>VDFB02000017.1:459949074-460032541 GCA_007258455.2 Sequoia sempervirens
TAAATGATAGAAGTTTAAAATCATTACAAAATTAAATCTATTTTGAATTCCACATAGAAGCCCTACACAATATTTTTTAAAAAGACAATTAATATAAAAAATAGAAAAAAAAAAATCATAAAAAGAATAAAACTAACATTCCAAACACATAAAAATATGAAGAAAAAAAAAATTTTATACTAGATAGCTTCCATGAAAACACTTACAAAGAGCCAAGAAAACCTTCTTAAAGAATCTTCTCCAAGAATATCAACATTCATCAAAAAAAGCTTATGGAGATTGTGTAGAAAAGTCCCACTCCATAGTGTATCCCTAAAGTAGCGCTAATATTAAAAATATTTTAGCATATCAATATCTATCAAAAAAGCTTATGGAGATTGTGTAGAAAAGTCCCACTCCATAGTGTATCCCTAAAGTAGCGCTAATATTAAAAATATTTTAGCTTTAGAATAAGAAATAACACCCATAACACCCACCTTATGCGTTTATAAAGCACATCAACTCATTTTACAAAATATCCCCTTCTAGAGTCTAAGTCCACTTTCATGTTTTAATACTTAGGCTTAAAAACACATATGCGAGTGGATGGGGTCCGCATATGAATTGTTGTTGGGAAACATTTAATAATTTTATTTTGTATTTATTTAAAATAGATTATAAAGAGATTACAGTAAAAACCTGCGAGAAAAATTAGTAGCTATGGGATAGTCCAGCAAGGGATCATTAATAGAAAGCTAGAGAAAGTTGTAACTACAATTATAGAAAAAGTTGCTAGAAAAACTATGAAACATGAGAGTGAAAAATCTATAAGAAATTAAAAAATGTTTAAGTTGAATAGGAAGGACTAACAATGATTACAAACATAGAATTGAAGCCAAAGAAAGACCAGAAAGAGCATAAATCAATCTTGAAAGTAAGACTTTAGGCCCTGTGCTATGACAACCTTCCTTTTGTTGAATAGTTGTTTAACTTGGAATTTGATTTGTTGAATTTGGAAATCAATCTTTAAATTCTTTTTAGCCTCAGCTTGTAGTTGAGAAAAAAATGAACTCAGCGAATAAAAAATATCAAAGTAAAGCCCTAGAAATGTAACTTCTTGGTGATCATTTAGGTTATTAAAGACAAATTTACACTAGTTTCTCCATATATGAAACAAAATGGCATGCCTAACTCCATCATCAATGATATTATCATGTAACCCAACCCCAAGAAGATATTCTTTCCAATTTAATTTATGTTCAAAGGTAGCTAGTAGATCATTAAAAACAACATTCCACTGCTTTTTAACAGAATGGAATCCCCAAAAGATATGGCTTATATTTTCTTTCCTTTGACAAAAGGGACAATTAACTGGTTGGACCATCATACATCTCAACCTAGCCATAATGGGTAGTTTGCAATGCAAAATCTTCCAAGCAATTAATTGAGCATCTGAATTAGCCTTTGATTTCCAAGTTTGGGCAAATAAATTTAGACCAAAAAATTTCATTGAACTTGCAATTCCATTTGGCATTCAATAGAGACCTTAAGGGAAAATTTGGAAGCAATTGCAAGTAGACCTTTTTTAAAGGAAAGAAAAGAAAATGATATGATGACATCCACAACCAATATTTATAGAAGTTTCAATGGATAGGAGTACATAATTTCATGGACAAACCTAGTAGAACCAAAGGCCGAAAAAAATCAGAAACACTTTGTATTTATTGCTTAGATTAAATTGAGCTTTAACAAAATTCCATGACAATCAGCTCATAGTGTGAAAATCCAAAAGATCTTCAACATTGTAGACTCCTTTTTTTAAATAGAGAGTAAGATTGTTTTGGAAAGCTTAAAGCAAGGGGTTGATCCTAATAAAGAATGTGCTTATTCCACCAAATAGATGAAGTGGAGAAGTTGAAACCATGTTGAAGTGAGTTATCTCTTGATTTTAAAAGAAAGAAATTGTGTTTCCAAGCCTTCCATATAGACTAGAGGGGAGGAGAATCCTTTATTGAAAAAAATGGCATGAAGAATTTTATCAAACCATCCAACATGCTACCATTTTCCCTTGACAAAGGAAAAGTTAATGTGATTTCATATATAAAGAATCTTCCATGGTTCATCCCCATGGAAAACTCTAATAAACCATTTGGTATCCAATTAAAAACTTTATGTTCTTAGATCTATAAGCCCCAAACCACTTCTAAATTTGGGTTTAATACAATGGGTCCATGACATGGAAATAAACCCTCTATTGCCATAAATATTTAGCCTAAATAAATTTATAAATGATTTTGATTAAATTATCATATCCCTTTTTTTAAGGTATCCAACATGAGGAATAATAACCATGTGTAGAAAGAAATATTTTATTGGAAACCTGTATTTTACAAGCCAAAGAGAAAAAAATATTTCCCTAAATAAAAAGTTTATTCCTGACTTTATTTAGGTACCAATTCCACATATCTGAAAGAGAAACCCCAATGCCAATTGGTATACCAAGATATCTCATAATTTCCTCATGTTTAATTTGTTTCCATTCTCCAGGAATCTATTAGGGAATAGGGCCAATTTGAACCACTAAAATTTTGTTTTTATCATGTGCAAGTTTAGATCCTAAAATGACACAATAAAGATCTTGTATGTCCATCATGTTAGAGATATTATTTTTAAAATTTTGTAAAAATTTAACAAGTTGTCATCAACATAATGAGAGTTAGTTACAACAACATTATCATGAATATAGATATTTTTGAGATCAGTTTCATATTATTGGTACTTTGAAGTAAATGTCCCAAAGCATTAGTCGTAAGGACATAGAGGTAAGGGGATAAGGGACAACCTTTCTGAATAGATCTTTGTAAAGGAAATGGGTTTGTTATCATATTATTAATAATAATATGAGCATTAGCAGATCTAGAAATAACATTTGAAAATGAGCTCAAAGTTTAGAGACAAAACTCAATTACCATTCAAGCATTTTAAGAATAAAACTCTAGCGAATTTAATCATAAGCTTTATCAAAATTTAGTTTAATCAAAATATCATTTTGACTAGTTTTTTGAGCCCATTCACAAGTCTCCCATGCTAACATAATATTATCAAGAATAAATCTTCCAGCAATAAAACATGTTTGTTCAACTCTAACAATTCCTTGCACCACCAGTTTGATCCTAATGGCCAAGGCTTTTTCTATAATTTTATATTCAAAGTGTTGAGCAAGGTAATATGATGCCAACTAGAAATGGAGTCTTCCTTTTTCCCTTTAAGAAGAAGTTTGATTATAATTCCATTAATAATAGGGCCCAATGATCCATTTTAATAGCCTTCAGGTATAAACAATAAAAAACATCCTTAACATGTTGCCACATAGCTTGGTAAAATCCTATCATTGCATGGAATTTTGTAAGGGGCCATAGATAAAAGAGACTTTTCCAACTCTTCCAATGAAAATTTTTTATTTAAATATTGACTATAATTAGAGTCTATTCTATTATGAATATAAGTTTTAACCATATCCTCAAGGTTTTGTTGGATATCCTAACATTGATCATCTTTGAAATGGTTTTCATAAAATCATTTAAAAACATTGCATATATCATAAGGGTTAGACTGAAGAGAATTGAATTCATCCTTATCGTGTTGATTATTTCCTTTTTTATGTTTGTAGTTAAGATAATTAAAAAAATATTTAGTGTTTTTATCTCCTTTTATCCAATGAAGTATAGATTTGACTCTAGCCCCTTGTCCTTTGTAATTATCAATTTTATGCAATTGAGCTTCTATAGTAGCAATAGAAGTTTGAATTCTAGTATTGCTAGGATCGTCATTAAGGAGTTTTCTAGCCTGAACAAGTTTTCCTTAGAGGGATTTCCCCTTATGTTTGTGTTTCCAAGCCATTTTTTTTTCCAAATGAATTTAAGAATTTAGTGCACTAAGTAATGGAAACACACCACCAATCAATCCAAGACTCCCCTTCATCTCATTTAGGAAAGGAATTCCAAATCCCAACAAGAGAAACTAAACAAGCATGATTCTTTAAATGAGAAACATTTAGTTTGAGGGAAGGGAGTGGTCAATGTTCAAAGTTTGAGACAAACTTATGTTGTAAATTATGGGATAATAATCAAAAAGAGTAGCAAAAAAATCCACTTGTTCACACACAATCCCACTGAATCTTGGACTAGAGGTAAGATAGGGGATATATAAAATTTGTCTAACCTACTCAACTTCTTTTCCTCTCCCATTCTACAATTAGACCAAGTAAGCCAATTTTTTGATTGACTAGTAAAATTGTCATGAATAGGATGTGTCACTCCCAAGGAGTTTCTGAAAAATAACCAACTATCAAATTCTTCAGAGTTGAGATTAAACTATTTGGACTAGCTATGGTCATGAGAATGTTCAACCATATTGAAATCTCCCCCTAAAATCCAATTAGCATTAGGGAGATTATTAGACATCCAATTCCATAGTTCAATTTGATCTTTAACAAAATTGGGATTATAAATTGAACAAAATCCAATGAATTGACCATTAATAAAGGTGAGAGCCAAAAAAAAACTATGAGAAGGGTCCTCACTTTTACTAATGATATATTTAGCAACCCATGGAGCAAGTGCAATAATAATATTTCCTCTGCCATCATGATGGGATGTATACAAAAACTAGCATCTCTCCAAACATTGCACATAACAAAGCCTCAAGCTTAATACTCTTGATTTTAACTTCTTGGAGGAAAAGGACATCTAGCTTCTGTTTCATAACCATATCCTTCACTTTATACTTACAAGGAAGGAGAGAAATCCCTCGTACATTCTAAGAAAGGATTTTGTAATTTATGATTAGAGTGAGAAGAGTCATCTTCTTGGGGAAGTACATTGAAGCTATTATCAAGAGTCAATTATGAATCCTTGGCATCATAGTATTTAGAGGTGGAAGAAGGAGATTTGGATTGATGGTGAGAGAAAGAGGAAGGGTAGTGGAAACACATGAGCTTCATTGAGGAGAAGAATGGTGGGGAGGAGAAGAGGAACCTTGAGAATTAGGAGAGGAAGGGGAAGGCAAAAGAGGGGGGGAGACAAGCGGCTCTTTCCTTGTTGGGAAAATGTGTCTCAACCTTGCAACCCTATTTTATGAAGGCATTGTATTATGACTATGTATTTTGATGTATTCTGAGAGTCTAATAGTGGTTGTGTTGCCTCTGGATCTCTGGTTGGTGATACTCCTGTGAGAAACTTGCTTTACAAGTATATTGTAATCTTTTTGATTTTTGAATAATATATTGGGTGGCTTGTGGAGTGTGGGTTTTTTCTCCCAAAAGGGTTTTCCCCACACAATCATTGTGTTGTGGTATACATGATATTTGTATTTATTTTTATTTAATTTTTGTTAAGGGTAGAAGAGGAAACAGGTGACTTATTGGTGGCAGGTGATAGGGAGGAAGATGAGTGATCGCTAGAAGGAAAATAAGCATGACTAGAAGAGGACAAGTTTCTTCTAGATGGGGTAGAATTGGAGAGAGGTTGAGTTGACCTATTTCTCCTAATAGTACATTCATGAATCAAGTAGCCTTCTTTTTTATAGTAAAAACATGCATTTGGCTTGTTTAGAAAGACTAATGATTGATCCAATTTGAAGCTTGGGCCGATAAGTTTAATGTTCTTAGGCTTGATTTATTTAGATCTATCTCCACACAAGCCCTAAGATGAACTCTTAGGCTTGAAATTTATTCATAATTATGTTTGCACTAGATTACTCTCCCCAACTAAGCCACAATATCCTTTAGAAATGGTCTAAATACCAAATTGAGGAATGGAAGCTTGATCCACATGGGATAATGTGAGTGAGATGAACCTTCAAGATGAAAATTGAAGGTCTAGGCTTGCAGATAACAAATTTACCCATAAATTACCCAAGTATCATATTGAAAAATAGCTTGGGCATTTCCTGCTAACTTAAACATGCATGACACATACCCTTTTCCAAGGCCTCTTAGGGATTCAATCTCCCATCCCTGATTTTCCTAATTTAGTCGAGCCCATTTGTAAAATTCAACTTCAGATGGAACTCAGGTCATAAGAATAATAAAATAATAGTTTTATTTTGGTATTCTGAAATAACGTCAACAATGTCATCAAGAAGTTGTATTTCACGAGTTTTATAGGTGATTGGTCATTTGGCATTGATTCATCTAGTTCAACGCATGTAGTAATGGTTTCTTTCTCCACAATTATGTCTATAGATATGCTAGGATTGTGCAAACCATTTTCCTCAGGTTTCGTCTTGGCTTAGCTTATGGAAGGATAGGTGTATAATGTACAGTTGAAGATATTATGGAGTTGCAATTTAAAAATTAAAACAAGGGCCCACCCAACACTTCCTTTTTTTGGAACTATTTTGTTGTAATGTTTCTCTCCCTCTTGGTAGTTTGTGGGTTTCTTTTGTTTATTGTATTATTATTTGCATTGTTTCAATTAAAAAACCATTTCTTATTTTTAATACTTAGACCTGAAACATTTGAAACACATAGTTTTGAATCTTGTGCCATCAACAATATCAACTGTATTTGTAAGGGACAATTAATTTATAAATTTATAGTCAAATTTGTTTTTTAGATCTATGAGAATAATGATATTCTTAACAAGGGTCATGTAGTGGGGAGTACCTGCCTCAATAGCAATAGAATTAATAGGATAACATTATATTTGTTAATCATATTTAGTGATTTTTATTAATAATATATAATGTTATCTTATTAATGATAGATGTATTTGCAAGGGATAATTAATTTACAAATTTATAGTCAAAATTTATTTTTTAGATCTATGAGAATAATGATATTGTTAACAAGGGTAATGTAGTTGGGAGTACTTGCCTCAATAGCAATTAAATAATAATAGCAATAGAATTAATAGGATACCATTATATTCATTAAACATATTTAGTGATTTTTATTAATAATATTTTAATTTTATTTTTATTTTAATCATTGAATAGTTTTAACCATAATTCTTACCTTAATCTTAATTCTAACTCTAACCATAATTATAATGTTTTTTTTTATAATTATAATAATTAATAATAATCAAAGTTAGAATTATAGTTTAATTAATAATTATAAAATTAAGGTTATAATAAATTATTTTAATTATGATAACCTTGCTTTATAATTATTTATTTAAAAATTTGAAATAACTAAAAATAATTAATTAGAACCAAGGTTATAATATAATTGGTTAAAATATTTATAGTTATATATTGTAATTATTTTTAACTTCAAAATTATAATTAATAAGTTAGAATTATATTCTATATATGTTCTAATCTAAAAATTAAAAAATTATATAATTAAAAATTTAATTTAATTTTTATTCTAATTGCAATTAAAATAGTTAAATCTTAAATCAGTTAAATATAATCTAATAAATTCTAACTATGGTGGTAATTTAATTAAAAATATATATATAATTCTAATTATAACTTAATTTATATGATCATAATTATAGAGCTAAAATAAAAGGTAATTTTTTTTATAATGATTAAGCATCATCTTAAAATAAATATTTACTTTAATCGCTATTTCTAATACTAATTATAACCCTAATCATAATTCTTACCTTAATCATAATTATAATGCTTTTAGAATTATAATTATTAGTTATAATTAGAATTAGAAATACAATTTAATTAAATAATTATAACTCTCATTTTAATTATAATAACCTTAAAAATTATTGAATTGCAACATTTAAAATAAGTGATTAAAATATTTATAATTATTTTAAATTTCAAAATAATTATTAAAAAATTAGAATTATGTTCTAACCTTACTTTAATTCTAAATAAAAAATAAAATTTTAATTAATTAAATACATTGTAAATAATTATAATCATAATCCTAATTTATTTAAAAATTATATAATTATAATATTTACATAATCTACACAATCATAATTATACTAATAAATCTTAATCATAAATCTAATTCTTAATTATCATTATTTTAATTTATAATGATATTTTTTAACTAGTTCATTCTAGTTTATTTATTATTGAAATTTAATAATATATAAAATTATAAAAGAAAATATTATTAATATAATAACTAAAAAATAAATGATTTTTTTTAGAACATATGGCCTATTGATGTTGTGTTTGTTTCTTTAGTTTTAAGATTTAGTTAGTAGAAGTAATTTGAGAAGCATTTGGTATGTTTTTGTTTTTTGTTTTTTAGTAGAAAAGCAATTTGACTACATGTAAAAATTGCAAAATTTTATTAGTGGTATAATAATTTGAAATAAAAAATAATAAAGCTATGTAGTATTTGTAATGTCATGTAGAAAAATGTATGGAGACAATAAACAAATGCCACAACCACCATGAATAAATAATGAGTTTTTTTTCTATAGATACAAGAGTAGAAACAAAATAACTTTGTTGTCATTACATCCAAAAAAAAAAAAAAACTTAAGCTTATAGATTAGTCATTTCCAAATTTCAACACAATCAATGTTTATCTAAGTTGAAAATGAAATAATTTCATTTGAAACAAGACCACGTGCGAAGTTCCTGTCAAATGTTGACAAAACGATTTTGTACTTGCATTTTAATCAATATAAGATTGGGGTGATAACCATTTCTTCTATATAAAAAAAATTTTTTAAAAAAAAAAAAATTATGAAAAATATATTCTCTACTATAGTAAATTAAATTTCCATTAAACTTGCATTTATATTCAATTTTTGCAAGGTAAGGAAAGCTAAAAATTTATTCGTGTTCATTGAACTGTGATCCTCAATGGAACACTATCAATATATCTGATTACTACATGCTCTTATTGGAAAAAAATGTAGCAGAATAGTGGTACAGAGACATGTACAATTATTGACAAAATTACGATCTGTGTCATTGATTTTGCAAAATTATTTTAATTTCCATTACAAGAGCTACCTTGAGGCAAGTATGGTTCTAGCTGTCGCAAGGTGTAAATAACCCTACTTAGTTCTTTTCATAATGACTCCTTCGAAGGCCTTAAGCTATTCGTAAAGTACAATAAAGAAAAAATTGAGAGCCAGTAATACTTCTTCACCAATGTATAGTATGTACAGTAAAATCTTTACAATGAAATGGTAACAAGCCCTATACCAAGCTCCTCTGTAGGATCATCCCACAAGGGAAGAAGTACTAACACGACTAAGAAAATGGCTATCGTTAGAGTTGTCCTCCTCCATGATCCCACCTCTGACACATCATTTAAGCATTGATTTTCTGGTGATCTCTTGGGAACAACATATAAGTAATAATTCTCCACCTACAAAAAAATTAAAATTACAAGCCTATATCATGGAATGGATTGAGGATGTTGTGGAAGTACTTCAAATACTGAAGTCAAATCTACCTAAGAAACTGGGGTACTTATGGTGATGAAATGGGAGTAATCTATACATGCATACAACACAAAAGGCAACAACCTGTTCAAGGATTACTATTAGATCCACCTTCTCCTACCCATGAAAATACAAGCAAAACTAATAACACAAACTCAGATGAATACCTGATAACTGTACCAAGCCCACATCCTACTTCTCATCAACATTAAAAAACCACTAATGACACAAACTTAGATGAATACCTGCTTTCCACCTAGTTCAAACATTCTTCCCTGAGACATGATCTCTTCTACAACTTGCTCGCTTTCAAAGGTTACAAAACCAAAACCCTTGGAACGACCAGTACTTCGATCCTGCATATTTTTATGTTCTACAATCTTGCCAAACTTGGCAAAGTATTTCTTGAATTCATCTGTAAGATATAAAACCAAGCTTAGCCTAGCATTCTGATTACTGTTCCCAATCAAATCAACTGAATTCAACATTTCCAGAAGTGCATCTTGGATGACTTCATTCTTGATCTGCTCTGTTGAAGTTCTCCTTTATAAAAACTGATCTCAAAATCAGATAACAAGACTTGATATATTTTGTGCATCTTCGATGACTTTATTCTTGCTTTGCTCTGTAGAAGTACTCTACAAAATTTTATCTCAAAATCAGAAAAGAAGACTTAATACTGCAATCCACACGATTCCAATACTTTGAGAGTATTTTCAATTTTCTCTTGAATTGGACTAAGTTTTAAGAGTAAACTTGAAAATGCAGCATATTTTATAGAACATGTACCCAATTAGAGAGCTTGAATAAAAAATATTAAGGTCACGGAATTTAAAACAAAAATCGAAATGGATGGAATCTTCCAAAATGAGGTCAGAAGTCCAAATGCCCTAAAACTATCCAAGCATACTAGAAACAATGCTTTAACCTGCAATCCATGATTGGCAAGGTTGGTCAACTTGGGTTTAATCCCAAGAATGGTCATGGAGTTAAAACCTAAGTGGTAAAAAACTAGAGCAATCTGCATAAAATAAAATTAAAAAGTCTGTCAGGGATGAGTGTAAGTTGATCTTGACATGTCCAAAGAGCTAAAGAATATCTTTGGTCTTCAAATCAAAATCAAAACCACCAATGAGTCTCTTCAATGTTGCAAATCTTATTTTTTCTGTTGTGGGTGCTATTGAACAAAAAAGTAAAAATTATAAATGAGCGAGGGAATTTTGAAGCTTTGAGTCTGTTTTCTTGTTAATTTCACGTGTCTAGTTGAGTATCAAGTACTCTAAGATTCCCTCGGCTCATCCTAACCTAAGGAATACAAAATTTGAACAATATATATAAGCAAATATACAAATTAAAGTGGAAAGCTCCATTGTCTCCATCAGAGCTTGGCGGAGTGGTATTCAAGTCACATACTGCAACAAGACCTAAATTAAACTCATGTGGGATGTCCTCAACTATGTTACAGAAATGAGAAACAAAAATCACAATGACAACGGCAACGTGACGAGAAATAGGATATTCAAAGGTTGCGTATAAGAAACAGATTTTATATACATATATATTTGCAATCAGATTTATTATAAATTTTTGTCCCACATATATAAAAATGCATGGAAGTTAAATTTTGTCACATACAAAACATAATAAAATATAAACCAAGAATATTATATCACTTTTAAATAATATAAAATACTTTTCAATTCAAAAAATAAATACAATTATCATAATTGTTTGCAATAATATTTATATAATATCGAAAGATGTCATCAAATTTTAGTAAAATTCTCCAATCTATATGTTTGATGTTTAAGGAGTGCTTCCGCTTGCTTGACCTTTCTCCATTCCAGCTTCAAGTAAACTTTCTTTTGGATTATCTTCGAGTACTCTATTTGCAATTCATCACTTCCATCATCCATTGAGCCACCATAGTCCCACATTCTATGAGGCCTTGATTTATAATCTATGGAAGCTAGAGATAAAAGATGAAGATTTGCATGTACAAACACAAGATCTTCTACCTTTTTTCTACCTAGTCCATTACGCTTCATAGAATGAATGAAGGCATACTCACTGTAATTCCTTTCACATGCAAAAGAACTAGAGACCTATTTATTTAAAATAAAAGTCAATAATATTAGCATTTTGAAATAAATTAAGAATAAAATAAATTTGTAATTCAACTATTATGTGATTAAATATGCAAAATTTTACCTGAGATAACACACGGATTGTAGTCTCTTAGTAATGGTTTTTTTGTTTCATGATTCTCCCAGAATACTTTGGGTTCAAAATTCAATTGATCAAATGGAACATCTCTATGGGAAAAATTATCTACTCCATTGATACATTTTGACATTTCCTCCTTGATTTTAGTTTGATCCTCTCTATTTGGATAAACTCCATCCATATAGGCTTTCCATCCCATGGAAACCGAGCATCATCTAACCATGGCTTTTTGTGAAACCATTTTGGATTAAGTTGGAATACAATAGAATAAAGAGGACCAGGTGAAGCATCTTCCATCTTTGAAAACCATATTCCCAAACAATATCCCATATCTCTTGATCAAATGATGGTGCCCCAACAAGAAATATATCTCTTAGCCTCTCCCTCATCTAATCTAGCTTCTCAAACACATCTCCCATGCATGGCTTATCGTTGATCACTTGTTAGAAGATCACTCAAGTCTGTTGCTAGAATAAAATTGCTCCACTACCAATAATGAGATCAACAATTTCATCACATGCTTGGCTACTAATAATTGTTCTATCTATCCATCTCTCCCATTCATTGGACACCACCATTTTCCTTAATTATTGTTTTACCTTCACAATTTGATCAACCATGATGAAATTGGAAGCAAATCTTGTCTCTGCACATCTAAGTAGCTGCAACAAAGCATATTTCTTGTATCTAGCATGTGACATAGAGTGATTTATAATAAAATTTACTTTTTCACATTTGTAACTACCTCACTAATCTAAAGAAGCTTTTTGTGAAAATATTTAAGAAGCTCATGCAATGAACTACACATGGTGTCCAAAAAATGTTTGGATATTCATCTTCAATCCTTCCTCCTATCAAGACACTACTTGAAGCATTATTAGTTATAATTTGCACAACATTATTTCTCCCTACCTATTCAATTACTTCTTGGAAATAACTTTCAAAATATGGTGCATCTTTCACATGGCTTGAATTATCATGTGATTTGATAAACATTGTACCCTTCTAGGTGAAAAAACAAGAATATTAATTCTAGTGGCCTAGATGTGCAATGTCAATACAACCATCTGAAACTATAGAGAGACTTGTATATGACCAACTATCTTTAATGTCTTGTGGTATTTCCTCAATGTGTTTCATCTCATCATCTAAAACAACAGTGCAATTTTTTTCAAAAATCAGAGGAACATATCCTTTAGGTGCATTATTGACCAACCTTATAGCCTCTTTCCACAAAGGAGACCTAGCTATGTTGAATGGCATTCAATAGCCGAAGAAAATTCTCCCAATAGCAACATCTACATTCTTTCTATTAGTAGCATCAAACATTTTCAAATTTTGAGATTCATAAATAGAGGTAGAAGAAGAACCTAAAAAGGGGGGCCTCCTTGATTGAGAATCTTTTCATTGTCCCTGTAATGATTCAGTAGGTTTTGAAGACTCTACAAAAGTACACTCTTTGATCAAACCACTTCTTTCTTCTTTTGGAATTCCACCACAAACAACTATTTGTTCTTTCTTTCCAAGCCCCAACAAATGATACCGGACTCAAGAAATTGAACTAGCCTTATTTGTTTGACAATGTGGGAAAGACTATTGCCTACTTCCAGAACTACCATAATTCAATGTTGAATAATTTATTGTTATTGTGACAATCTTCCACAACCTCTTATCAAATTCCTTCTTCGCTTTGTTATACTCTGTGGGGTTTTTGGATTGACTTCTTTGTAATTCTAACATAGAAGGATTTGAAGAAGCGCCATCCATTTTCTCTTAAATGTTGTTTCAAAGTATGTACATTTTCAAAATAAATATATATACAACTAATACATTTACTATAAAAAATTGCATTTGTATAACAAATCAATTTGTACTCAAATTTTTTTATAACAATAAAAATAACGATTAATAAATTAATTGATGGAAGAAATGAACATACCTGTTTTTGCAAGAGAATTCTTAACTCTCGTCTTCTTGTAAAACTTTCAATCAATTCTCTTTACAAATGTTGTTTAATAAATTATAATCTCCCTTTCAATCTTTTTATAACAAAATTAAAAAACTATAAATAGTTATATTTAAAATAACTTCAATTATATATATAAAAATATACTTATAGTTAAAAAAAAACACTTATGGTTTAAAAAAACTATTTAAAAAGCTTCAATACAAATAACAAAACTATTTTTAAAAATATATTAATTTAGTCATTAAATAAGTTTATAGACTTCTATACAAATAACAAAACTATTTTTAAAAATATATTTTATTTAGTCATTAAATAAGTTTATAGACTTCCATGCAAATAACAAAACTATTTTAAAAAATATATTTTATTTAGTCATTAAATAAGTTTATAGAAATGCTAATAATATCTAAATCATTTTATAAAGGCATATACTAATTTTATACAATAGTCTTTTTAAAAATATATGACTACCTAAATTCTAGAAAATGAAACACCTTATATAAATATTTAAATAATTAAAAAATAAAGTAATTAATAAAATAATTGTTTTAGATATGTGATTAAGTTTCTAATTATTTAGAAAACCATTATAGCAAAAGCATAGTCAAGTATTTAGAGGGAGAAAGGGTTGCATGACATTCAATAAAGAGATAAGCACAAGACATTAAAAAAATTAAAGTTATATTATACAAGCTTTTTGTTTTTAAATGTTGAATCGTATCGATCTTCAAGTCAAGTAGACCTTAATCCATAGGTAAACTGACAAAACTAGTTTACAATTCCAATGAGGAAGGAAAATTGCAAAAACACTTCTATGAATTTTTTTTGCTTTTTAGGGGTTTGCACGAATTAGGGTATTCGAATGGACCCTGGTTTGAGCGAACCATATTAAATGAAGGGGCTCATTTTTTTGCATTTTTTAATGACGAACACAATGAAAAAGAGGGGGTTCAAGTGAACCTCCAAGGGGGGTTCACTCAAACTTGGGTTCATGTGAACCCTCCTTTTCCCCCTTCTCCCCCCCTTCTCCCCCTCTGGCACCAAATTTCTGCAGAATTTTTCCCTTCAAAGCTCGAGTTGAGAATGAAAATGGAGGAGACTTCATAGACCCAACTGGGTGATTGTAGTCCTCAAAACGAGCTATCCATCGAATATAATTTTAATATGTCTTGTTTTTATTATGTATTTTGTTTTTTAGTTTGATTAAACATAGGTTTTTCACCGAAAAATCAAGCTCTCTGTTCTACACGTGGAAAAATAGTAGATTAACAAAATAAAATTTTGAAAAATATGTGCAGGCTAGGTATTGATGTCCTTGATCTAGTAAAAATAAATAAATTTGATACAAAAAAAGTTATGTTGTATATTGTCTGTCTATGTTTGAATTGTAATTGGTTTGACTTCGAAACTTGATTAAGGAAAAAATATTCAATAAAATGCTATGAAACTAAATGAATTGGTTATATATCATAGTTACAAATTTAAATTAAAAAAAATAGAATTTTATCTTTCATATCTAAAAAAAATTATGTTGTATACAGCGAACATCACTGCTTAAAAATGGTGATTACTGATAAAAACTAGTTTTTGAAGGAGATGGAAAAAGAAGTGCAATCTGATTCCAAAAAAATTGAAAAAAATATATTTAGAATCTATAGAAAAAATATCACAAATCACTAGTTTGCATCATCTTCAAATTCCTCACGGTTTAGCCACTATAGGTGCTCAAAAGTGAAGATTTAGTTAGAAAAAATCAATTTAATGTCCAGTTTGGCCAAAAATTATAAACCAATATTGTGGGATCACCCCCCTTCTGCCACCCATGCATTCTTTCACGTCGATGATGCTGATTCTCCAATAGGTATGGAAAATCCCAAAAAAAATAGCAATTCTTTTACCAACAATGCTTGGAAACATTTGAGTTCCATAGAAGTTGTCGTTGATGACAGAAAATGTGTTTCAACCATCGTGACATGAAATGGTGCTCTCTCGTCACATTTATAGTAACACAAGTCCTCAATGCACCTATTCATAAACGACCCAACGACTTCCAACTTGATAAAGGTTGGATTCTTTCGAGAAAAGAAATTGGAAAAATGGGATCTTTCTAGGTTAATATTGTATAAAAAAATTAGCAGTGTATGGAGTTTCTCAGAGCTTACAATAAATTTTAGCTTGCTTTAAATCAAGAAATGTAGCTAAATTTAATAAAATTTGAATTGAGATCAATACATTTCTCCAACCCAGAAACACTCCTTTACAAAAAGCTAGGTATCAAATCGACTTTCTTCCTTGCAACAACCATTCAAAATTTAAGCCATAATTTCTTAAAAAATAAACTCGAAGAAAAGAATGAACTACTATTTAATTTATTTGGCTCAGTTGGAATAAATCATCTAAGTCTTGAGTAGTAAGCCTCTTAAAATACCATAATGGTTGCCACAAATATGAGTGGACATGAATACCTCTCACAAATAAACCATTTCCTCTCACCATTACACACATATATTGTAGATGTTGGTTTATTTGATCTAATTGTCAAACTGTCCAAGGTGAAATATCATTGCAGTTGATAAATGGTTCTAGTTTTGCCAACCACGTCAATCCAACAAGAGATGCCATTTTCATCTACCCTTTCCATCTGTCGCTATAATCGCCACTATGATAATGGAACTACATAAATGGTTTTTTTTATCACTCAACTTTCTTTGTAATTATATTTAAGAAAATTTATTTGTGAAATATGTTTTGTTATATTTTTTGCATGTTTACTTTAACAATAAACAAATATTTGTTAAATAGAAAAAAAAAATTGAACTCTCATTTGTTAGAAACAAAATTATTAATAACTAGTTAAAAACAGGCCTTGCCTATAATTCCCTTGACAAGAACTAATAATCATATATTTATTGTATTGTTTATATAAACAAAATGTAACATTATGAAATTTTATATATATATATATATATATAATCTAAAAATATTTATAAATACATAGTAATATATTAAATATTAATATTATATTATTATGTATATATATTAATAATATTTTAAATAATATTTTAATATATTATATATCATTAACTTATATTAATATTATATTATAATTCTAATATTATAATATTCTTTATAATACTCTTCATTCGTCGAGTTAGAGAGTTTAGAATTTGTCGAAAAGCTGAATGACTTGTTATCACCACTTTTTGGAGATTTAAAACTTACTTTTTCGGTATTTTTATGGTTCTGCAAACCCCTGAATCGTCGAAATGCATTTCCATTGGTTTGAAAACTTCCCATTCGACGATTATTTGGTTTGCCCTGAAATTTGAAGCAAAATAGTTCACGCCGCATATTCTTCAAATTCAATCTGAATATGAATATAAATGAAAGTTGGAATAGGGGAGAGGGATTCAATAGTGGGGATAGAAGTAGTCCTCAGTGGGTCCCATAGTGAAGCACCTTAATATTCAATTGTAAAACACTTTTTATCCATAAAATACACAAACTGACAAATCATGTGATGCCAAATCAGCTCACCAATAAAACATGACTAAGTGCACCACTATCGGTCTCACTTTTTTTTTGGGCTTTTTTTAGATACCTAAACAAAAAGCATATTGATGTGGCATCATATTGATGATGTGGCTCTAAAACGAAATATAGAAGTACATGAGTTTTCAAATAAACTATTGTACAAAATTGAAAGTGATTTGAAATTTCCATATAGGATTTTGAGAAAAGGGAACTTAGGGTGCTCAACTATGGGCCCCTCCCCTAGTTAATGTCCATCTGAGCATAAAGGATTGAGGAATTTTGTCAGATGTAATTACAGACGCCTTGATGGACATGTATGCAAATTGTGAAAGTGTTGTCAAGGTTCGTGAACTGTTTTAACAGAATGTCTCAAATATATCTCATCGCATGGACTGCAATGATCGCAGGATATGGCAAACCATTTTTATTGAAGCTTTGGCCGAGAATGCTGAAATGTGATAACATTGTGAATGAAGATGCACAGGAAAAATGCAGAATAACAGAGTAAAGAAAGAATGAAAAGACGAGACAAAGAATTTACAGTGGTTCACCAATATTGGCTACGTCCACTCTTGGCAGGGCAAATCTTATTCATCAGTCTTATTTACAGTATACAATCTGAATATATATTTGAATACAGCATAAGAAAGAAAAGGAAGTCGAATGGCCAAAGACCTCAACCGTTGGGTCATACCAAAGGCCACGACCGTTGGGCTTCATACTTTAACAAACTCCCACTTGAAGACCAACGAAGACTGCACCAAAACAAGACTTCCCCTGCAAATCCTCTAAGATCAAATTGGTACAAGACCGAGAGAAGTCCTACAGTATTCAAACTTCTCTCGCAAGACTGCCTTTGTCAAAGCATCAGCTGGATTCACAGTTGTATCAATTTTAGCAACCCGTAGCTTTCCTTCTTCGATGACATGGCGAACATAGTGATGCCTCAAGTCAATATGCTTAGAGCGACGTTGAGATGTATGATGCTTAGCCATAAAAATGGCACTACTACTATCACAGAAAAGAACAAAATCAGCTTGCTTATAGCTCAACTCACTTAACAAACGCTGCAACCATGTCATCTCCCTGGCTCCTTTGGAGAGAGCCATGTATTCAGCCTCAGCAGTAGAAAGAGCAACACACTGTTGTAAACGGGAAACCCAGCTAATAGCTGCCCCAGCAAATGTGAAAACATAACCGGTAGTAGACCTTCGTTTGTCTAAATCTCCGCCTAAGTCAGAATCAACAAAACCTTGTAACTGAGTATTGTCTCTTCCAAAACACAATCCATAATCTGAAGTACCTTTAAGATACCTTAAGATCCATTTGACTGCCTCCCAATGAGGTTTACCAGGATTACTCATAAATCGACTGACGACTCCCACTGCATGAGCAATATCCGGACGAGTTGAGACCATGGCATACATAATGCTGCCAACTGCAGATGTATAAGGAATTCCCTTCATAAATTCCTGATCTTCATGAGTGGTAGGACACATGTCGGAAGATAACCGAAAATGACCAGCTAAAGGAGTACTGACGGGCTTAGCATTGGTCATGCCAAATCTATCCAGAACCTTATCAATGTACTGTTGCTGTGACAACCTGATTTCCCTCTTCTTTCTATCCCGAGAAATGGTCATACCAAGAATTCTTTTCGCTGCCCCTAAATCCTTCATAGCAAATCTGTTAGCTAACTGATCCTTAAGCTCACGAACAATCCGCATGCTAGTGCCGGTGACTAACATGTCATCAACATAGAGAAGAAGAATAACAAATTCACCATTCAGAAGTTGTTTGAAATAGACACATGGATCAGATTCACACCTTATAAACTTATGCTCAGTCATGAAACGATCAAATTTAAGATACCATTGTCTTGGGGCCTGCTTGAGCCCATACAAACTTCGCTTCAACTTGCAATAGAGATGTTCCTGTCCCTTTTTGGCAAATCCTTCAGGCTGTTCCATATACAGTTCTTCATCAACATCTCCGTGTAAGAATGCAGTTTTGACATCAAGCTGTTCAAGCTCAAGATCTCTAATAGCTGCAAGACCCAAAACAGCTCGAATGGTTGTCATTTTCACAACTGGTGAAAATATCTCATCAAAATCGATTCCTTTTTGTTGCCCATAACCTTTCACAACAAGCCGGGCCCGATAACGTTTCTGGCCTCCATCTCCCTCCTTCAATTTGTATACCCATTTGTTCTTCAATGCTTTTCTATCTGGCGGAAGGGGTACCAAATCCCAAGTTTGGTTTGTGAGTAACGACTCCATCTCCTCATGCATTGCATCCTGCCATTTAAGGCAATCAACACTGTTAGTAGCAACTTTAAAATTAGCTGGCTCTGTCTGATCGGAGATCAACAACTCGGGCTCTGCCTCTGCACAAAACAATAACTCGTAATCTGAGAACTTAGACGGAGGTTGCCGCTGCCTGGTAGATCGTCTCAGGGTATTAGCGGATTGAAGAACATTTCCCGGCAATTTGGTGTCCTGTGAGACTGACTGTGAAAAATCACGAATTTGTGGTTGGCAATCACCACAACCCGCAGGCCGAACAACACCTACAGCTGAAGAAGAGAGTTCGTGGCTGTCCCCATGTGATGCATCAAGACAGGGAGGGGGCTCTGGTCGCGGTTCCTCAGGACGGCAGAAAGCCCCAACATGAGATCGCTGCAACCCGCGAGAAGCATCACCAGGCGAATTACTCAAAACCCCTCGATGGCGATCACAAAGCGAATCCGTATTTCTAAAAACTGAGAACTCTAAACCAAGCGGTGTCTCCAAGATAGAGGAACCTGGCAAACAATTCGGAGACTCAGATGAAAAACCCCGATTGGCAGTATCAAGCCGTGTGGGCTCAGCACCATGCGAACACTGAAAAGAGGGTAAGTATTTGGAATTCACTCGTTCCATGCTCGGACTGAATTCGTCAGGAAGACGCCCTGTGCTGGGCGATGAACTTTCAGAAACCGGCCCACAATTTTGACTGCCGCCTGAAGACAGAGAGCTCGAAAGAGGGGAGGAAAGTGAAATGACGGAAGAAACTCCCACTGGATTTGAATTCGGCAAGGACTGCGATACGCCAGATGAAGAATTTTCAATAAGAGACAGAGGAATATACTCTGTAACCGGCTTATCTCGAACTTGGAAAGCAGGAAAAGATTTCTCGTTAAACACTACGTCTCGACTACGGATAATTGTTCTGTTAACCGGATCCCACAACCGAAATCCATATTGATCTGTGCCATACCCAACAAAGATACAGCGCCTAGACTTAGCATCTAATTTAGTTCGCTTCTCCTTGGGTATAAGAGCGAACGCTTCGCAACCAAAGACGCGTAGGTGACTATAAGAAATCCGTTTGCACATCCACCTCTCTTCTGGAATATCGAAATTTAATCGAGAAGAAGGTGCGCGATTAATCAAATACACAGCAGTATTACATGCCTCCGCCCAAAATTCTTTACCCATACCAGCGTTAGAGAGCATACACCTAGCTCTTTCCAGAATTGTTCTGTTTAACCTTTCAGCTGCACCATTCTCTTGAGGTGTAAAAGGAACAATTTTTATTCGGCGAATACCATTATCCGCACAAAAATTATCGAATTCTAATGAACAGAATTCACCACCATTATCTGTTTGTAAACATTTAATGCTATGCCCACACTGATTCTCAACTAGAGCTTTAAAAGCTTTAAATTTACTAAACACCTCAGATTTTCGATTGAGCATATAAATCCAAACCTTCCTAGTACAATCATCAAGGAATGTGACAAAATAATTCGCACCTCCAACAGAGGTTACCTCAGTAGGCCCGAAAACATCTGAATGAACCAGCTCCAAAGGTGTTGTCTTCTTGTCACGACCGTTCTTCAAAAAACTGACCCGCTTTTGTTTTCCATAGAGACAATGATCACAAAACTCCAAGTCAACGTATTTCAGACCCGGAAGTTGTCCTCTTTTGAGCATGACTTCAAGTCCTCGTTTGCTCATGTGTCCAAGCCTTTGATGCCACAACTCGGTCCCACTATCTTCAACTGTCAACACAGCTCCTACATCAGCATGACTGTCAAAAACATAAAGACTGCCAACTTTATATCCCTTTGCAGTCACCAAAGATCCCTTAGTCACTTTCCAAGTTTCCGAAGAAAAATGAACTTTGTAACCTTGTGCATAGAGTTGGCTAACAGATATCAAATTCCGTTTTAATTTTGGAACATGACGGACATCTTTTAATAGCCACTTACGTCCGCCACTTTGCTGTAACAAAACATCCCCTTTACCAATGATATCACAAGCTTTATTGTCACCTAAGTAGACACTTCCAAACTGACCTTCCTGGTAGTTTGTGAAAACCTCAGTGCATGAAGTGGCATGAAAAGACGCACCCGAGTCCAACACCCATGAGTCTGAAGTGGTGTCACTTGTGGAGAGGATTAAAACACTTTCCTCTTTATCAAAAAGAGTATTGACTTCGCTGTCCTGAACCTTTTCTTGCGCCTTCTTGTAAGAACGACAATTCTTTTTGGTGTGACCAGCTTTACCACAAAACCAGCAATCACCAATTTTTCCTCTAGATTTCGATCGTTTTGCAGATTTCGATCTTCTTCTATTATTGTCTCTGCCTCGATCTTGAGACCTGCCCCTACTCACCATGGTCAAGGCATCACCGGAAGGAATCTCTTGATTTTTCCTTCTCATGTCTTCGCTTAGAAGAGTTCCTGCAACATCATCAAAAATCAACTTGCTCTTGGCAGCCACCGAAGTGCTAACTGCCATTACTACAGCTTCCCAGCTATTAGGTAAAGAGCACAACAACAAAATAGCCTTAATTTCACTATCCAGATTAATGCCCACCGAAATCAATTGAGTAACTAAGGTATTGAACTCATTCAAGTGATTTGAAACAATCCCACCTTCTTTCATTTTCAGATTGTACAATCTCTTCATAATAAATACCTTGTTCGAAGCGGAAGCCATCTCATACATAGACGAAAGCTTGTCCCACAACTCCTTCGAAGTCTTTTCTGCTGAAACGTTGAACAAAACGTTACTGGACAGCGAAAGGAAGATCGTAGCTCTTGCCTTTTTGTCCAACTTCTCCCACTCTTCATCTGCCATCGAAGATGGCTTCTTCGCTTTCCCTTCAAGCGCGAGTGAAAGATCCTGCTTAATCAGCAAAGACTCCATCTGCACTTTCCATAAACCGAAATTCTGTCCCCCGAATTTCTCTATCTTCGATTCCTCCATAACTCAGGAAATTCGACACTGAATTCCCAATAACTACAGCTACACCACCGAGCTCTGATACCAATTGTGAATGAAGATGCACAGGAAAAATGCAGAATAACAGAGTAAAGAAAGAATGAAAAGACGAGACAAAGAATTTACAGTGGTTCACCAATATTGGCTACGTCCACTCTTGGCAGGGCAAATCTTATTCATCAGTCTTATTTACAGTATACAATCTGAATATATATTTGAATACAGCATAAGAAACTAAAGGAAGTCGAATGGCCAAAGACCTCAACCGTTGGGTCATACCAAAGGCCACGACCGTTGGGCTTCATACTTTAACAAACATCTCAGTAAATGCAATGATTGCAGCGTATGCACAATGCGGACTTTTTCCAAAGGCTTTCGAAACTTTCAAGCAAATGCTTTAGAATCATTGCAGCTGCACTATGACCACAATAGTCACTGTGGCCATCATTGCTTTCAAATCACAAAAGCTACATTAGAAAATACTTCTACTGGTTGCAATGTCTACATGCTCAAATTAATACCTATGTTGTTGAAATACATTTTTCATACGCTTTTTTCCTGCTACCACGTACAAAATGTATGATTTTTCATTTTTCTCAATGCATAAATTCAGGGTATGGTACTGGAATGTTGATGTTCTTTGTTTTGTGTTTGAGAATCAACCAGACATAAATTTAGAATGTTTATTTAATTGTTAGAGATAAAATCAGCATGAAAGAAATGAACAAGCATGGAAAGTAGTATACAATGCACACTACCATAAACATAAGATATATACCCTAGCAAAACATAAGCTCTTGGTTCTCTAATTGATGAATTACTGCCTATCATCTAAATCATGGAAATTTCCAACATATGTTTCATATCATTTAATTTACATGAATTTTTAATGTATCAGCAAAGCCCTACACAAGCCAAATGGAACAAACACTCTAATTCCACCATAGTCATAATTGGCATGAATATTCCAACTGACAACTCTTAAACACAGCTTTGGAATTTCCTATATGCTAATCCAGTGAAGTTGCTCTTGAAAAATAGCATACATAAAGCTGAATATTGACGTGTTATAGTTATGAGCTGCTACTTACATCCTTTATTTCAATTGTAATTCATGCCTACACTATTGACAGTAAGTCTTAATGCGCTTATTTGCTATCTCATATATTCAATGGTATAATACTAAAAATAAATTAAGTGTGATGATGTTCTAAGTGTTATTTTTGAGCAACCAACTCTGTAATAGATATAGAATGTTTGCTTAAGTGTTGGAAATGGAATGAGCATGAAAAAGTGAACCAGTATTGAACAAAGAAGTATATAGCACATATGTCACCATGAAAAATAAATTGGAGACACCCACTAAGAATCAAAACTCTGGTAACTGAGTGTGTGTCTCTTAACACCAACTGGAATCAGCAAGTTACAATCCAAGCTCCCTTTGGAGCCACCAAGATTACCGTGGGAATATGAAAAAACATCTCTGCATTGCTTTTTTATAACTATGCTTTGCAACTTAAACAACCTCGAGATATTTCATACACTTAATTGGAACATAAATTCCATCTCTAGATACCAGTACAAGAGGCTGATGGGCATATTATGCATGAATTGGATGGCAATAATGACATAGAAGACTTGAAATGTTTTTCCATTTAGGATGCAGCCACTTTTATGCTGATATCATAAATGACAATCCATCGATCTCAAGCCTTTGGAAAATGAGACTAGCAGCAACCAAGCCTTTAGTCCTTGTTATTATAAAATCCTACATCATTCTAGTAGACCAAGTGGAAAGCCTTTGCAAATCAAAGACTTGACTATACATGTTGCATTGTTCAATACAAATAGAACACTCGAAGAGTTGCTAACAACAATGGACACCAAGCGATCAAAAATAAAACTTTTGTACAAATGTATTGCTATTTTGGTGTTCTACAATTTAAGAGCAGAAACACGAGTAACAAATCCTTCAGGATTACCTGAGTTGCCAATATGAGTGCCTTAATCTATTGAGGAAAAACTTTATTAATCATCAAAGCAGATCAAAAGCAATAGAAGAAATTCTAACAACAGAAAAATAAAGGAGACAAGTGACTAATGTAACTCAGCTAAACAAGAGTCAGATTGTTGCATGTTTCTTGGTCAATCCAATGGATTTTCATCCACCATAGAAAACCACTTCTAATTTGAGGCTACAAATGACAATCAAAGAATTCAGTATTGAAGAGCGGCTTGTGGTAGAATTTAAATACATCAAAAGCATGAGGCTATGAAGTCAAACAAGCATATTACTTTTATTCATCCTCACCCAACCTCCTAGAATATACACCAATTCTTCCTTTTCATTGCTTAATACTGCTTGTAAAAAAATTGCAATATAAAACATTGCTTTCACCTCCATGTAGCTCTTTCAAACTTACTATCGTTTGATGTCATAGCTGTTTTCTGTATCTAGTGTAAGTTGTAAAATGCTTAGTATCTATTGATATTAGTAGTTTTAGTTGGACTTCTCCCTATGAATTGCTATTGAAGCCAAGCTTTTTTTCTTTCTTTTTTTTTAATTTTCTAATTTCTCTTTTTATATGAACTTAGTATAATTGTTTATTTTAAAAAAAAGTGGAATGCCAAGCATTCCATTCTAGTTTGGTTGTTATTCTTCTTGCCTACTGTATTCGGATGGATTCATCAAACATCAAATTTGGTTTATACATTTGATGATTGAGAAATGTGGCCTGCGAATAAGGCACATATATCTACATCACATTACTTATTTTTTAAGTAAAAATATGTTAGGGGTGGCCCACTCACGCTTCGAATTTCAAATTAACCAATAATAATAATAATTGACGATTAAAAAGATTGAAATTTTGTATTGTATAATCTGTCAATCTGTACACAGTGTTCAACGTGGCTCTTGAAAGCCTATAGCTGGTTGGCTTCTAACAGATGTTGCCGAGAAGATTTCCAAGTGTTAACCTACTACAGCATCCAAATCGATACTCCATCTTGTAAACCAATTTCTAGTTTGGCTATAATTCTCCAATGCTATGTGTTTGCAATCTTTTACCCAAACGTGCTCGATGCTACCAGAAATGGCTTGTGTGTAGAACCTCTTATAATTTTCTATGTTAGTAAATTAAAGTTTACATTTAATAAATTAGTTATTAGGTTAGTTTTTACTATTAAATTAGTTTTTAGTAATAGAAAAATTAATAGTTAGTTTTTGTGAAGTTATTCATTTTAGGTAATTTACAGGGAAAAATCAATGACTTTATAAATCAATGTAGTGTAAATAGATTTAACAAAAAATTAATATATTTAATAATTTTATTGTGCAAACATGTAACCTGTACATTTTCTCTATTAATTTTTAGCATGGTATCAGAGCGGCTATGATTTTAGGGCTGGTGAGAGACAGTAATATGTTGATTTGTTCGAATCGGTATCGGTATTCCACTTCATAGCTTTTTTGTCATATATCAAAGCTGCAGATTAAATTTTCCAAGGCCATGGAGAGAGCTTCTAAGGCTCAAGTATAGACATCCATCTCGAATTGAGAATAGTGGAGGGTTTCTCAAAGCCGAAGCAAGAGGTTGTGTAGAGCGCATTTGGTAGAAACGAGGGTTTGCAGAGATAAGAAAATGTTTCTTCTAGCAACATTTGAAAGGTCTTCTTAGGGTTTAGTGCCATGACGATCTGGTTTGTCGCAGACCTCTAGTTGTTATTGTGCATAGATACGGCTAAAAGAAGCAACTAGAAAGGCAATATCAAAACAAGATTTAACTGTTGCCTGGGAAGGAGCGAAGAATGGCGTTTTAATCCCCAAATCTAGAGCCATGGAAGATCATCTAGGAGATATTAATTAGTTTGAAGAGGAAGTTGATACTACCGTCCAAGGCTTTGGAGTAGAGAAGGGGAACAAAACAATCCCACCAAAGATAAATTCAAAGATCAAACAATAGGTTTGAGTTGAAAGAGGCGTAAAAGGTGAAAGAAGTGTTGGTGTGCATTGTTGTGCATGGGAAGCTTTTATCAAGTGTATGTGAGAGATGATGTGCAAAAGATATCCTTTTTTTGTTGATTAGTTTTCCGAGGCCTTGAAGTTTAAACTACCAGGGATATCAATTTTATTTGATTGGCCTACGGTTTGGAGTTGGAATTGGTAAGTTTGCTATCTAAATGTTTTAGTTTAAGGATTCCAATAAAATCAGTTTATATGGCATTTAATGCATAAAAGAGGTGCATAATTGTGTAAGGAGGACAATGAGTATAAGGTGTAATTTGATTTGGAATCTAATTTGAGTATTGTATTTTTCATTAAGGTATTCAACAAGTTAGTATATGCAATTATTTTTTATAGGTGGGATTGGTGATTCAAATCTTTTAAACTATTTTATTTTTTGGAGGTATATGGTTGACTAGCGTGTGGTTTCATTATTGGTCGAAATTAACATTGTTATTTTTAACATTTGAACATGGTCATACATTATGTATGTGTTCTTGATGGCATCCATAATATTCCTGATAGAAATTTTGAAAATCACATGCTTGTCATATTGAAGAATCTAATGCTACTTCTAGAATTTAAGATTTGAAGGGGTCAAATTGGAGGTTGGAGGAAATGGAGGTGGGAGGACATCTATCATCTCGAGCTAGCTTCTCCTTCAAGGATGATTCTTGCATGAGAAGCATGTGTTTCATCTTTAGTTCTTTCAGGAGCAAGATGGGACATGCAATGTTTTGTTGCTATGTGGATAGTTGAATCCACAAACCATTTATGGATAATTGAGTTTGTCTCGATCCATAGTTTTGTAGATCTATATTTGTGGATGATTGAACGAATATCGATCCACAAATGGAGGAGTGTTACTGTGGATATGGAGTTAGTCTCGATTTACAGTTGTTTGGTGATTTTCTTGTGAATAGTGGAGTGTGTCTCAATTCACAGGTAGATGTTGGACAATCAAAACATTTATCCAAACATGAGGAGTTTGGATTGATGTTAATGTAGATTAGATAATCAGAACATTTACCTAAACATGAGGAGTTTGGGTTGATGCTCAAGACATTTTCCTAGACAAATGAGTTTAGGTTGGTGTTGATGTAGGGTTAGCTAATCAGACCATTTTCCTAGACCAAGAAGTTTAGGCTAATGTTGATACAATATTTTGGTTTCTTTTTTGTAATGTAAAGTTCCTTAAGGGGGGTTTACACTTTTTACACTTTTAAATTTTGTTTTTTATTATGTAAATTTTAAGGGGAAGTTGTTAGGAAATTAAAGTTTACATTTAATAAATTAGTAATTAGATTAGTTTTTGGTAATAAATTAATTAATAGTTAGTTTTGAGAAGTTATTCCCATAGATAGTTTGCATGGGAAAATCAATGACTTTATAAACCAATATAATGTAATGCAAATGGATCCAATAAGAATTAATATATTTTATGATTTTATTGTACAAACATATAACTTGTACATTTTCTTTACTAGTTTTTAATAGCCTATCAAGTCCACCTCAACTAATTTTTCAAAACACAAATCCAAAATTTTACCTACGTCGTCATTTTCTTCTAGAATAGATTCAAAAACCATCTTCCCAGATTTTGTGAGCTTGCTCTGCCAAGTCTCCCTTTTCCTCTTGGATCCATAATATCTCCCTCATTTGGAATTTTCTTCTTCATGAGTAACCAGTTCAGAAAGAATTGTCCTTATACTTGTTCTTTTAGATGCTTGGAGTGGGTTTAGAGGGGCATCAATAGCCAACTAATTCTTTTGAATTTTTTTACTAGGTTTCAATGAATTTTGATTTGGCTTTTGATTTTGTTAATAATAGGGTTGGTCACCATTGTCATTGTGATTTTAATTTTGGATGGTTGTTGTTTGAATTTGGAGATGTGATTATTAGTTTTTGAATCTTTTCAAGTGTAAATTAACTTGGATTCAACATGGTATCCTTCCTTCTACTAGAGCAATTTGAATGGATCGTAATGGCTTCTATTCGTGTGGAGTCTACTCCATTGCTGGAGAATTCTCTTCAAAACATGTTGAACTGATTGCACCATAGTTTTCTTTGTTGTGTTTAGATGAGGTAAAATAAAGTTGTATATTTCCTTGAGTTTGAAAAAATCTCACAAGACAAACATTAATCTATGAGTTAAGATTTGTATTGCATACTAAGAAAAATAAAGATTAAAAAGTTTTTTATGGGTTTAAAATAAAGTAGTCTGTAGAACAACGGTGTTCAATAATAAATACACATGCATGGAGTGAAAAAAAGGGGTGGAGTTTTTAGGAAAAATATTAGGAAACATTTAATTTTCAAATATTTTATTATTTTAAAAGTATATGATATATTTAATTTTCAAATATTTTATTATTTTAAAAATATTTAGTTTTTGAGTGACATTAAGGTCTAAAAATGAGTGGAACTTTTTCCAATCATTCATTTTTTATTTTTATTTTAAATTTGCATCTTAATTTTGCAAGAGATAAATTTTTACTTTCCATAAAAATGTTCTAGCTTTTCATAAATGTTAACCGGTACAATTTTTAATCCCCCTATTAATGGATTTGTGTTGCAATAGTCCCTTGCCTAATGATGATACCAAAAATAGTGTCATATTTTTTTAAAAAAATTGCAAAAAAAAAATTTAAGCAAACTTCATTCTTATTGGTAAGCTTTAACATGTATAATTTCACAAATCAATATTTTTTAATATACTAAAATGTGAAAAAGGTCCCAATCCCTTATAATAGAATCAAAATAAGTATATGTAAAGCAAAATTCAAAAGATTAAGAGACTAACATTAGATTATATTAGGGTAGTGTACACCAAACAAAACAAACTAAAAAGAAACCTAAAAAGCAAAAAAGAAGTCACTCGAGCAATCTTGAAGTTTTGGAGGTTCACAAGCACTCCATTCATCTGAGAGAAGTTTGATCTTTTCATTCCATTTTTTAAAATCCACCTAAAAATTCTCCTCCTTGTCCTCCTTGATTCTTTTTAGCTTCTCTTTTTCTTTATCTTTCTTTTCCTCTAGCTTGTTCTTCCTTTTTTTTTTCTCCCTACAAAATCACCATGTTGATGATCAAACAATTCACCATTTCCTTTGACATATTCAATGTCCTTGACATTATGCCCTCTAGCTACATAACACCATTGTCCGACTTTTATATATTTTCTTTCTATTTATCCTCATTACTTTTGACCATTTTCTCTTTGTTTTTGTTTCCCCTTATCCTTTGATTGTTAAGGTCTTCATTCTGCTATTTTCTCCTAATTATTGCGAACCCTTTTCTCTTGAAACTCTATTTTAGTAGACCTAGAATTTTTTCCTAAAGAATCAATGCCTCCATATTTTTTTATTTTCTCTACCAGGTTGAAGGTAGGGTTAGATTCCTCGCAGTCATTAACCTGTCTTTCTTGGATTCTAAAGGAACCTATTGGATACTTATATCATTTTTAGTGCCTTTCTTACTTTTTTTTTAGAGGAATCCATAATTTTACAACTACCGATTCTACAGTCCCACTTTTGGAATTACCTCTTTGATTACATTCTTTTTGTTGTTGTTTTTTAACTTTACAACCTCATCCCATGTATCCTATATTTTCTTAGGTTGGCCCATTTTCTTAAGGTTTCTCGAATCAAGCTCAATATTGACAATTCACTCATCCTCTCTTTCATTGTCTATCATTTCTTCTTGTCTAGTTTTATCCTTTGGGAATTGTGAAATATAAAAGTATATTTTAATTTCCAATTTTTCTACATTTGGAACTATTCTCACCTCTTGAGATTTCCTTGTCTTTTATCAATTTTTGAAGGCTAGAAAGAATCCTTTCTTGGGCTTTGGAAAGGGAGGGGTTTTAGCTTTTTTGAAAAATTTCCTCATAGTAGCTTCAATGTCCATTCAAAGGTTAGCATTAGGTGGACCTAAGAATTATTATTGAGATATTCCTAGATATCCCTAACTTTACTCATATTGATGTTAACAACTAAAGGTTGATTTATCATGTGTAGAGGGGTTTTGTATAAGTTGAATTGATAGAGGCCTCACAAAATTAGACCTAAATGCAAGGGAGGCTTTTCTTCATTTAATATTGACACTTTCATTAATGACATACCATAGAAAGGGAAACTTATGAGTTCAAATCAATAGTTGAGTCTTGTTAATTTAAGTATGATTAATATAATTGTGAGCTCAAAATAGTTTCACCAATCATAAAATATGTCATGAACTAATATCTAGATGTTTCTATTACCTAAAAGGACTATCCCATATGATACCATGACTCTAATACCATATAGAGATTTGTCATAAACAACAAATATACCCAATACCTAATATTTATAAGCTAATCATAAATCTAATCGAATAGAATAAAATATTCAATATCCAATATAATGTAGCATTATTATAAATGTATATATCTCTTGGATATATGAGTTAAGGAGAAGATATGATCAAGAGGTCAAATTTTAACTTATAATTAGTCTCAATCAAGACGTAAGTTAACTTGAAATATAAATAAGACAAAGGTGAGCTCAAATAAACAAATGTGACACTTAATTACCATAAATTAAGAATTTTTGAGGCAGTGATAGTACATGTGTAGCTCAATGAACAAGGTGCACATACCATTAGCTACTACATGAGAATAATTAAATATTTATATTATCCTAAGTAAACTTAATAACTAGATGAAATATTACAACTAGGATGAAAACTATCTTACCTGAAGTGAAATATTTACACCCACTAGTAAATATTATTAGAAGTATCATTTCATTGCCTAAAAATCCCAATCTTCCCAAACAACATAAATTGGATCATGTCTCTTAAGAGCCCTAAAACTAAAAAAACAATCTCTAAGTTTGACAAGTTGATTCTCACCATATATCACACCTACAAATGTTCTATCTAAATATTTAGTTGGGAACTAAGTCAATCTAGAAATGAGTACTCCAATTTCTTCCAAGTCTAGCTAGTTTTCCGATAGTGGAAAAATATGCAATGTTGCAAAAAGAACAATTTGCTTCAATATTACAATGTTGAGAGTGTTATTTTATATTGTACATATTATGACACAAAACCAATAGCATCAACATGTTCAAGTGGATTAGTAAATGCTGCTAGAGATATCATTTCATTTATCAAGAATCACACTCCTCTATATCTATATTGGTTGGATGATGCCCCTTAAGAACCTCAAGACCAAGAACATGTCAAAGTTTGACAAGATGGTTCTCACAATCTATGCAACCTACAAATTATTTGTCTAAACCTATAGTTGGATCTTGAGTCAATTTAGAATATTGACAGCATGTGAAAAGTTACATAAAACATCAAATTGTAAAATACATCAATGTGATGTAACTCTACTTGATGTGACAGATACTTCCAAATGAAATAATTTGATAGAGAATTGATAGATGCGGGTGTGTAATATGATAAAAAATTGTCTAGGTATGGTCATAATTCTCAATATATTATAGGGCACTATATGAAATCTTGAACTATGAGCATTGCTAATAGTATATGCCCACCTCTAGTAATCGAATATGTAAGGTGCTAGGTCTAATTTACTGAAAACAATAACAGTACCTTAATCATACGATATAATCCAGTCAACAGATTACCACACTATTATCTCAGAATCACAAAAATCACAGACTCGTGCCTTCAAACATAAGCCAATTCTGATATAGAAGATCATAAACTGATCCGAGAAGTTCTAATACAGTCAGAAAACATAGAACAGTCGGGTTCAATAGAAATGTTCACCCGTCAATGACAGTAGGAAAGTTCGCATCAGTTTTACACAGGACGGCTCCGCATAACATTTGTCTCAGATCTCACACGGAAGCCAGCCCAAAGGTCCCGATCAGTAATGAGAGCTATATCGATGGCGGCACTATCTGGATGAGGTCGCCTCATTCAACATTCCAAGAAGGCTCACAATGGTTATGATGGTGGCTCCAGGTTCCTGCACGACTTCGCTGCTATACTGACCCGGAGATCAGTATGGATATTTCATCCTTTAAAGTATGGATCGCAGCCTCAGACGGGTATAGCGCCCTATAGAGATGAATTCACAGTGACCTGGAGAAATGGCGATCAGAGAGGAGCCGACCGGGACAATGGATCTTTGCGCACGGGAATGTCGACTAGAAGTCTTCTCACCTGCCAGGTGTCGAGCTCGTGGCTAGAGCCTGAGGCTCGGCCACCAGCCGCTAAACGTTGATCGCCCAGACCTCAAACCTGTTCGCCCAGGTAGTAAATGGAAATTATCTTGTTGAAATCGCAGATAACAAAGGAAATGTCGCAAATCACCAGAGTGAGATGGTCGTCACACCTGGCTGCTGAGTCACAGAGGTTTTCATCTCCTTACAAGATCTCGTCTAATTCGTGATGCCTCATCAAAACAACAGCTCCCGCATAAATAGTATGCCAACCAAGGGGTCGGCCCAGCAGATTAAATTCGGTTATCATTCTTTGGCGCCAAAGGAAAGGAGTTGGCCAAAAATTAAATTTAAATGTTATTTACTATTAATTTATATTTATTATTGTTTATTATTAAACTAGTGTTTAAAAACGCTTTTAATTATTTCGCTCTAGAATTGGCTTGAAAAGTTTAGGACATGGCAGTGCCCTCCTCCAAATTGTTGCTTGTCCTGGAGCAACCTCAAGTTAGGGTACTCAAGGATCTCCACACCCTCTCAAGTTGCATCTTTGATTAGAAGATTCTTCCATTTCACCAAATATTTTGGTATGATGTTGTTTTGTAGTTTTTTCTCCCTCACATCCAACATAGTCTCAGGCTCGAGTATCAATTTACCTTCATCATCAAAAGGAGGCAATTCTGTTGAATGTGCAACCTATTAGCCAAGTGCCCATTTTAGGCACAACACATGAAAAATGTTATGAATTTTGCTATCCTTGGGAGGTTCCAGCTCATATGCCACTTCACCCACACTTCTTAGGATCTTGTAGGGGCCATAAAATCAAGGTTTCAGCAAGAACTTCTTTGCTCCATTCCCTTTAAGGGTGGATTGTCGATAGGGCTGCAATCTGAGATAAACCATATCACCAACCTTGAAAACCTGCTCAATCCTATATCAATCTGCATACATTTTTTGCTAGTTTTGGGCATGTTGTAAGTTCTCTTTAAGGGCATTCATGATATCCATATTTTGTTGCACCATATCTCTAGCCCTTGACACTCTACTATCTGCAAGGATCAAGTTCATGAAAGATGTGTGGGTTTGTAGCAAAACTCCCCTAGATGTAACCATTTCCCGCAAGCTAATTGTTTCCATGTCACATAGTTCCTTAGGTACCCCTCAATCCATTTGTTCACTATCTCAATTTTTCCATACGTTTGAGGGTGGTAGCTAGTGTTGGGAGTCAATTTCATGTGCACCAAACAAAAGAGTTTTTTCCAAAATAAATTGATAAACCAGTTGTCCCTGTCACTCACAATGTTCTTTGGCAACCTGTGGAATCTAAATATCTCTCTAAAAAACAAATCAGCAACTTGAGTGGCCTTAAATTCTGAGGTAAGGGTGATTCTCCATTTGCATTGGTATGTGAAATATAATATAAACTCCCACACTCCCAAATTAGTCCACCCCAATGCATACAAATCATCTAAATCCATGTCAATCTTTCCAAGAAATCATCCAAAAGCATCCCTTATTTTAGTTCCTAGTATTCTTACAAACATTGATCAACTCAAAAATAATTGAGATATATCATTCCCAATCCCTACATTATTCTCATCATCAATAATTTTATCATCCTCATCATCACTCAATCATTAGTTTTTAGCTTGACTAGGGGAAACATCATGTTTGTCCTTGTATTGTTTGTGGATGTTTTCTTGCTTGCTTGTGTGTATTATAATTTTTTGGTTGCATTATTCATGATCCTTTAAGCATACCACCATAATGGTCCATGATGGTCCTACATATCATGATACCATATGGAATATGATTTCTTGTGACCTTTTATTTTGGATTAGATCTTTACACACTTGGCACATTGTCACCCTATTCCTTATACCTTTTTGCTTAATGTCAAGTGCTACATCAAATAAAATGATACTCGACTCGATTTGCACAACTATCCCCCTATCCATTTAAATCACCCTCCCCTCCATCTCCCAAGCAATATTTTCATCCCTTCATATTATTCTATCATCCTCAAATCCCTCTATTCATTTTGAGAGCACACATTTTCTTCAAACCCACTTATCCACTTGAGAGGGAATCCAGGTTGTGTCATTCCTCTTAATCAAAACCTTTTCTTCCAATTACTAGGGAATCCTCCCATTAGTCCCATATCTTCCAAAGTCACTATATTTTATTTTTTGATATGTTACTTCTCTTGCAACAACATATCAAATAGGGGAAAATATAGACATATGAATTCATCCAACCCAAAAATCACTTGATTTATCCCCTTACAATGTTAATTAAAGAAAACTAATTATTTAATTAACCTTCCAATCATCTTCCTAACATTAATTAAATAAATTTTTCTTTTAATTAATTGATTATTTAAATATTGATATTTTTAGCAAAACTCTGTGTGTGTGTGTGTGTTTTTTTTTTTTTAAAAAACACACACAGTTTTGCCAAAAATATCAATATTTACATTATCATGGATTGTGAAAACTAAATGTTATTAATTGATTATTATATCCCTTTTCCTCTATAGTCCAAACTTATTAAATACATTCAATATTTATTTAATTTTCCCTTCATATCCTAATCTTCAAAGAAAATGCCAATAGTGGCATGGTATGATGGTTAAGTTGTTGTGGTGTTGTTCTTGCCATCAAGGTTCAAACCCCTCTGAGGTGTAATTGTTGAATGTTTAAATTGGGGATGAGGTCCCCTTTTTGTGACCTCACTGGTTCATAGCTCCAAGTCAAAAGTGTTTACCCCTTAATAAAAAAAATCTTCAAAAAAAATAAATAAATACAAAATATTTATTTAATTCTCTTTTTTCCCCCTCAAACCATTAGTTTGATAAACTAATTAGTTAATAATGCATCCACTTTCACCTTACTAATCACCCTTAAGCCAAGTAAAATATTCTCATGCATGCACATGGACCATGCTTCCTATTTCTCCATAAAGTCATCTCATTGAATATTATCCATCCATTTAATCAATAAACAACTAGCCCTTCACATAACTCAGAAAAAAAAAACATTTTAGTCTTCTAAAAAAATTATCCTTACCATCGATCCTTTTCCAAGATGTCCACCATCCATTCTCATTTAATCACATAGATCCTTTTTTGAACTAATTTCAAGGTTCCACTTGGAGGTCTTTGATGGCCCCAAACCTCTCAAGAAATCCCATTCATTTATTTTTTCCAATCAATCCTAGCCCTTGGTCCATCATCCCAAAACTCAATAAGTAGCACCTCATGTGAGATATGTTGATATACTTCATGAATACAATGTTATGCGGCTAGTGTACGAGCATCAACATTCTTAATATCTCATCACAAATATTGAGCACATCCACACTCTTTATGTGTAATAAGAGGGTTTGGTGATAGATATATTAGTTTTTAATCTTGTTTGTTTAGTTTATTAGGCTCAATTGGAGGTGCAATTAGTCATAAATAAAGGTTTCTTAAATTTTTATTTTCTTCATATTCACTTGACTACACTAGGTTCTTTCATATTGTCATTTGTATCTATGAGATCTTAATTAAAATGGAATACCATTTTCGTACTAGGTTTAGAAACCCAGTCTAAATACACGAAGAAAAGAAGACGAGCTAACTACCCATGTCAAACATATCCACTTGTTTTCCAACTCCTTAAAATGAGTTATGACAAAATTAAAAGCCTCAAACTCACATACCTCTAAAAAATATACCTAACTAGGGATTAAAAGAATATGATGAGAAAAAATTACATACACCTCAAACTAGATTGCATCAAGTTTAGGTATTTCACTAGGGTGGATTGCGACACGTTGGTCCTCAAATTCACATGTGTATTCAAGTTCAATAGCATTAGAAACTTGACTCTCATAAATAAGGAAAGCTTTATAGTCATTAATATTCACACAAAGATCTAAGACAATAAGTAGTTAGCATACTTAATTATCACTTGCCTTGATACAATTTTTAAATCATCAACATAGTATTTTATAGATCTAAAATTGTGGTTTTTAAATATATAATTTTTATATATCATAACTAGTGTTTATATTTTTTCCCACAGTTGCTAGGCGGGTGGCCAGGGTGACGGTGTTGTTAGGTTGGAAGGGGCGGGACAGCATCTGTCCTAGCTAGCGTGGTGGAGGAGTTTGGTGGCGGGATGAATTAATTGTGTGGGCTAGCCAGGGTGGGCATTGTGAGGTGGAGCCTATCAAGGATGGTGGAAAGGACACAAAGAATATTTGACAAGACGTAGACATTGGAGATCGGAGTGCTTGGTATCATTGCAAAGGACGACGGTTGCAAGCAAGCACGAATTTGGCCACCCCTACGTCATATGAAAATTTTACAGTTTGGTCATTTAAATGCTTGTAAAAAAAATATTTTCTTTATAAAAAATTTTATAAAATTTTTTATAAATGCAATATCTTGAAAAATCATAAAACAATGATAATTATTAGTAATAAATATAAAAATGTATTGTTATAATTAACAATTAACAAAAGTTTCTAAGTTTATATTAAAAACAAATCTTGTTAAATATATTCTATTTTGAAAAGATTCTAAATTAATATATATTTTTATAATAATATTATAAATCACATATATTAATATAAAAAATGATAACTATTATAAAAATGTCAAAGTTTCTAAATTCATATTAGAAAGTATTCAAAAAAGTTATATTTTATTCTAAACTAATTTATCTTTTTATAATAAAAATTATAAAATGATATATATTATAAATTAAAATACTATATTATATTTTGCTTATAATAATTTTTTACGGTTTAATAAAAATATAGCAAGTCAAACTATATAGTCTAATAAATTTTATAGCTGTAATATACTTGCAGAGGACCTCAAATTCCAATGGCGAGTTGGCTATGAGATGAGAGATAGTAGTGGTGACAGCATCACCACACATATAGTGGGTGATTCTCATCTTTATACCCTCTCCCAACCATTCTTTCTTTCCATCCACAAAATGGAAATGCCTATTTGTCTCAAAGCCTCCCGGAAGCTTTGTGTTTTTTTTTTGATAAGATATGCTATGGAAGATTGAAGTCAATCTTCAAAGATTGGGATCCCCTAGTTCTTGAGGTGGTGCAGCTTTTATTGGGTGAGGAATATATCTCCTTGGTTGAATAGTATCACACAAATGCTAATATTGCAGTGCGGTTTGCAGCAGCTCTATTGGACCTAGAGGTCCCCAAGGCAGTGACGCTTTTGATGACTCACAAGCTGGTCATGCGGAATTTACTGGAGGGCATGGAGGATGTTATAATTATAGCGGAGCTAGGTGTGGGGCTTCCTCAGCCGAGGGATACGCATAGGGCCCTGATTTCGGGGGCGATGATCAAGCGGTATCCATTCCTCCTTGACCTCAAAGGGGAGGCGCTACAAGAGTATAAATGTTGGGTTATGTGTGGCCTCATTTTCTTGAAGCACTACCTCTATTTGGAGTCATCTGGTGGCATGTATTGGAGGTGGCACTTTCATGAGTACCTGTTGGTAGAAGGGGTGGAATTGTGTTGGGTGAAAATTATGTAATCCCTTTTTAACATATTATAAAACCTTGATTTCAACCACAATTATGCGAGATAGAATCTCTCCTCTCGGATAGGGGAGGCACCCTTCTTCTTATTGAAACTAAGGAAAACTAATTAAATATTTACAATAATGATATGGGGGTGTGTCACATTCATGATCCTCTCTTTTTTAAGAGAATATGTTTTACAGTGTATCACAATTTTAGGTTCTTGATGCAATACAACTTCAAAATAAAATTAAGCAGTAATTCCAATATTCATATCTTGTCAAAGCAAAGCCTAGGAATACCAACATGATAATGATAAATAACAATAAGAAAAGCTCACGAAGGCACAAAGTCATTCCATAGCTTCCGATAAAGAATCCTTCAAGATAGTAACTAGCGTTGTATGAGAAGCACAAAGTCTTCTATATACTTCACAATAATCCCACGAACAACATGAATAAATATAAGCACAAAGTCTTATAGAGAATTCACCAATAGTATTCAACAATATCACAAATTCAAGTAATGAGTGTAAGTCAAAGTTTACACAAATTTACTAAAATACCTTCCAATCTCAAGTACTAATCACTACCAATTTGATCAAACCATAAGATAATTGTTCCTAATACAAAGTTTGGTATGCAACTTCACTTCTTTATTGATCAAAAATTAGATTCACAAAATTGAACTCAAAGTTTCAATATTTGTTGCACAAGTGGGCAGCACTTTGTTGCAAAAGATAAAAGGTAACCATTACAATAAATCCTCTCTTATTTATAGATGGGAGAGGAGAGAAAATCTAGGAAAATAAGAAGAGTAAATCTAGGAAAATCCTACCTAACTAGTTGACTTATTCAAAAATGTTGTCCACAATTATAGGGGAACATATCTATTTTTACATGTAATTACAGTTTTCAAAATGTCATGTAAAATGTCGAAGCTTAATTACAAAATGCATAGAAGAAAGCATATAAACTATCTAACTTTGGATATATAAGAAGTCTTTATGGTTCCTTGCATTTGGCTCAGAAGTCTTCATATTTCTTCTTTATCTCTTGCATGAATACCTCATCTGGACCAACTGTATAGTCAATAATGGTAAGAATCCTTGTGATTGACCTTCTTGCAGATGAGCAAATTTTCTTGCATCTATCTAGATGCATCTTGAGATTGTCAAGAGAAAGTTGTACATCACATATGGCATTCATTGAATTTTTTGAAAATCCTTCATCTACCACAGGTCTACTTCATGATAGCTTCTTTGAAGATTTGAGCAATCTCCCTGACCAGGAGGAAAGTATGATCATCATCAAGGATTTTACCCGGTAACTCTTCAATTCCATTCACCATGACAACACGATGTCCTTCGACATCTTCTTTTACTTGTTGTATGTCCTCAATGAGAGATTTGATTACTTGTATGCAATTCTTAAGAGATTCTCTTATTTCCACATACTTCTCTTTGTCAGGAATTACCCTAACTTCCACTAATTTGCTTAGTTTTATCTCTTTCATTTGTGACCAAAATGAGAGACATTGTTCCATTTCTTTCTTCTCTTTGGAAAGTATGTTTTCTTCCTTTTCAAGCTCTAATTTCATCTTGGCTATTTGAGCAGTCTTTTCATCTACAATAGCTATGAGTTGTGATCCTTGTTTTATTATCTCATCAATGAAATCATAAAACACCTTACCCTTGGAGACAAACTTCTCCATTTTTTACACTGTTGGTTCCTCGAAATTCATCATGACCATAGGTTGCACAGTTTCTGAGGAGCCTACATTTTTCCTCAAAACTGATGCATATCGCTCAACTTTATTCTTCTGCATATCTCTAGCCTGCTCCATTTTATCAAGTCTACCTGATAATGCATTCAAGATTACTTGTGCATCTTATTTTGCACTTGAATTTGTTACCTTACCAAGCTCTTAACTCTTGTTAGAGTGTAATCTTCTATGTTCACATCACCTTGTTCATGTGGGGGTAAACCAATATCTACATATTGTGACCTGCTTTGTCTATATGAAGTCTTGAATAAATTTTAGCCTTCTTCTTCCCCTGGATTTTGGAGGAACTATCTCTTCAATATCAATCTCATCTGTGGAAATCATTTATTTCTTGCGCTTTGATACTTGTGAAATTAGCCAAGGGGGGAGAGATGAAGTATATTCTTCTTGACTTACTGTCAACTCCTATGTAGCAGACACTTATGTAGGAATGGATGATATTGTAACAATTGGAGTACAGTATCAGTCATGATAGCTTGTTTAGACTGCAAACCAAGTATATCCTACAATGATTCGTTCATGAACCTGTCAAACTCTACCTGAGAAGAGATATCAAATGATGGGGATGATAAACTCGGAATGGATGAGGGAGAACTCGAGGAAACATCAATAGTTTGTAAGTTGGAAACTATAGGAGGAGTGGTAAGAACCATTGATATTGAAGGGGGAATGGAAACATTCACTGCATGTAAAGTTGTTGTAGGAGGAGGTGAGGTAGGAAGAGGAGGTGGAGAAGTAGTAGGATTTGAAGTTGTATGTGGGATATTGGTAGTAACAGGTGATGATGTTTGGGGAATATTTTCAACAACATTCTCATGGGGAGATAGTGGTTGTTCATCATCATGCCTTTGTTCCTCCTCATTACCTTCATCTTCCATAGATTCTTCCTCTTCCACAGATTTTTCTGATTCTTCACTTTTGTTCCCTTCTTCTTCGGATGATTGTTCCTTAGAAGTAAGCTCCTTTCCCTCTGCAAATGGTTGTTATGATTCAGTAGCTTCATCTTCTTCAACTGTTTGTGTAGCACTTAAATTACCAAAAGTAAACTTTATCTTAGGACCTCTTTGAGAAGAAGAGGGAGTGGTCGCATGCTTGTTTTTAGTGTGGAGCTCTTGTCGTTGGCTAGTTTCTCCTCCCGGTGTTTCTCCTTCTGATTATGTCCTGAAAGATTTCATTTGAAAGCCATGCCTTTGCAACCATTCAACTATGTTATCAAAAATAGGAGAAAGTCTTTCTCTAATAGAAACACTTTCTTTCTTAGACCATTGTACAAGAGGTAAAGGCTTCCTAGCAATTTCATCCTCTTCATAAGCATAATTCATGATGTCGCCTAGATCTTTGAAATCCTCTGGAATATCAGCTACACCAAGATCTCTGATCTACTCCACTGTCAACCTACAAAAATCCATTCTTCAATCTCTTCTTCATCTCTACAGTGTGCCCATATATCTTCAAAGTGGCAGACATGTTGATGATCCTTTTTAAGTTTCCTATTCACATTTTTGTAGTCAAAGTCAAATCTATATTTATATGTAGGTTATAGTCATAATTTGCATTTCTACAACTACTGACTTTTCTTTTTATACACTATGAATATAGTATATCTCCCAATAGTAAGTGGAAACTTGAAACCTGGCTTGTGAATTTTCATACATTATTTGTGAATTGAGATCAGTTGTCTACACAATTCCATTAGTACCCACTTGTCTAAAAGATATCTAGGCAACATGTATGGACACACAATATAGCAACCTACTCTCAAATATGTGAAAGTAGGAAACTGTAGGAAGACACATCCAAACTTACTTACAACCTTGTAGGCTTCATCTGATACTCTCGTCTTCTCAAGACTCGGATCAAAAGTGAAAATTAGAGGTGCAAAGAAAGAATTTGTGACTCTTTGGAAATGTTTAAGAATTTTCCTCAAAGTTATCTGAGAATAAAATTTATACATAGTCACAACATTTCTATTACCTTTTGTTGACAACCCTAGAAATTTCCTCATGACCATAGCAGCATATACCAAGTAGGAAGTCATATAGAATTTCAAGGTAGTTGGCACTTTGATCAACTGTTCATGAATCTCATCACTTATCTGAGTCCCCCAATCTGTGTACTTTCCTCCTAATAATGAAAATATACTCATACATCCAATCTTGAAAATGGAATGAAATGGGAAAGCCTTTCACCCTACGCAAAAGAGTAATCATATCTTGAACATCCTCCTTTAAATCACTTCAAGGAAGTCCTTTGGGCCATCTAGAGGTTGTGGGCCTTGGATTTTTTAACCATTGAGTATTAATCAATTGCTTAGCCATATTTGGATCTTTGTCATAGATCTCTTGTGCTTGTTGAATAGAGATTTTGATATATTTTTCGATATGTGGAACCTAGAAAACTATATCAAAGAACTCTAGATCTAATCTCATAATGATTTTTCCAAAAGAATCTCTCACTTTTGTCTTCTCGAATGTAATGAGATGAAACTTAGAGAACAAACTCTATGCAATGAGCAATAGTTGGAAATGTAGATACTAAGTGCAAGTTGCTATGAACGATAGATCGCAAATTTTCTTGTAATGGTTTTTTCTCAATTCTTTTTAAAAAATATTCCATATCCTAGTGACCAATCTCTGTGTCTTTGATTTCATCCACTTTTGAGAGTACAACAGTAGGCGGAAAGACACCTTGATATTTGTACTTCATTTTATCTTCTTTCTTAGAAGATTATGGAGGCATTTATGATGTCATCTAAGAGTGCCAAAGATCAAGGAAGGTCACCTTCAAAGATAACCTGATAAGAGCTTGAAAGGAACTACAAGAACAATGGATTAGGAGATGTGAGGAGAAAATGTGTTATGAGAGTGAGTTGGAATGTGTGAAGAAAGCAAGCAATTTGAAGCGAGTGCAAATGAGCTATGAGGCACGAACATTGAAGCATTAGCAATGGAATGAGGTTCATATAACAAATGGAATGATTTCTGAGTGTTTAAGTGGAAAATTGCTATTTGTGTAGGAGCAGTGAAAATCAATGCTTCTACATCTAATAAAAATTCATTTGCATGTAATAGCATTGAAAATCAATGCTCCTACATTCCTTGAACATTTGTATGAAAATTATGTCGGAGCGCTGAAAATTAGCTCACTCTGACATCCAATTGGAAGATCATTTCATGCTCGAGTGCTAAAAATTACCGCTCGAGCATTCCTTCATAATATTGAGCTAATTGCATGGGAAGTCTTTTTTACTACCCTTATACATGAGGGTAAGGTCACTTTGTGTAGGAGCGATTATTTTCACCGCTCCTACATGAAGGAGTTGGCGAAAGAATCATCAATACATGAGTGGTGAAAATCACCACTTGTGCATATAGAGTAAAGCTTAAACATGTAAAAGCATCAAAAAAGTCTACTCGAACATCTAAAGTCTATGATGGGAAGTTTGTAGATGCAGGGGTGGTGATTTTCGATGCTCCTGCATATAGAGTTGGGGAAAAAACATTTGGTATTAAAGCGGTAAAATTTCCTACTCAGACAAGTGAAGAATTTGATCATGTGAAAGCGGTGAAATCTACTGCTTCCACATATGAAGCTTAGGGATGTTTCGATTTGTCAAACCTAAAACTTTCACCACTCAAAAATTTCAATTGAAACCTCACAAGGATGTGATGAACAGATAGGAATAGAAAAACTCACAAAAGTGAAATGAAAACGTCAGTAAACCGAAAGAAAAAACTAATAAAACAAAAAAGATAACAAGCATGAACGAATAAAAAAATAGGACCAATGATGATATAAAAAGAAGATTTCAAAAATAAAAGCATCAAAACCCTATTGAAAGAGAGATAGCATCAAAGGAACGATGAAGGAGAATAACACAAAACATACCTGGCGAAAATAAGAGGCAAAGGCACAAAAACCCTAGTTCGCAGTCTCCCGTGAAATCTATCCACTACTTTGCTTGGTAAGATCTCAGATGGTTAACACGAAGGAGAAGGAAGAAAATGGATTAAAATGAGGAGAAATTAACTTAAAATGACTTTAATAATCCATTAGATCGATCATTAATGAACTAGTAGTTCATTTATGACGAGCATACAAAAAGGGAGGGAAAATGTAAGAGCGGTGAAAATCACTACTCCAACATTTTCAAAACATTGGAGATGCAAAAGTGGTAAAAATCACCGCTAGGACATGGCAGGCTGAGTGCAAAGTGTAGGAGCGGTGATTTTCACCACTCCAACATCTAGAAGAAAATTCTAACACTTGGCTCATGTAGGAGCGTTGATTTTTAGTGCTCTTACATAAGTGAAAAATATTCTAACTGGGTGATCCCACAATAGTGGTTTACAATTTTTAGCCAAACTAGACACTGAAATTATTCTTTTTAACTAAATCTTCACATTGGGGCACCTATAGCGGATAAACCATGAGGAATTTGAAGATGATGCAAACTAGAGTCTCTCCACATTTTGTCTATAGATTCTAAAAATATTTTTTTCAAAATTTTTGGAATTAGATTGCACTTCTTTTTCCATCTCCTACGAAAATTGGTCTTTTTCATAAAATAGCATTTTTTAAAAGTGATGCACACCGTATAAAGCATAACTTTTTTTCCTTGAAGGATAAAATTCTAATTCTTTCGAATTTAAATTTGTAACTCTGATATCTAGTGCTTCCACTTGGTTAGATAGTTTTTTATTGAATATTTTTTCTTTAATCAAGTTTCAAAGTCAAACCAATTACCATTCAGACATAGCACGATCGTAAAACGCATAACTTTTATTGTATGTATCGATTTTTTTTATTTATTTTTTTTGTTGGATGAAGGACCCCAATATCTGGTGCACTCATATTTTTCAAAAAAAAAATGATAATTTTCTATTTTTCCAGATGTGCAGAATAGAGAACTTCATTTTCGGTGAGAAACTTATATTTAATAAAACTTAAAAAACAAATAGATAATAAAACCAAAACATATTAAAATTATATTCATTGGACAGCTCGTACTAAGGCCTACCTGATACCAGTTGGGTTTTTGAATTCTCCTCCATTTTCATTTTCAAATCGAGCTTCGAAGTGCAAAATTCTAGACAATTTTGGTGCCTCGGAGGGTGAAGGTGAAAAAAGGGTGGTTCAACCGAACCAATGTTCGAGCGAACCAAGAAAATATGTTCGGTCGAACATAGGTTCAATTGAACCACATTAAAATACAATTTAAAAAATGTATACTAAAGGGGTTCAGTCGAACCTGGAAAACTGGTTCGGCTGAACCCTTTGACATGGATCTTTGTTTTCCCCATTTTTTTTCCAATTTTTTTTTTTTTGGTTTTCCGATTTTTTAATAGTTGTATTTTATTCCTTTTAAATTATAATATTGTGGACATCGAAAATATACTGATTGACATCGTGCATTCGATCCTGACTTACTAACATCGTTTCTTCCCGAATCATCCCTCAGTTTAACCATTTAATCAAATCCCCCTATCTGATTAAATTCATCAATATTTGTCTCTTAATTAAATAGATCATTTTGTCTAATTAAGTCACTTGTTAATTAAATCAACCCATCTGATCGAATTATCCCTATTTAATTAAATAATTAGTTTATTTGATTAAATCCCTAAAGTCTATCTATTAAATTAAATAAGTTAAAACCTTATTTGATTTAATTTAACACCATCTTCTTTAATTAAATAAATAAAAATCCTTATTTAATTAGCCTCTTACCATATTCCTCTCTTATTTGATTTAAATAAATCCATAAAACTAAGTCAAATAAGTCACACCATCAAATCTCCTATTAAATTAACTAACTCTTGATTAATTTAATCTAATCTCATGTCACATCCTCTAGATAATGCAAGTTGCATGTGAAAATAGATTTAATTCATTTATTAAGTCTCTATTTTCCCTCACATGGCATCTTTTAGAATATTCTTTCAATTTGAATTCAAAAATGCCAAGTCAACATGCACATTCAACAAGGCAATAATTTTATAATATATGTTCTTTACCTTGAGCCAAGTGACATTTATTATATTTCCTTCCCTCTCACAAGTCACTTTCAACAAATTTGAATTTCAAATTCATGCATTGATTGGCACATTTCTCAAATCTTGCACGTACTCCATCCATTCATGGCTTGACAAGTGGCACCATATCATTGGATGAATGTTAGTCCCACATTGCCCAAATTTGGACATTCATCCTTCAATATCATCTATAAAAGAAGAGCTCCTCTCCTCATTTGATCAGCCACCAACATTGCAAATTTACTATGCTCAAATGCTTATCCATTCTCATCCACAAATCTTGAGTTCTTAGCTAGGTTATTGCAGATTTTAGGCTTCGAGCTCTCACTTTCATCACCAAGTGGATCAACAAATCTCTTCAACATTCGAATCTTACATCATAGGAATTGGGAAAGGGCCAATTTTCACATCAAATTGGCACCAATTCCCCCATGGGAACAAGAGTTTGCACTTTTAATTAGGAGTTTATCTTGTTTTAGTTGTTTGCCTTGTGTTCTTCATTATTTGCATTCCTAGTTTGATTTGTAAATGGATTTCATGGGGAATCCTTGTTTATGCTTGCAAAATCTAACTTGAGGTGTTTGTTGTCTTTGTTTTGCAGGTACTTAGGCTGGGGTTCACACATTTGGCGCTAGGAGGGCTTGACATCATTATTTTTAACTTTTCTTTGAAATTTTTGCATTTTTCTTGACACACAGGAAATTCCAACGCGGGCTCATCAGCATCACAGTTTCAGCGTCACGGGCTCATCAGCGTCGCAGTTTCAGTGCCACGGGCTCGTCAGCATTGCAGTTTTAGCACCGCTAGACTCATCCCGCCAAAAATTTTAAATTCCAAACTCCGCTGCTGGACTCTCCGATCTATACAAATTTCAAAAAAAAATTCTAAACAACGACGCTTTCAAAAAGTGTGATGCTGGGACAAAATAGTGACGCAATCGTGCTCTCTGTCCCGACATAGAGCGCCGATGACTGGTAAAGCGGCGCTAAAAGAGTGCCGCTGAGAGAAAAAAATAGCGACGCCTTCACGAGTTGCGACGCTGGAAACAACAAAAAGGGAGAATTTTCTTTTTGACACATGTTTTTAATTTAGGATTACTTATTCCTCTGTTTTCTGCTGTTTAATTTCTGTGTTTTTTCTAGAATTTAACTGATTTTCTTTTTTGTAGGTTGGAAAATGAAAGCGAAGGAAAGAGGAGTATGGTGATGATACTTGGTCCAATCAAAGTGTTTTTAAACACTTAAGTGTTTGTTTAACACTTCCTTAGGAATTTGTCATCTTCTTCTTTTCTTAGAGCACTAGCTTTCATTTGGGTTTAAAAAAAGAGTTCCTTTTGTTTATTTCTTGCAAAGGGATTAAAAAGAATTTTAGGACCAACAACTCACTAGATTTTGTTTATGGGATTAACAAATTGAACAAATTTTTATCACTTGTCCTTTTGGTGCTCTAAAAATGAACTCACATATTGCTTTGAGGGTTTTAAAAAGAACAAGTGTAGTTGTGTTTTTCGTGAGGGCTTAATTAGACTAAAACCATCAGAAAAGGACGTATGCGCTTCTCTCACGCTTTATAGCGATCTTGAGAATCAAAAAGCCTTTTCCATGACTTTGGGTTAAGACAAAGCAATCACCTCCACACTTCAATTTGGGCTTAAAAAAATGAACAAAATCTTGTGCGAGTGTGAGTAGGGGCCCATTTTCGCATATATTCTCTTTCTTTGTGCCGTCAAAGATTGATCAAGTTACAAATTTTGTCTTTGCTTGCTTTTGTTTATCTTAGAGGGCCTACCTTGGGGAAAAAGTACTCACCCAAGGGAACGACTCAACCGGTAACACTCTAAAGCCAAGAGTATTTCCAGCCGAGATATAAATGTGGATATTGGAAGAAACGCCAATATCATGCGGTTGACTCTGACAAGATGGATCCGAAAGGGGACTCTTGCCACGTTGGGCCAACTCCTACGAACAGAAAGTCCTTACTAAAACCCATGTGCTAGAATTTTCCAAAATCCTTTTATCTATTTGTTGGTACAAGAATGGTCGTTTTAAGCCGCCCCACACTTTTACGGTCTTCTAGTAGAAATGGAAAGCATGCCATGGGAGTTTCATGGGTGTTGATGCTTGGTTGCCCCGTATAAGTGAGTGTCGTGGAGGGGAGCCAGTGGGGTCAAGCATCTAACCATTCGCTAGAGATAAGTGTAGTTGGACTTGTCCAAGTGGGGATCCAACAAATATTGTCTTACACATCCATAGGATTGTACTTATTCTTGGGTTACAGAATGCATTGCTTAATCAAAAACATCATCAAAACAAACACTTAACATTATACAAATTTCAAACCCTTTTGAGGATAAATACAATTGACTCAATCCATATGTTATTGCTTTCCCTTGGGATTCACGTCCTAAGAGGTTTCTAAGCATTGGATTATATCTCAATTTGTTCTCTTAAGTTAACAATAGGAAAACCCTTGCCTTAAGTTCATTAAATTTCTACATAACATATCTTGTGGGGTTTGACGAAATTAAGACATTGGACATCTTAGTTTGAAAACCTAATTGAAGAAAGTGTTTTTGGTAAAATAAAGACATTAAGCAAAGCTAGGCAAAATGAACTTTCATATGTGTTGAGGACTCATACACCCAAAAAAAAAAATCGTTGATTGGAAATCCAAAAAATGAATGTTCAAATGGAATCATGTCTTGGTCACAAAGATCTTTAGGAAGCATTTACATGCTCTTCAATACCTAGGTCTAGGCAAACAAAGTATACCTTGTTTAGGTTCATCTTAGGATCAAAATCAAAATCTCTTTTTCATACATCCACCAAAACATCAAAATAGTTTCCATCTCATCATCATCTTTTGGAAAAAACTTGGAATCATCCTTGATACTAGGCTTTATGGAAAAATCAAAATCATTAATATCATTGAGACAAAATCCTTGAAAACATTAGCAAAAACATCTTTGGCTAGGTATGTGTAGATGCATCCTTTTGCATATACTTAGTCAAAGTTATCAAAATCATCTTGTCTAGCTTAGTGTATGTAGATGAATCCTTCTTCATATGCTTAGTGAAACAATCATCTTGTTTGAATAGTTGTGGGTAGATGCATCCTTCTCCTCACACATATTCAAATTATCATCCTTTGGACAAAGTTATCCTTTAAATTATCATCCAACATCTTAGGGTCGTTTTGTCTAAAAATCCAAATCAAAACACCAAAATCAAGAATCAAGGACAAAATCTCAAAATCCGAAATCAAGAATCCGAAGTCCTAAAATCCTAGTGTCTCATTCAATTTTTTATCAAAAGCCGAAACATCCATATCATTCATCCCTAAAACATCATTATCATCACCTTTGATTCTCAAAACATCCTAAGACTTTATACTTTGGGACATAAAATAACAATCGATCCAAGGAATCAAGAGATTCATCTCCCATATTCTTGAAGGTTGATCCTTGTTTTATGGTTCAAACTAGATCTCAATACAAGAAGAGTATGGAAGCTAACAAAGAAACACCCGCTTCAAGCGATCTTAGCCAAACAAACGCAGAAATGAATCCAGCCGAATCAAGCAATCCATTGATCCTCTCATCATCCCAAAATCCACAAGAAGAAAATCAAGGGGAGGACTTTACCTTTGGAATGTCTCATGAGGAAATGACAAAAATGCTCCAAAACCCAGACAATCATAGAATCATCAACATCATGATGAGACTTAACCTTCATTGTACATGCTTGAACTAGCAAAACAAGGGGCCAAGTTGCCTTTGGATTTTGATGTGAGTACTATAGTGGATACGTCATTTCCTCCAATATCATCCACCATTCCTATTTCATCTACACTTGCATCTCAAAACATCACCCAAAACATCCCGCAAATCACAACATCATTTTCTCCAACACAAACCAACGTCAACAAGGGAAACATGTTCCTTAATGCTCTTCAATCACATCCCCTTGTTAATAATCAAAACTTGGACGCAAGCACCACCTTGGAACAAAACACACTCAACAACCCATTACACAAAAATGTTCCTCTCACTTTACATTATGACCCATCATCAACATCTTTTCATGGAGCACCGCAAACACCTCTTCTCACAAATTCACAAGAAGAGGGAGATACGTTCAGACTAAGCGGCTCATTTGGCACCATGATATTTTCACAACAACTCACACCTCTCACAATTCCACCTCTTCCGCCATTGCCATTATCATCCACACCACTCCTTGGTTTAGGGCTTCCTCCCTTACCAAATATCAATCAAACCTATATCCCGACCATCAATCAAAGCATTGCACCCAACACACAAAATTTGTCGTTGATATCGCAACAACAAACGACAAACACACAAGCAATGGCAACATCATTAAACACACCGCTAACATCACAAAGCATTGTCTCTCAAGGACCAACCACATCGATACCAATAGCAAACACCCAAAACATCAACACAACATCATCATCTACCACCATTCCACCTCCACCACCACCAACATTCACCACATCAAACCAATACGATGCAGCATTGCAAGTCACTTTCCAAAGAGGATACCAATAGGTTCAAAAACAAAAAGTTGTACAACAAGCCACTCAAGCCACACAAAAAGCCGCCCGAGCTGCACAAGCCATATTACAAGCACAACAAGCTCAACAAACTCAAGCTTTACTAAGACAACAACAACAAGAAGCCGCTCAAGCTACCCAACCTGCGCAAGCATTACAAGCAGAAAGGGTCACTCAAGCACAACTATTATTATAGCAACAAGCCGCACAAGTGCAAGTAGCACAAGCACAAGCACAACTTCTTGAATAAGCAGCACAATTGCAAGCATATCAGCAAGCACTAAAGCAATACCAAGAGCAACAAGAAGCAGCAGAATTGGCAGCCCAACAACAAGCGTTGTGGGAACAACAGCAAGCACAACAACAAGCGTTGTTGGAACAGCAACAAGCACAAATCCTAGCGCATCAGTAGCAAGATCAACAACAAGCTTTGTTCATACAAAAGCAAGTAGAAGCTTACTTTGCCCGCCAGAACATATCGATACCATCAAACAATGCACCAACCAACCCATCCATTCAACCAATGATTCAAACACCCCAAGACACTTTCATCCCACCCCCTGATACGCAGAATGATGTGATGGCATAACTTAGATTGCTCTCGCAACAAGTGCTCGACCTTCAATCAAGTTGAACAACCAAAACACCCAGCAACTTGTGTCCCTATCCATTTGATAGGAGTTTAGAAATGAAACCATTCCCTAAGGGATTTGAAATCCCTAAATTTGACAAATACCGAGGGATGGGAAACCCTGAAGATCATATCAGGGAATTACAGGTTCATTGTATGGAGGTCGCATATGATGACACGTATCTAATGCGGCTATTCCCTAGGAGCTTGGCAGGTACTGCTATAGAATGGTTCTCTTGCCTACCTTCAGGCATTAGAACATTCCAAGAAATTAGGGATGCATTCATTAAAAACTACACATGTAACATTACAATGGATGTCAGTCTTGAAGAACTATACACTCTAAAACAAGGAAAGAATGAATCTTTTGCTTCATTCCTTCAACGATGGTGATCCAAGGCCAATCGGAGCAAGTGGACCATGCCAGAAGAACAACAAGTTTGTACCATCATGCCAACCTTGAAAGTCGCTTGTCATTTCATCTCAAGGTTCAGGGAATCACCACATATGATCAATTGATCCCCAAAGTGCTTAGCATCGAAAGAGTTCTTGTAACTCAACCTATGGAATCAACATCATATCACAAGCAGCAAAACAACTGCCCATCATCCAATTATAACGATAAACCTCGCACATGGGCAAGAAACAAGAATGTTACTAATGATGGTGTCGTAGATGCCAAGGTGGTCATTAGTGGTCCAAGCCCAAACACACCCACACCACAAATCCAAAATCAACACCAAAACACCCATCACACAACATATCAACCCAATAACAATCCTACTATCAATAACCTCAATGATCAAAGAGGACCACCCCAACGCAAGAGTTATCCAAAACGAAAATACACTACTTTAGGGGAACCACTTGAAGACATCATGAAAAAGATCATCGATGAAAAACTCATCAAAGCACCTACATTTGAAAATTATCAAGAACCTGATGTCAAACCCCCTTGGTACAACGAAGATCAACTCTACAAATTTCACAAAATAAAAGGTCATACCACAAACAATTGTATGAGACTTAAAAATATCATTCAAGATCTCATTGAAAAAAGAATCATCAATGTGGAACAACCTACAGGCAATCAGGACCTTAAAATCTACATGAATCCGATGTCGAATCATGGCAACAAGGGGAATAACAACAATAAAGATAAAGGAAAAGGCAGTGTAAATCATGTATACGAAACAGTTGTCGCTTCCCTAAATGAAGACTGCATGGTCATCACTATCAAGGGCGCCCATGCCGAAGATTGTGGAGTCACCACAAGAGGCGGCAAAGTCACCATTGCAGGATCATCCCAACCAAACAAAGCCCCTTCATCTAGATCCACTCCTAATGGTTACAATGTAGTAGATCAGCTCAAGAGAACACCAGCACACATCTCCATTATGGAGTTGTTAAAAATCTCATCAACACATAAGAAGATCCCTGAGCAAGCACTAGCCTCATCCACCGTCCCCACAAATCTTGATGCGGAACAATTCCAAGCTATGGTCGAAAATATCATTACGCCTAATCTTCTTACATTCTCCGACCAAGATTTCCCCGCCCAACCATCCCACAACCGTGCACTTCACTTGGAAGCCATTGTGAACAAGAGAAAAATCAAGAGGGTCTTGGTGGATGGAGGTGCAGGCTTGAACATCTGTTCTCTTAGCCTCATCAAGCAGTTGAAGATAGCAAAGGATTCCATTGAAAAAAGTAAAGGCATCACTATAAGAGCATATGATGACCAAGAAAGAGTGTCTTAGGGCACGATTAAACTCCCTATTCAAGTAGGGCCTACCATCATGGAAACCACCTGTCAGGTCTTGGACCTCGACTTGCCATATAATATCCTCCTCGGACGACCATGGATCCATGCAATGAAAGCCGTAGAATCAACCTTCCATCAATGTGTGAAATTTACACATAATGGACAAGAGGCTACCATTCATGGGGATCCCGAACCGTTCTCATATTGCAAAAATCTTGAGGCCAAGTACTACAAAATCCCCCAAGTTCCAAAGAATGATGAAGGCCCATCCACATCATACGTCAACCCCACCACTCTCGCATCCACTTCTGCAATAGAGACACTTGCCATCCCCGCAATTCCCACCATCTTCGACATCAAGCTCATTATCCAGGAAGATGGTTGTGGAAGCTACAAGCTTCCTAGAAATGCTTTTGTGATAGGAGAGTTACCACAATCTCCTAGATCACGAGGATGCCCACAACAAAATAAAGCTTTCACATCACAAACCTATCCTGAAAAATATCATGAATTCATAAGATGGGGAGACCTCGGCCATGAAGTTATTGAAGCAGATCTATCCCATATGTTGTATCGAGATGAAAGACCGACACCTGAATTACCAATGAATGAAAGTAGCAAGGGCCTACAAATGATGCTTGCAATGGGCTATGAAAGAAATCAAAGACTGGGACAAAATGACAATGGGCTCGTAATACCTATCATGCCAGAGACACGACCCATAACAAATCTTGGTCTTGGATATACCCCTCCGAGAATAACCATACGTGGCCGGAGCCCTTCGGTTAGAATAGTTAATGCTTCTCCTCAACCAGTGCTAGTACAAGTACACTCACCAATAGTCACAGGTAGCAACACACATAACATCATAACTGAGCCCTATATTAGTAGCGATGATGAAGATACCATATCCAATCTCCCTAGGTTATTCGAAGATACCACTTTTTATATGATTAGTACCCTCTCCTTCGAATCTGATCATCAAAATCATGAGATCCGTTTAGTGTATCCTCAACTGGTCGACTATGACCAACGAGGACCACCAGTTCTCGATACATTTGAAAATGATGAAGCCCTCTCAGAATTCATGGGATTGAGGGATAACATCTCGGATGGGGATCATAAGGTAGGGTTCATGATGGAATTAGACACACAAGCTTATTATGGGGAAATGATTGAATCCTTCAGTCGCAAAAGTGAAAAACTAAGAATCATATCCAAGTCCTTGAGTGAAAACCACACTGTGGCACTCTCCGACAAGAAAATAGTAAAAAGAAAGGACGTATCCAACGGTGAAAACCTCTCTAAGGTGCCTGAGGATGAAGGATTCAATCTTCCCTTAAGAGCTATTCATCAGGAGAAATCAACAGTCTTGGCCGAAAAGTGCAATCCGGTCAACATAGGAACAGAGGAGGTCCCGCATATCACATTCTATGTGGAATCACTATTAACAGAAGAACAAGAACTCCTAGCAGTATTCCTCAAGGAAAGACAAATAAATTTTGTATGGAGTTATGCCGACATGCCAGGGTTAGATCCAAAAACTGTGGTTCATCATTTAGCAGTATATCTAGAAGCAAAATCGGTTAAACAAAAGCTTCAAAAAATGCATCCTCAAATTGCCTTGTTAGTTAAAATGGAGCTCAAAAAGTTGCTAGATGCAGGATTTATCCGACCAATTGATTACCCATAATGGGTGTCCAATTTGGTACCTGTTTCAAAACATGACGGATCCATCAGAATCTGTACGAATTTCAGAGATTTGAACAAAGCATGTCCCAAAGATGACTTCCCGCTTCCTAACATTGACATGATAGTGGACATGACAGCAGGGCATGAGATGCTATCACTGATGGAAGGATTTTCAGGATATAACCAGATTATGATAGCAAAAGAAGACCAACATAAGACAACTTTTACTTGTACGTGGGGGACCTACTGCTGGAACATGATGCAATTCGGCCTAAAAAATGTAGGAGCAACATATCAAAGGGCCATGACATTAATCTTCCATGACATGATTCACAAAACAGTTGAAGACTATGTCAACGACATCCTAGCTAAGTCAAGAAAGAGAAAAGATCATATAGCAACCCTAAGTGTTATCTTTGACAGATTAGAGGAATACAAAGTCAGGCTAAATCCCAAGAAGTGCGTCTTTGGCGTACAATCAGGAAAATTACTAGGATACATAGTCTCCATGAGGGGTATCAAGGTGGATCCTGCAAAAGTAAAAGCAATCCTTGAGATGGAAGCACCAAAGACATTGAAACAACTAAGAGGTCTCCAAGGTAGACTCCAATCCATTAGAAGGTTCATAGCACAACTAGCAGATAAGCAAAACCCATATTCTCACCTACTCCACAAGGGGGTAGCATACAAATGGGATACAAAATGCGAAGAGGCATTCAACAAAATAAAGGAATATCTACTGACACCACCAATTTTAATGCCACCCATCCCGAGAAAACCATTGATCTTATATGTCTCAGCAACAACAGCAGCCCTTGGAGCTCTCTTGGCTCAACATGATGAAAATGGAACAGAGAGGGCTATCTACTATATCAGTAGGACAATGGTTGGTCATGAGCTAAACTACTCATTTATCGAGAAAGCTTGCCTCACAGTAGTGTTTGCATCCCAGAAATTCAGACATTACATGCTAGCACACAAGATAAAACTCATCGCAAAAATTGATCCCCTCAATTATCTATTATCCAAGGCAATGCTCACGGGCATAATGGAAAAATGGGTAATGATACTGTCAGAGTATGACATTGAGTATTTGGAGAGAAAAGCAATCAAGGGATAGGTCATTGTAGATCAACTAGCAGAAGCACCTATTTATGCAGAGAACCCTCTTGACTCATAATTTCTAGATGATTCCATCTTTAACCTCAACATAGCTGATTACTGGAAATTATACTTCGATGGTTCATACACACAACATGGATCAAGAGCTGGTGTCTTCTTCATCACCCCACAAGGGGATTGCATACCAAAGTCATACAAATTGGCATTTCCTTGCACCAACAACATAGCGGAATACGAGGCTTTGACTATAGGTCTCAAGATAACAGTGCAATGGAACATCATAGCTCTCAAAGTGTACGGAGACTCTCAGTTGATCATAAATCAAGTCAATAATGAATATCAAACTAAGGATGACAAGCTCACTCCATACAAGAAACTGGTGGAGACTTTAAAGGAATCCTTCATTGACATAACATTTGAGCAGATTCCAAGAACCAACAATAGAGCAGCAGACGCCATGGCTACAATTGGATCCCTATTAGACATCCCTCATAACGTCCCAAAATATGAATTTTTGATCAAGCAGCTTCTCGTTCCTACATTCGAGGTACCAGAATCAAAATATGCGTGTGAAATCATTGGTCCTGGTGATCCTTGGCATCATGACATCTATACATATCTTCGAATAGGAGTCATACCCGCTAACCTACCATCAAGCCTAAAATGAACCTTTATTAAAAAGGCATCCATATTTTTCATCCTAGGTGATACCTTATATCGTAGAAGCATAGAAGGTACCTTACTACGCTGTCTAAATGTTGAGGAGGCATTAACCGCTCTAACCGAGGTTCATAACGGTATCTGTGGCTCACACTCGAGTGGGATGACCATCGCCAAGAAACTACTGAGGATGGGGTATTATTGGCCCATAATGGAAAGAGAAGCACATGATCATGCTAAGAGGTGTATACAATGTCAACAGCATGGGGACCTCATCCATGCTCTAGCTCAAGAGCTCCATCCTATCATCACACCATGGCCCTTTCCGCAGTGGGGACTCGATCTCATTGGAAAAATCACACCCACCTCATCCAACGGCCACAAATTTATCATAACTGCAACTGAGTACTTCACAAAGTGGGTGGAAGCCATACCCATGACGTATGTCACTGGAAAGCAGATTTCAAAGTTCATCCTGAACTATCTCATATGTCATTATGGTGTTCCACAAGACATTATCTCAGATAATGGGACACCATTCAAGAACCAGGAGGTTCACGACTTATGCGAGAAATTCAAAATCCAACATCACTTCTCCACCCCATACTATCCCCAAGGAAATGGCCAAGTAGAAGCCACGAACAAAACCATCCTCAAAATCCTCAAGAAAATAGTCAATGACGCAGGTCGTGACTGGCATCTGCAGCTTAATCCCGCCCTTTGGGCCTATCGAACCAGTATCCGCACACCCACTGGCACCACCCCCTTTTCCTTGGTCTACGGATCAGAAGCGGTACTCCCCATTGAGATCGAGCTCCCATCCCTCAGGATATCACTGCAAAACCTCATCACGGATGAAGAATATCAAGTGTCAAGATTGAACGAGCTCGAGCTACTGGATGAGAGACGAATGGATGCTTTAAATCATTTGCAAGTCTATCAGAATAGACTAAAACAAAGCTACAACAAGAAAATCAAAAGCAGGACTTTCCAAGTCGGAGAACTAGTCTTAAAAGAAAATCAGAAAAATGTCCCAAACCCAAGCACCAAAGGCAAGTTCGAACCTAATTGGTTGGGGCCCTTCATCGTCACAGCAAGTTACAAGTCAGGGGCATATCAGTTATCAACACCCAAAGGGGAACCTCTGTAGGAGCCCATGAATAGCTCCCATCTCAAAAAGTTTTATGCCTAATTTCTTCAAGGTATAAAGCCAAAAATCCAAAAAAAATCAGAAAAAGTCTTGAAAAAATGGTTACTTCGGTGAAAACCTGGCAAACAGGCGTCTTGGTGACAACAAAAAAATCAAAATGGCCAAAAATCCAAAAAAATCAAAAAAATGATCAAAAATAGTAAAGAGAAAAATCGTCCTCTAATGAAAACCACTTCAGTGGCACTTTGGGCAAATACCTTGGTGAAAACCTGGCAAATAGGCACCTTGTGTAAATAAGCACTCTCCATCCATCAGGATCTCTATGATTTGTCCAACATCATCCATCCATTTCTCTTCCATCCATCACTCATCCACTCGCATCCGCACCATAGCTTGGTCTTGTTTTCGTATCCTGATCCCTCCTAGTACAACTCGGTCCATCCTCAAGGTCACTTTGTCCTGCCTTTATCGGAGCAGTCTATTGCATCACGCTGGGGGCACGTTCTCACCGGATCGGATTCGTGTATGATCTTAAGGTCCTCAAATCAAAAAAATCCAAAAACATTCAAAATATATCAAAATCCAAAAAAAATCAAAAACATTCAAAATCCCAAAAATAGGTCAAAAAGTCATTTCAAAGTCATCAAAAACAAACTCGTTGGTCAAACTACGTGGTCTTTGCATGTATAACATAGGCAAGGCTAATCCGTTGATCAGCCCCCGAGACCCCTAGGATAGGTCTTTAGGTTAGTCTCTTGGTCAAAATCTTAGAAAATCCCAAAAACATTAGAAAATCAAAAATCAAAACATTTGTAAAACCTCGAAAAATACCAAAAAAAGCCTCAAAAACATTTCAAGAAACATCAGAAACATCCAAATATTTGAAAGAATCCATCCACCTCATCTCGCTTGCACCCGCGATAACCATCACTCATAATAAACCGATCATCATCCTTAATCTTTGGTAAAACAATCAGAAACAAGTCTAGTAGGTTAAAAGTGAAAACTCAAAAGCGTTAAGCCTCAAGTCTAAGTCAAGTGCGTAAGCAAGATTGGTCATCTCTTCGTATCGATAACATATCATCTGAATTGGTCTCATATCAATCATCCATTATAAATGAAATGACGTGCCACCATCCACTAACATGTCCTAAGATGAATCCTTCCTACAATGGGCATTATCTTTTGGCAATAAGTTTCACTTACCATCTTAGAAAACACATCCTCTTTTCGTTAGCGATATTGAAGAGCATTAGTTTGTTTGTTTACTTGGTCTTTATCTTTTAAACTTGTCTTATTTTGCACTCATTCCAAGGACGTCTTGATGATATCCCAAAACAGCGAATTTAGAGAAATAGGAATGGGGGCAATGATCATTATCTTTTGTTTGTTGTGCTTGTTGGATGTTCTTTGTAAAATAACTTGGCGGATACTTGCTTTGTTAGGCATGTCCTAGCAAGGTTTCCATATGTCAAGTGTGAACAAGAATACTCCTATCTAATTTTTGTGTCCAAGTCCATCATACTAGGTACCACGCCATCTTGGTTTTTTATACCTTGATGCATCATACCACATGTGTTATCAAAAATAAGAAAATTTGGCCCTTTGAAAATCCCAATTCCTCGGCAGGTAATCATCATCATCATCATCATTTCCATTCGTGTCATCTGGTGTCTTGTTGAAATGACTTCTTCTCTTCTTTCTAACCACACTAATAATGTACTATGACAGTTGATCATCATTACCAGGCAGCAGTGGGGCAAGTTTTTAAAAAATATTGAAAATCTTGGCCTTGATCAAGATCGATTATTCTTTGAACCAATGCAACAAGTGCATTACTTCAAAGAGGGGCAAAATGTGGACATCGAAAATATACTGATTGACATCGTGCATTCGATCCTGACTTACTAACATCGTTTCTTCCCGAATCATCCCTCAGTTTAACCATTTAATCAAATCCCCCTATCTGATTAAATTCATCAATATTCGTTTCTTAATTAAATAGATCATTTTGTCTAATTAAGTCACTTTCTCTTGTTAATTAAATCAACCCATCTGATCCAATTATCCCTATTTAATTAAATAATCAATTTATTTGATTAAATCCCTAAAGTCTATCTATTAAATTAAATAAGTTAAAACCTTATTTGATTTAATTTAACACCATCTTCTTTAATTAAATAAATCAAAATCCTTATTTAATTAGCCTCTTACCATATTCCTCTCTTATTTGATTTAAATAAATCCATAAAACTAAGTCAAATAAGTCACACCATCAAATCTCCTGTTAAATTAATTAACTCTTGATTAATTTAATCTAATCTCATGTCACATCCTCTAGATAATGCAAGTTGCACATGAAAATAGATTTAACTCATTTATTAAGTCTCTATTTTCCCTCACATGGCATCTTTTGGAATATTCTTTCAATTTGAATTCAAAAATGCCAAATCAACATGCACATTCAACAAGGCAATAATTTTATAATATATGTTCTTTACCTTGAGCCAAGTGACATTTATTATATTTCCTTCTCTCTCACAAGTCACTTTCAACAAATTTGAATTTCAAATTCATGCATTGATTGGCACATTTCTCAAATCTTGCACATACTCCATCCATCCATGGCTTGACAAGTGGCACCATATCATTGGATGAATGTTAGTCCCACATTGCCCAAATTTGGACATTCATCCTCCAATCTCATCTATAAAAGAAGAGCTCCTCTCCTCATTTGATCAGCCACCAACATTGCAAAGTTACTATGCTCAAATGCTTATCCATTCTCATCCACAAATCTTGAGTTCTTAGCTAGGTTATTGCAGATTTTAGGCTTCGAGCTCTCACTTTCATCACCAAGTGGATCAACAAATCTCTTCAACATTTGAATCTTGCATCATAGGAATTGGGAAAGGGCCAATTTTCACATCAAATTGGCACCAATTCCCCCATGGGAACAAGAGTTTGCACTTTTAATTAGGAGTTTATCTTGTTTTAGTTGTTTGCCTTGTGTTCTTCATTATTTGCATTCCTAGTTTGATTTGTAAATGGATTTCATGGGGAATCCTTGTTTATGCTTGCAAAATCTAACTTGAGGTGTTTGTTGTCTTTGTTTTGTAGGTACTTAGGCTAGGGTTCGCACAAATATATAATATACTTATTATTACAATATATTATAATATATAATTGTTATTATTAAAATATTAAAAGTATATAATTAAAAAGTAGAGGGGAGAGAGGGAGAGGGGGTAGGAGGGAGAGACTTGAGAGAGAGAGGGTGGAGTGGGAGAGAGATAAAGGGTAGGGGGTTCAAGGGTTTAGGGTTTAATGGTTAAGAGTAGAGGGGAGAGAGGGAGAGGAGGTAGGAGGGAGAGACTTGAGAGAGAAAGGGGGGAGTGGGAGAGAGATAAAGGGTAGGGGGTACAAGGGTTTAGGGTTTAAGGGTTAAGGGTAGAGGGGAGAGAGGGAGCTCGAGATAGAATTAGTGAGTGAGTGTGTAATGCCCTAAAATTTAACACTCGAAAAATAGTCAAGGAAAAAACACAAATTCCAAATTTCGTTCACTTACGCTTGCAAGACTCTCAAAGTTTGCTACCAAAGCAGACACAACCAAAAGACATACAACTCTTGACCAATCATAAACTATACTTCTTTTAGTTAGATAGCTAAATTGTTTAGACCATCATGGCCAATTCAACAGGAGACACAAAATTCACATCTCCAAGGTAGACTTAATTAGTCCAATCAACCCAAAATGAATCTGAATCATTATATAAGCCACAAGTCAACAATAACATATATATATATATATATATATATATATAAGTAGTAATCACAAAAATAATAAAAGAACAAATCCTAGGGGCCAGACCTAGTCCTCGGGGGCTCGTCTTAGACTGCCTTGCCTACGTATGTAATTCGCAGAGGCACCGTAGTTCGACAACTGGACTTCAACCATCTCACCCATGGTTGGATAGCAAGGGGATAATATCCGCAAGGTTAAAAAGATGATCATAGCTCAAACACAATCCTAACCCAATACACAGATACGCCAACTCAATCCTGTAATCAAAATTATTGTGTCCCATACTAATTACAAACTAAAGAGTGGGTATGCAACCCTTTCTAGGGCCCACTTCCCCAGACAGTTCTACGATCGGCTGCCACCCACTTAGGTGAAGCCATGGATCAGAAAACCTGCTAAGGGTATGAACAATTTTCAAAAGACAATTTGCTCATGAACAATGCACATCACGCTTACATGGAAATTTATTGGTAGGACATAATATTTGCCTCTCTACAAGGCCAACAATCCCAACTAAGAGGAATGATAAGAAAAAACGTAACAACCGTCATAGTCATTATGATACGTTTAGTCCTTGAACTAAACATTGTTTGAAATTATATATCAATTTGATAGACCATAGCTGAACTTCATGAAATAGATTCTACATATAACAATATAGAAACTCGTTTATAACTCAAACTAACAACTTGGGTTCTATGTGAAATGTTACAACATAATCATAGTTTAACAATATGGTTTCAAGACAAAATTAGTACCAATATGAGTATTATAATGATACACGATAATAATTCCTATTTGAAATAACTTTACTGTTAACTAAAGAATGGATGATAACAACCCCACCCTTTTAACTTCCAAAATTTAAATAAAGGATCTTATATCATGCTCTTACACTAACACAATGACACATTTTATTTAAATCAAACTTAAAGAAAGAAACACATGGAAGGAAGGTACTCTTAATGACAGTAAAATCTTAATGAAAATCCTAACTTACATATCAATAGCTCGTAAGCAACTTGTTCTAGAGGAATTCCAAAACACCAAGCACAAAGGCACAAAAAGACAATTCAAGTATAACAAAAAGAGGTAATAGTTCCTATAGAGTCAACATATTTACTTTTATTTAAATGACATATTTAATTATATGGTTTATACTGTTACGATCATTAGTAACCTAGATATGTCATTAAAACATTTACCCTTAATAATGAAGACAACTAGAAAATATTGGGTGTGCGATGATAATCATCAAATTATTCATTGTTGAGCAACAATAAAACTTGAGGTTTTATAGAGATACATGCATGAGAATTTTAATGACAATGCAAATTTCACGTTAACTATATTAGATTGATCAACTATAAGGTTTTAGAGAATGCTTATTTCTTTCAATAATTTGACGCTATCATAACTTTCTAAAAACCTTAATACTATAGCACATATGATATGCAAAACCAAGAATAAGAATGAATGTCTTTAATACTTCTTATGAGGTCGGAGATATGGTTCATTTGATCATGTATACCAACCCGATATCATATAATAGAAAGAAAACCAGAAATAATATAATTGTCTATGCCTAGCTATGACTACTGAGTACAACTTAGATGCTACAATACATTTTTAGTGACATTCATCAGGCATTTTGTATTTGTGGAGTGTTCAAAATATAAAGAGATGTATAATGACGAAGGCATCCTATGAGGAGAATTCTCTTCCTTTTTACGGTGCTAGATACTATACAAAAACTAAAATATTTTATTGCAAACATGATAGTTCTCCATATGATGGTTAGGCGAAGGAGAAAATCATCACTTAGGTAGAGGGTAATTTGAAATCTCCTCAGCAAAACAATTAAGAATAGCGAACCTTGAAGGAAGCTAAGGACAGGAATGGCAAGAGAGTTGAGTTTGCTTCTGCAACAAGAGTATGCAAGTCTACAATTATAAACGTTGTACCCAAAAGAAAACCTAGCGCAATAGTAATCTTATAATCACCACTAGATACAGAAATTTAAAAGACCATTATTAATATTTGCCCCTTCACCAACCTGCCTATTCAATAGTAACATGCCACAAAATCTTCAGATTAGCTTATGAGGCTCGCTCTTTCTATAATGTGAAAATCAACGAAGGTAAAAATAATTCTACACGATTGTTCTTGAATGAGAACCTTAAAGAACACTAAATGTTTCCCCTCTTAGATTATAACATGTGGCAAATACCATAAACACAAAGGTGTGGCGTTTTAAATCATCTACACGCAAATTTCTAAAATAATCATTATGGTAAGCAGATCCCATTAGTAATACCACAGTGTATAGATTAGTTCATATTGGCACTATCGAATGAACTAATGGAGAAGAGATTCGGTTCAAACCTGGGATATGAAGAAATAAATAGAAGAAAGACTTTACAATTTCGTCGAGCATTGAAGCCTTGGTGTAAAAATGCAGCTAGGAAATTGACTCCCCAAATCCTTCCAAGATCACCTCTATTCCAGAAATTATCGTCCTCCAGGAAAAACAACTTGAGATGGTGTATCTCTCAGATCCTTAGCAAGCCTCTTTCTTTTTAATTGTCTCTCACAACCATCTTTCTTTCTCTCTGTGATTTTCTTCCGCAACTTGGTGATGATACCTCCCCCATCGTTCCCTTTTCCTTCTTTTAAGTGGAATCGAGGTGGCCTTTGATATCATCCTCTATCTACGCCAAAAATGGAAGCTTGAAATCGGTTATGGACCTCGACCAAGCATATAGGATGAAGGCGTTTTTAAAAACCAGTTGTAGTTGCCACTGCCCTGGTCAATATGTGTGCAAATGTGGGTGTGTAGACCAGTCACGTGAATCGGTTGAAGGAGTGCCTCAAAGAATGCGATCTCCAAAACAATAGAACAGAAACTCCCTCTCTCTCCATTCGTCCTCACCTCTGCCTAAACTCCCCGATTTAATGCTACATTAACTCATCTGTCAACTTCACCCGCGTGAATCCCCAGCGTTCAGTGTTGCATGAGAGATGAGGAGCTAGCGTTCTGTCACGAAGTCTGCTCCCTCCCACAAGCTACGCAGCCTCCCATAAAAAAAAAAAGTGTCAGAAAAAGATGAGGCGTATGAGCTGTTTTACCTCAATCCCTATTGATGACAGAGATGAATAATGCTTCCACCAATTGCATTTGTGGAGTAACCCAAAAGATTCCCTTATTTATTGCAGAGTCTCCAATGGTTGTCTCCATTATTCCCCATTTCAAACCAGTTATGGAACACCACTTCCAGAGAAGGATTCCCCACCTTTCTTCACTTGATCCAAGGTGTAGTTATTCCTCCTCTCTTTTGTTAATCCAGAAAAGCCACTCCATGGTGCCATCACCATCGCCCTGCACCCGCCTTGAATGCCCTGACACCTTGAAGGGAGAGACCTCTCCAAATCTTTTACAACTGACAAAGAAATCTCTTTTCTTCCATGAATTGCATTCCCCTAGACTCTACACAACTACCTTCAAAAAATGCATCCGCCTAAGTCCTCTCCTCTGCTGTTGGGTGTGACAGAACATAAAGTGTTGAATTTACTACTAGTGGTTTGGTCTCAGGTGGCATTAATGCTAGCAGTTACGATATAGAACAATCAATTAGTGGATTGTTAATCAAGTTTAATTGGCTGCAACCAATATCCCTGATGGCCTAACATATACCCTCCCCTCTGGCACACATTTATCTTCATTGAGAATGCAAGCCATTATATTACAACGTGAAAACAACTAGTGGCAGCATAAAAATAACGAGAGGAAATTCGTAGTTTAATTGTTACCTACATTTATGCATTAATGGCTTGCCAATAATGAGTGAGGGTTGTTGCTACATAGGACATTACCCAACTTCTAATAAATTATGGGTTAGATCACTAGGTATTTGTAATAACCTAAAAGTAAATTATGGATAGTTACATTAATGATTGTATTAATATTTTACTAATTAGTATACATAGAAAAAATAATAATATAATAATAGTTATCACAATATCAATATGAGTGTCATTGATATTAGTAGTGATATGTATATTGCAACTTAAGTTTGAATTCGCTTAAGGTTAAGGTATCCATATTCATAATGTTAATAGAATAATAATGGTACGGTTGGATTGTAGACATTTTAAATATGATAGATACCTTTAATAAATTTGGTTTAGAACAAGAGCATCAAGTTAATGACATCAAAATGTTCATATAGCATAATCTTGTCTCAATTTTTATCATGATTGAATAGTGCAATGACAATAGTCTTACCCCTATTAAATTTTATTAGTTCATTTAATCTCATAATGATCTCACTCATCGCTACTATATGAAATAAATTTAGCAACAATACCAACTACATATAAAAATAATAATCTCATATGATGATTCCACTACGATGAACTTATGAATATTAAAGAATAATATAGTAGCATAGAACAAGAAATTAGTCCATGATGGTAACTATCCAAATGACATAACCAAAGCAACATTAATTACTTAATACTTTACATCATTGAATGAACGAATATTAACATTGTTATCGATACTGCCATTACCTTACAGATGAATGTCATTTACTCATTGGCATTTTTGGCCTCCCTCTTAATTTCAAGGACACTAATATGTTTGAAATTAATGTTAAGATAATTTAATACTATTGCTAATATTAATGTCATTAATATTAACACTAATATTAATATCAATAAGGCCATTATAAGGCCATTATTTTTCTAAAATTGTTATTAGTCTCAATACTACTCTCAATACGATATTTTTAGAGAGGCATAAATGATGTCCATAGGCTTTATTACTAATAATATTTCAAATATGACAACACAGTTGCTTTACTTCTCAACCTGAATCTATCTAACAGTTTGGGTACAAGAGTGCACATAAGAATATAGGGTAGAATGAATCATACATAGGGCAGGGCCTTACAGAGTGAGAGATAGAGAGAGAGAGAGGGTTTAAGGGTTTAAGGCTATAGGGGAGCTCGAGACAGAAGGAGTGAGTGAGTGAGTGAGGGTTTAAGGGTTTAAGGCTTAAGGGTAGAGGGTAGAGGGGAGAGAGGGAGAGGGGGAGTGGAAGAGAGATAAAGGGTAGAGGGTAGAAGGCTTTAGGGTTTAAGGGTCAAGGGTTAAGGGTAGAGGGGAGTTTGAGATAGAATTAGTGAGTGAGTGAGTGAGTGAGTGAGAGAGAGAGAGAGGGTTTAAGGCTTAAAGGATAAAAGGTAGAGGGTAGAGGGGATCTAGAGATAGGAGTGAGTGAGTGAGAGAGAGACAAAGAGTGGGTCTAGGAGGGAGATACTAGAGAGAGGGGGGGAGTGGGAGAGAGATAAAGGGTAGAGGGTACAAGGGTTTAGGGTTTAACCTGGCTAAGGGTAGAGGGGAGAGAGGATAGGGGTAGGAGGAGAGACTTGAGAGAGAGAGAGAGGGGGAGGAGAGAGATAAAGGTAGGGGCAAGGGGTTTAGGGTTTAAGGAAGAGTAGAGGAGAGAGGGAGAGGGGGTAGGAGGGAGAGACTTGAGAGAGAGAGGGGGGAGTGGGAGAGAGATAAAGGGTAGGGGGTACAAGGGTTTAGGGTTTAAGGGTTAAGGGTAGAGGGGAGAGAGGGAGCTTGAGATAGAATTAGTGAGTGAGTGAGAGATAGAGAGAGAGGTTTTAAGGGTTTAAGGCTTAAAGGTAGAGGGTAGAGGGGATCCAGAGATAGAAGGAGTGAATGTGTGTGTGAGAGAGAGAGAGAGAGATGAAGAGTGGGTCGAGGAGGGAGAGACTAGAGAGAGGAGTGGGAGAGAGATAAAGGGTACAGGGTACAAAGGTTTAGGATTTAACCTGGTTAAGGGTAGAGGGGAGAGAGGGAGAGGGGGTAAGAGGCAGAGACTTAAGAGAGAGAGAGGGGGGAGTGGGAGAGAGATAAAGGGTATGGGGTACAAGGGTTTAGGGCTTAAGGGTTAAGGGTAAAGGGAGAGAGGAGAGGGGTAGGGAGGGAGAGACTTGAGAGAGAGGGGAGTGGGAGAGAGATAAAGGGTAGGGGGTACAAGGGTTTAGGGTTTAAGGGTTAAGGGTAGAGGGGAGAGAGGGAGCTCGAGGGTACATTGATTTATGTTTTAAATATGTGCACAATAATTTTATAATTAGATAATACTTAATTTTAAAATTTACATAATTTCCCATCGAATAATTCGATGGAACAAATATAAGTTGTATATATAATTGTATATAAGATTCTTGAATTTAAAAATTCCATGAAACAAATATAAGTTGTATATAATTGCATAATTTCCCATGGAACAGTTCGATGGAACAAATATAAGTTGTATATAATTGTATATAAGATTCTTGAACTTAAGAATTTCATGAAACAAATATAAGTTGTATATAATTAAATGTGAGAGATGATGCTATCAAAGATTCTTGATCTTAAGAATTCCATGGAACAAATATGTACATATAATTTTAATTTACACAAAATGATTTACAACTATGTACAAGTTACTATAAGTTCTCACTTGAACATGTATAGGGTTACAAGTGAACTTGAAAATCATGGATATAATCTAAGTCAAAGATTCTGGTTCAGCCCGCTCTTCAATAACATGTAGAATTTTTTGATGATCTTCACTATCTAGTGTCCATTTTCTTCGGCCACGTGCATCTGGAACTGCGTGAAGATGTAGGGAATATGGTGGAATGTCCAGGTAGTTGACTTTGAGGCCCAAATGGACCTCAGCATACAACTGCTGAACAAAATACAATGAAATCTGGTCATTGTTTGGGTATAGACCATGTGCTGCAAGAAATCATGGGTAGATCAATGAGGCCATAACATGATCGACACATCTAGTGACTTGGTATCCCCTAACCTTATGCACAGTTTAATAAAATGGAAAACAAGTGGCTTTTATCATTTCTTTGGTCACACTATCTTGTATTTGTTTAAGGGGAATGTCACCATGTACTTCTTCCTGCATGCGGGAAAGAATAGCAACTACTCTATCTAGGGAATATGCACTAGTCCTCTCAAGTTCATCTTTTAATTTTTCTAGACTATGCAATATTAACATGCATGGTTCAGTATATATCCCCAGGTTTGCACCCTGTGCTAATGAATCTCTCAATTTTTTAATGTCATTAGACTTGGTATTTCCAAACAGATTTTATGTAGGTGGAACATCTTCATTTTCCATGTTATATATGTATGTACACCTAAAGGAGCAATGAGACCTTGGTAAATAATATATCTAGATATAGAGAATATATTTATCTAAAATAGTTCTAATAATTCATCTACTCATCAATAATATTTTCATACCATTAACAAAAAAACATTCAACATCTATCTAGTTTTTAATAATCAAAACATTCAAATTACTAGATTGCACATAAAACATAATATAAAACAGTTCTAAATTTTAAATTTACAAGTGTGCATTCTAGTACAAAATGTGCCATTAAAGACTTAAAAAATATTGATAAAGGTTGCATCTAGGATTTATTTCCTACAACTAGTAATAAAGGGAAAGCATCATTACTTAACATTAGTGGTCATGTAAAATCAATTTAGTCATTATTGAAGGTACAAATAAGAGAAGAAAATGAGAGAGATGATATAAGCTTGCCTATATGATTTCTAAATTATTGAAGCAATATTTTGATAAGGAGGAAACCAAAAAATTAGAAATAAACTTCCTCATATCCATTATAAACAAAATTTGATAGGAGGAAGGGACACATGCACATAATATTTATCATGAAAGTTACCATACAATGTACAAGAACATGATACTAAGGAACAAAGGTTTCTTATAAGTACACAACAAACCTAGATGAAGATTTAACCCTATTACAAAAAGAAAGAAATAATGAAAGAATAGGAGAAAATGACTTGATTTAATCTTTGTACATATTTTTTCTATTACCTCAAATCTTATAGATAATATAAAATCCACCATGTGAAAATATGGTTATATTTACTCATTTAAAGATAATATTTAATATTATTTTATTACTCTTATTTTTATAAATTTCTTGGACATTATAGTAAAATAAATCAACTCTTACATTTTTTTAAATTTAAAATTTTCCTATACAAATTCCACAACTAGATATAATGGACTAGAGCTTTCTATAATGATGCACAATGATCAATCCTTTATGTTCCAAATCTTTGTGTGGGTATTTTACTTCATCCCACCGTCTTCTTTAGTTTTCATGATCTAGGTAGGTATTCCTAACAAACCTAGGAATTATCCCTTGTTGACCCATCTTATTTCAACCTTTATTTTGTTGATGATTATACTTGAAACTCTTATTTTTAAATTTTATGCAGTAATGAATTCCTATAACACTTGGTGAAACTAACAAACCAACACTAAGATTGTTCCTCTTCCTTTATCTAATCCCAGTATTTCATGTTGACTTCTTGTATTCCTTTAAGAACACTAAAGAGTATAATAGTATAAAAGAACTTTAGTATAATATTTCTCTTTGGGATATTATTTAAACTTCACCTTAATATCATGAGTTTCTTCATAATTCTATACAAAAGATCCATATTCCCTCTTCTACTAAGCCTATTGAAATAGTTGCCCAAATTGGGTGTATTATATACTGACATTATGGATATTACATTTCTTCCATCTAAACTTCACTTCAATGTGGTTTAATAGAAGATTATTTATCTTCTAATCATTTTTGGTACTAAACCTATATGAGCATTAAGTATACATTGATTGAAAATGGTTTTTTAATCTTAATATTTGTAGTCATTAATTCCTAAAATGTATTTTTGTTTATACTTCTAATCTTACTCTTCCTGAAGTTTCTATTAAAGGTTTTGTTATTATTCGATGAGATCCTTTGGGAACTATTATTTTCTTATCTAGAATGAAGCCCTATTTCACTTCACTTGTTATTCCATGTTATGATAGGGAATAGATTTCTTATTATCGGAAAACCTTTGATTCATGCAATAGGGATTGTTCCATCTAATTGGACACCAATATGTAAAGTTTTTTATATCGAAGTAAAACTTTCATGATTACATTAGATAATGATCTATTGTATTATTGTAAAATTAGTGATGAACTACTTTTATTTTTATATTCCCCTCTAGTTACCTTAAAAATAACTACATATATTTCTTTTATACAATTATTTAAGGGGGCATATACTCTCACAACCCTTGTAATTTTGACATTTTTCCTTTTATATGTATAATGTTTATGTTGGATTACATATGATTTGTTGGCATACTTTGTATTATTGGTTGTATTATTCTAACATATATATATATATATATTGTAGATTTTTGTGTTTTTTGGCATGCTTGTTTTGCATATCTTAGTTCAAGGGAATCAACTCCTTGATCATTTAACACACTGTATATCATTCTATGTATCCAAAATGTTTGATTATTTTCATGTTTTTCTTTTAGCATTTATTTTTTATACTTTAATTATGTTTTATCATATAGTGACATTAGCCCGTTAAAGTGAAAGAAAATATGATGTCAAGAATTGCATACACTACAATATTAATTTATATTTCATGCTCACGTTTTAGCATCTATATCCATAGCATAATTTTAGGGCCCATTTAACCCTCTTTCCTAACCTTCTCCTAGATCTAAGTGGCAATCTCATATTTTCTTACTTAATTATGTTAAATTTCATATTTTTATGTATTTTTCATCTTCTAACATTTTATTATTTATGTATTGTTTCAAACATTAAATACACAATTATATAAACATCTTCATGACTCTAAAAATATCCTAACAATTTTTTTTTTAAATCATTCTTCTTACTTGAATAAAAAATTCTAACTAACTAAGACATTTTTAATTATTTTAAATTAAATTTATCTTTAATTAATTAAAAAAATTATCAAAACTCAAATACAATTATCCTCTTATCATTTTATTTTTTATTTAAACTACTTTTTAATACAAATTATTGTATTTTCAAAATGCATGTTATCTCACTACCATTTTAAAATGATAAATCTTCCTATTTTATAAAATACTTGCAATAGTCCATTCTTGACATCTTTACAAGGAGTAAAATAAAGAATCTTCATTCTAATCATGCAACTATATTTTTGAAATGCATGTTCCTCTTGCTACTATTTTATAAAATACTTACAATAGTCCATTCTTGATACCAAATTACAAGAAACAAAAGAAAGAATTTTCATTCTAATCATAGAATGTCTTATAATAGCTTTCTCTATTTTCATAATATGTTGTATTTTATTCTTAACATCTCAAAAATGTCCTTTTTTATAGCTAATTTTGAAAGGATTGAAAAAATATCTACAAAATTCTTTTTTTTCTCATTATTTGTCCAATTTTTCTAACACATTTTTCCCAAAACTTTATCTCATCCCATTACATTCTATTATTCCCTATTTTAACACCAATCTCTATTTTTTATTCAAATTTGAAAGGCATTATGTACTTTTATATGCAAAAGTGTAATATATCCCTCATACGCTCCATTTAATCCTTAAAATTCTACAAATGCAGTATAATAGTATTTTTTCGACACTTATATTCTATCTATTCTTTACATTGGAGCATTCTTCATTATACTCTTGCATGAAACAAAATTACTATTTATTTTTATTTTCCTACACTACAACACTTGGTTTCTCTTTGTTGCATGTTACATTTATTCTACATTATTATTCTTGGCCACTAAAACATTATATGCTCTAGTTATATCTAACATTCTATTTCTAATTTATGTTATAATATTTCATTATATATACTACAACAATTATTCATACAATTTTTATCTAATTTCTATTGACTAAAATAAAAATTTCCTATTTGAAAAAATTCTTCTGATTTACTTTATTTTTAACTTATATTCATTCTTCAAGCACATTATAATTTCTTTACTTGAATATTATTTATCATAATATAACTTTGCAATGTTTTTCTACATATTATTTATTAAATTCTTCTTTAATGTTGTAAGTTATGTTACTTTTATTGATCTTTTCTCTAAGAAAAGAATACAAACCTATTTTCTTTTTCATTTCTTCCTCTTACAAATATTATTCACTCATTGAATAATATTTGCTCAATTTATTAGAATTTTTTAATATACCCAGTTTTACTTAAATGTATGCAAAATAGGCATGCATATAAACACCACACAAATTATTTGGAAAAATGCCACAAAAAATGTGATATCATTTATATAAAACTATGGTAAATTTTGCACTCCATTACAACAATTCATCCAATTAAGAGGTGATGCAATTTATTGATTCACTAAACAAAAATAGATTTTTATTCTTAAAATTATTCTCTAGAACTAGACTCATGGAGTGACCAATTTGAAAATCAATTTGAACATTTCCATCACTTAGATAAAAATTTATCCAAAGAATAATTAAGATAGTGTTATGCAACCAATAATATAGAAGCAATAAATCTAGCCTATTAATTTTTCTAAGGTTCCATTCAAGTATAATTTTGAATTCAAGTTTACAAGAAAAATAAGTCTATAATAATATTCACAAATAATATCTCCATGTTGATAATTTAAGCAATGCCTTCAACACAATCTATTAATGGATATAGAGAACTAAAATATGGATATACTTGTAGGTTGGAAATATCCTCAAGATGGAACAAAATTAAATTTTGATTATACATTTTGGGGGAATCTTCAGGCTATAGATGTTGACTATTTTCTTCATAATTCTAATAGTTTTAAATTCTAATTAGAGGTTTGAGTAAACTTGGTTTAAAGATGAACAAAAATATTAGTAGGAAGATCTCATTATTAGGTTAATGCTAGTATATAAGAAATGATATAATGAATTAGTAATAGAAGGTAGTGTTTTTACAAAGGTTGAGGCCCCAATTGGGGTATGTGTTCTTATGAAAAAGAAGCATTGAAGTGGTCCCAATTTTTTTATAATATCATGCATAATGCATTGCTATTAGGGAAAATATTAGAAAATTTCAAGCAAATGCAATTGGCAGCTGTAAAGCCAAATGAATATTAAAAACTTTCAAGCAAATGCAATCGGTAGCTGTAAAGCCCAATTTTACAAAATGAGTTTGTTTAAAAGGCTTTAGAAACTTTCAAGCAAATGCAATTGGCAGTTGTAGATCCAAATTTGGTTGAAAACTGGGTTTGTTTAAAAGGCTTTAGAAACTTTCAAGCAAATGCAATTGGTAGCTATAAATCCAAATTTTAAATAATGGGTATTGTTTTTAAAAGGTTTTAGAAACTTTCAAGCAAATGCAATTCGTAGTCGTGAGCCAAAATGAGAGCTTGAAACAGGGTATATTCATTATAAACAATAAATTGTGTTCTCATAATGTGCCTTCAACTTTTAAATGAAAATTTTCATTCAATTTGTTTTCATTTCACCAAAAAAATTTGGTCTCATGGAATCCATTGGATTTTACAAATTTACAAACAAATGGAATTTTAAATCATTGTGAAAGAATGCCAACTTGCTAATGGACGTCCAAGTCAATATTTCAAGTTGAAATGGTGGCCCCATTGCAAGTTTTCATCATTCCCTATCAATCACGTTCGTTGTTCGCCGCACACAAGCTCCAAGTCTGATAGTTCACCCTTTTTTTTGTTTGACAGTGATAGGGTTTGATTTATAAATGCCCTAATTCAACTGGGTTCGGTCAAACAGGGGTTCAACCGAACCCCTTTAAAATACTATTTTTCCGTTGGCCATAAAGTGGTTCGATCGAACCACTTTATGGGTTCGGTCGAACATGTATGTTCGACAGAACCTGCCTTCCTAATGAAATTTTTTAAAAGTTGATTTTCCTTCCTCTTCTCAATTGTAAACTACTATTGTGGTTTCACCCAACTCCCAAAAAATGAGAGTTAACCAAAATATTCGTTTCAAATGTTTTCGAGAAACAAACAGGGAGAAACGTTTAAAATGAACGATTTGAGGTTTAGGACTATGCATCAAGGCCAATTGAAATTTTCCTCAATTTGCGTGCTTGAAGTACACGAACCTATGGAACAGACAAGTTTCGTAGGGGGTTATCTCGTGAATTGAGTGTTGTTGGATTCGAGGATAACAAACTAGAGGAATAGTGGAGACGATGTTGTGGCTACAACAAAAAAGGACTATTTTGTTGAACATGCGACCTTGCGTGGTGGCGTCCCAGTTTTGGCTTCGATGGTTGGTGTTGCGAGCAATTGATAGTAATGAGTGGTTTTGTTTTGGCTTCGGTGGTTGGAAGGATTTGGATGGATGATGGTAGGGATCGAGTGTTGCATTGGGTAGTGGGTGGTGCCCTGCCAATAATGATGGTCATCAATAGATCTACTCACTGAGTGAGCTAGTTTTGCAGTGTAGTTGGGGGGTGTACAGACTCGTTCTTATGTGGGGGTCTGCATGGATGTAATGTTTTTGGGTTTGGGCTTGCATGAAAATCTTTCCACTGTTAAGATGGCGCATTGTAACATTTTTTGATGATATCAATATAAGAAAGATTTACTTATCAAAAAGAAATAGTGTTTATATTTTTTATTATTTTTTATTTTTATTAAAAGTAGTTTATCAACATCAAAATATAAGGTTTAATGTATTTGAAAAGAAAAGTACTATTTTATTTTAAAATAAGAAAATAAGACACACTAGAGAATGAATTTCATGGTTATATGATGTAGTTGTTTTCTATCTCAAATAAATAGTTAGGATAAAATGTGGAGGTCCCTTGAAATAGTTATTTATTAGTACATATAGTTTTAAAGATTTATTAATATATATATCAAAATAAAAAATAAAATAATGCATGCACTAAATTTTGAACTTATCAATAAGAATTTGAATTGAAAAAAGAAAATATACTATAAAAATGTATAGGCCCCTTAACTTCAATTTTTAGTATTTTATCAAAAATTAAATTAGAGTTGTCAATTTTATGAAAATTTTGCATTAAGTATTTGTAATATTTAAAAACATAAGCATAAATTACACTAAAATAATCTATATTCTATTAGTTTACATCATCTCAAAATTTAAAATATATATGCCACTTTCATCTGATTCAAGTTAAAAGGTTAGATTAGTGTTTATCGTTTCCTTCATAAAAAAGTAACATGGCTTTGAAATTTCACCTTAACTCTTTCATGTCTTCGAAAAAATTTAAATAACATTTTATATTTACTTTTAATGCTCTACTTATTTTTCTAATTAAACAAGAGTTGTTTTTTTATTACTTGCTATACCTATATTTAGTGCATGATGTAGGATCTATTCTTTGGTAGAAATTACATATAATTTTTACAGTAAATTTTGTACTGTTAAGATTAGATGTTCTTAGATCAAAAGTATTCATAATAGATCTAATATTAAGATTTCTCATCAATTCAACAAATAGTTTACATCTTCTTATTAGTCCCTGCCTTTTTAGGCGAAGACTAATGTTTTCAATGGAGCAAAACTTGCATCAATTAAAGCATTGGGAATCGCGTGGGCAGTTATGCAGGCCTTAAACCAAAGTATCTTTGATTTTTACTATTTTCTTGCATGAAAATTGCAGATCTATTTGGCTTGCAATTGGCCAGCCCCTAATTTCCACGGGAAAGTATTAAACACCACTTCCTAATGTTGCATCCATTTTTCTGCAGAGGGCACATGGTACTGGAGCTGAATGCGTGGCACTCTAAAATTGGTTCACGTGCCTAGTCTGTGCTTCCACGTTTTACATTTCATGCATGCTAGAATAAAGCACGATTTCTGCATTTTGCAGTGGATGGCTTTCTGACAGATTTTCCAGTAACAACATCAGAAGCAATAGGTGCAGCATCTTCATACTTCCAACTTTTACCTAATCCAGGCCTTGAGTTATTTGTACTTTATTTTAAGGCCTAATTTCTGTGATACATTACAAAATTTCTAATTTCTGTGATAGATTCCAAAATTTATCTTTGTAGATATATCTATCTTGGTATTTTAGTGCCTTGGACTTAATCAGATTCCTCTTTGAAAATGCAGCTTGCTATGCTCACAACAATGCCAGTCGTTCTCCCAAGGCAGGTACACAGAATCATTTGCATTATCCTTCTAGTTGTGTGTTGTCTCTCTGTTATTCCAAGTTTCTTACAAAGATTTCGAGCAGCTTTCAGAAGGCCTTCAGAATTTTATAAATTGGTTAGTTACATTAAACATGTTTGATTTCTGACAGCAGGAAACCCGCTAATTATTTCCCACAATGGAGCAAGTGGTGACTACCCAGGTTGTACCGCCCTGTTAACTAAAATGCAGAGCAGTCGTGCTCGCTAGGGTTTTCTAAAAGGGCCAAACATGTATCTTTCTTCAGCTTTTGATTTTCTATTTTTTCTAGATATGTTTGAGCTTGAAGACAAGATTCATATACATTGAAGGGTCTTTCGAATCTTGTGGCCACTTCCTGTTTCATTTCTATATAGCAATACTCTCTGCTATCTGCTACTATGATGTTGATAGAAGTTGAATAACAATGTACTGGGACTGATGGTATTCAAAGCAAGTTTACACAACCCAAATTCATTTCTAAGTTTGTTGGATGAAGATGAGAACAGTCCTTACAATTGGGAGGGGGTGAAATGCAATCGAAGAGCCGGAAGGATAACAGAGCTTGTGGTGGACAATATTTCTCTATTTGGAAGAACTAGTACTATTTTTTTAATTTATAACTTCTTTAACAAAAAAAAAATGGAAAGACCCTAGCTCGGGCACATGCTTTTTTTTTTGTTTGAAATGTCCAATTTTTTTATTTTATTTCAATTATAAAAAGAAAAAACAGCCAGAGAGAGCCTAACATCTTAGGGACACTTGATGGACCCCGGGGACAGCCTGCCATCCTCAGGTTGGTTTTTGCAATTTCTACAGAGTTATAGGTTTTGTTGTTCATAGAGTAGTAGAGGAAGAATTTCGTTGAAGCCAAGTAGAAATCAATGCAGAGATGAGGTAATAGATTTTGCATTTCATGCATGCTAGAATAAAGCACGGTTTCTGCCATGCAACAGATTTCAGAAAACACCGAAAAACCCATACAATAAAGATCTGTGCGAGAGCAATATATCAATGGCGTCGAACAACAGTCTTAGGGTTTTAGCCCACCAGCTCAGTAATGGCCTCTATGTCTCAGGACGCCTTGAGCAATACAAGAACAAGCAACCGACGATGAGCTCTATGGCAGTACCTTTCCCATCTTCTTTCTGTTGGATTCTGGAACTTCAGTGTTCACAGATTTAATTATGAGGAAGAAAACAGAGGACATGCTAAGTAAGTTATTTAGTTTATGGACTCTCCACCTTTTGATGCAATTGCTTCCTTCACATATATCTGTAGGTTGTAGATGTGGTAAACCAACTTGACTAACTTAAATATCACAAAAAGGCAACCTAACTATCACTAAAAAGTAACATATCAACAAGTACTAGTACTAAATTTTTAACATCATAATGCATGATAGTTACTAACATTCAAATTTCAAACAGATTGCCACAATGGTGTCCCACTGAACTGATCTTTCACTGTAGTCTGTAGCATATATTTGGTTTAGAATCTGGTAACATTCTTTATGATATGCCAAACAACATATTCACTTTACTGTTCCAGTGAATATGTTATTTTTGAATTGAAGCATATATTTGGTTTAGCATCTGGTAGCATTGTTTATAATATGTTATGCATTCTGTATTCATGTTTACTTTGGCATTTGCTTTAATTGCACTAACAAGTTACAATATTTAGTTAGACTGAGTTGGGTTAAAAATCAGTCTGCTATTGCAATCCACATTTACAACTTGTATGCTAAATTACAGTTTTTTATATGACATTGTCAATATGGATAGACTGTGAACATGGAGCCTAAACTTAGTTCCCTTTCAGAAAGTCTCTCATTTATTGGACAGTATACATCATGGGACAATATATGAGGAAAATGGACAAACAAATACACTAGCGGGCTCCTACAGGGGAGGGTTCATACACAAAGTTGGTGTCACATTGTCTCACAGTTGCTGTTCACATGTTTTGAAATGCTTGCAGAGATCGATGCTAGATTTGCAGCAACATCATCTAAAGCGACTCCACATAATTGATTAACCATGAAACCTGCACAACCAAATCGTTGGCTATACTTTAGAAGAATGATTGGAATCACAGTTCATAACAAGGAACAATTACACAAATAATTTAGAGAATGATGCTTTTGGTTTTTTAGGTAATGCTCGATACAATTAACAATAGTACAGGGATATAAACAGCCTCAACCAAGTCTAAAGATCTAGATCCACAGGCCTAATGATTACAATAGACCACATATGATGCGCAGGACTGAAAGAAATGTTGATTCCTTAGATATTGTGTACAATGTATAGCAAGGCATGTCATGCCTTGTCCAACCACATATAGTTCCACCAAGTCTAAAGATCTACATCCACAGGCCTAATGATTCCAATAGACCACATATTATGCATGGCATGTTTGTTGACTGGCGCAGTACTGAAAGAAATGTTGATTCCTTAGATGTTGTGTACAATGTATAGCAAGGCATGTCATGCCTTGTCCAACCACATAGAGTTCCACCAAATTAATATGAAGTACGATCCCAATCTACAATCAATCTTGCTGTTATTTGCACACCTGCAGACTGTAATGCACAGCCCCTCTATTGATGGAACAACTCTTTGGGAATGGACACCAGATGTATGAAGCATAGACTTTGACAGTGCACAATTATAGCATGATTGTCTTTTAAGGAGTATTTTAGGTTACACAGATCTTTGTGGGTGTGCAAGGTGCATCGAGAATTTTTATTTACATATGATAAGTTGCACATAATTAACAGTTGGAGGCCACTCAGGTAAATGAATGGGTCGAGTCCAGAGATTGTATCCATAAACATTGCAAATTTTTTGTTTATGAGCAGCAGAAGATTTGTGTATTTCTTTGTTCAAGTGTTTGTATTGTTCGTATGTTACTTGTCTACTCGATAGTTGTATGAACACATACAAAAGTGAAGGCATCAACTACACACAATGAGGAAATTGTTGCTGGTGTTTAATGGTTCAGGAGTAGGCTAACCGTCATTGTTGGACACAATGATTGTTCTCTTGAAAATGGTTGAGGCTTGCTGGCAAAAGCTGAATTTTGGGTTGTTCTCTCTAGATTGCAAGAGGATGAATGCCAGTTTTCCCAATTCACTAGAATTTGATTCAGAATCTTATCTTTTGTCTCTAACAATTGACCAAATCCCATTGACGGCTATTGACTGGTTTAGAAAGAGATACAACTTCATCATTTTAAGACTTCAATATTCTCAGTGCGAGAGAAGCCCATTTCTAGAATTGCTATATTTGTGCAAGTGATGTTATCACATCAGAATTGAAGTCGTGATTCTTAGCTTCCAAGAGGCATCAATATCAATGAAACTGTTCCAATCGTGTATGAGAATTTTCTTGTAATAGCTTATCCCATTTTTTAATTAAAGCAAAACAAAAGTGATGTGAGGTTATGGAATTATTTATTTTCATTTTAGCATCATATAAGGCATCCGTTCAATTATTCACCAAGTGTTGATGTTGAGTTGATTTTGTGATGATCGAGTTTAGATAGAATTCTATTCTGTTATTGTTGAAGGCCCTATATGCTAGCTATTAGCTTTAGAGGGGAGTTGCTCTTATTTGATTTCATTTCTTGTGATGGTGATGTATGAGGCAATGCTTGGAGGCAAACTTCACAGTATAAGTTTTATTCTAAACCATTGAAGTGGCTATAGATTGTCAGTTTACAAAATTCCGTACCTATCCATGGATGACAGTGGAGACAACCATAAACACTCAAAGCTAAGGTTAAATATGTAGTTGATAACAGAAGATTTAATTGTATGTCATTGTGGCAGAAAATAATTTTTTAAAACTTTGCAGGTTAATATATGGATCTCCTAATAGATTACTGGCATGTTGCAGCTTTGACTACTGTATGGAATTTGGATGTTATTAAAATGTTGAAGGCCATTCTGTGCGCTCGTGAAAATGATCAACCAATTGTGATTTGGGATTTCCCATTATATGCTACAGAAGAAAGAAACTGTGATCTCTGATGTTGGATGGCAAGATGAAATTGGACATTTCTTTATCTAACATAATGCTTTAGCATCTCCCTTTTCCTTTTAGCTTGACAAACTCACTACATCTTTTCTATTTGCTATTCACCATTTAGATGTTTTACCAAGCTCTATGGTTATTGTTTTTTTTGAGATCTCATCAAAGAAGCTGAAGGAGAGGTAATTTCCAAGTGAGTTTGCAATATCGACTGTAAGACATATACTATTTTGGAATTTTTTTAATAAATTATACATTTTGTCTTTTTGCAGCTGTGATAGATTTTTCCCAAGCATCCATGACAATCCATAATGCCATGAGACCACATTTCTTTGAGGCATAAAGCTTCTCATAGTTAATTTCTCTGTGAAACAAGAAACCAACTGCCTATAGTGTTGCTAAGGTCAAGGGGCGAAGCCTCTATTGGCACAGGGAGGTGGGGCAGGTTTAACCATCACATCTAATTCCATTCAAGTCAACTGTCAGAGGGTAAAGACTCACATGGAAGCATAAGCATTTCAACTTTCATGACGATTATTCAGCCTTTTTCACTATGTGACATTATGTATACATCATTTTTATCAATTTTCCAAAGCACGGTCACTGCACAGATGCAGCTAGTGGAAGATAAGCAGCCATGTATCACCCTTGAGACATTTCTTTTTCTTTGATATTATATACATTGTGTTGAAAAATTGCAAATTTAAATACACAGATCAATTATGTATTATGAATATGTTTCTCTATTTCTCTTTCTTTGATATTATATGTTTGTAAAAAAAATTATTGATTAAATAAATTTGGCACAGGTGCAATAGCAGGTGTAGCAATAATTAGTAGAAATGTTAAGGATTTTATCAGCACTTAATTTTACCCCATAGATGGATTCATCATTGTCAGATTACGAGTGGCAATGACAATAATTCTAAGATTTGTGTTTACCCCATAGATAGATTCATCATTGTCAGATTATGGGTGGCAATGACAATAATTCTAAGATTTGTGTTTAAGATTTCATTCAACTTCTCACTTCTAAGATTTAGGCAATGACTGTTTTCCCTACACCCAGAACTGCTTAAGGTAGGGACTCCAGCTCGCGCAGAGCCCTTGTTTGGCTTAGGTTTTTATTTTGTTCATATTTTATTAACATTTCTTTTACAAGAGTGTTCAAGAATCTTATCATGTTCATTAATTTTAAAATATTTTTATCAATTTCAATTAATTTTTAAAAAATATTACACAAATTCTAGGTGATATGAACTCAATGATAAATTTGGTTAATTTCCTATATGGCGAGCGGGAATAGCTCTGGGTCAAGGTGTTCAAATTCTCCTGAAGCAAGGGATGATAAAGGCTCAGATTCGGATGAGGAAGATGATGGAGTATAGTGGTTGTTTGCTGATCTTCCTTTGTTGGGTCGGCAGATTTTTTTCTCATGGCTCCATCTTGAGGAGTCCTTTGTTTTGGAGATTTTGGTTTGGTGCTTCAAAGTTGCTCCTTCTTTGATTTAGGCAATGACTGTTTTCCCTACACCCAAAACTGCTTAAGGTAGGGACTCCAGCTCGAGCAGAGCCCTTGTTTGGCTTAGGTTTTTATTTTGTTCATATTTTATTAACATTGCTTTTACAAGAGTGTTCAAGAATCTTATCATGTTCATTAATTTTAAAATATTTTTATCAATTTCAATTAATTTTTAAAAAATATTACACAAATTCTAGGTGATATGAACTCAATGATAAATTTGGTTAATTTCCTATATGTTGTTGGTCTTCATGATGTAGTAAATTTTGTGTATTTTTAATATGTTGGTCATTTGGTGTAACATAAATTTATAATGGCGAGCGGGAATAGCTCTGGGTCAAGGTGTTCAAATTCTCCTGAAGCAAGGGATGATAAAGGCTCAAATTCGGATGAGGAAGATGATGGAGTATAGTGGTTGTTTGTTGATCTTCCTTTGTTGGGTCGGCAGATTTTTTTCTCATGGCGCCATCTTGAGGAGTCCTTTGTTTTGGAGATTTTGGTTTGGCTTCAGAGTTGCTCCTTCTTTGACACTAGGGGTGGTTTTGGGTTCGCCTGTTGTGGAGATGGCTTTGGAGAGTTTCTAGCTTGTCTTAGATCCATGTGGGATTGAATGGTGCTCTTTATTGTCTTGCCTCCTCTCCTTCTTCTCTGTTGTCAGGGGTTCCTTGCCTTGACCCAGGCTTTGTGTAGGCTCCAGTGGTCTTTGTTTGGAGCTTTTTGTTTCGGTTTTTTTGGCGTCATGCTTTGGTGTGGCTTTGTATTGGGTGTTGGGTGTGGTTGACGGGAGGCTTGTGGCAGGGGTGTTTGTGGTGAGTTGGTATTTTTTAGGCCCAAACTTGCATGTCGGGCAGGATGGTGTTTTGCAATGTTTGGCTCTCTCTCCACTCCCCCTATCATTGGGTCTCTTTCCCCGTGCCTTGTTGTTTCTATTGCCTTTGGTGAATTGTTCTTTGTGTTGGGTTCTCTCAGTGTTGGAAGTTGTGCATCTTTTCTTGGTGTGTTATGTAAGGGAGTTGGGTTTCTAGCAACACCTCTCTTTTCCTTAAGAGGGCTTCTTGTTGGCTCTACGTCCCCTCGTTTCTTTTTGGGGCTCTGTGGTTCTTCGAGAGCCTTCTTGTTGGGCCATCGTTTCTCCTCTTTGGGTTGGCTCCTGTTGTGTGGACCAGTTGCTTTTGTGTGTAGTTCGGTTGTGGCTTGGGGGACAACCCCTGTTCGCTGGTTTGGCCTCTGTTTATGCTGGGTCAACTTCCTTTGGTTGGATACTCTTGTTTGGAGTGGTGGCTCCCTGTGTTTTAGCGGTGTTGGGACCCTTTAGGGCCTTGGTGGTTCTGTTGGTGCTGGGGCAGGGGTCGTTTCAATCTCTATTTGTTTGTTTTGGGTTTTCTTCTTTTACCTAGATTTCGGCCTTTGGTTGGAGTGCTTTCTGTAGGGTTTTGTTTGGGTGCACCCTTGGTGTTGTTTCATGGTTGATGGTTGGGTGGCTCCTCATGCCTTTTTTGTTCTCCCAG
>VDFB02000017.1:460032641-460515330 GCA_007258455.2 Sequoia sempervirens
AAGTTATCCTTTGCATTATATAAGGTACCTTCATTTGTATGTATATAGTTATTCATATATTTATCCTTCCCTATGACACATATATCCTTATATTTAAATGCATGATAATTTATATCCTTTAGGGGATATTTTCTATTTGTGGAATATCTAGGCTCCTGCACCTTAAAATTTCCTAGCGTCATGGCCTTTGGTTTATAATGAGAGCATAATATCCTCTACTCAAGTTACTTGATTTTAAACAATAGATAGTTATAATGAGTCTTGGTCTAAATAGTAATGCTTATAACTTTCAAATGATAGTAAAAACATTTTTGCTTCTATTCATTGTCAGACCTTATCTTTGAAATATATCATAAACTTGTTTTAATAAAATATATTATATATAAGAAATTGTCTTGTTGGAACAAATATCATATTCACGTATTCAACTATTCTTCACTAATTTAGTTTAATAAGCTGGTCGTTTGGCAGAACATGACTTAGAGAGTCTTAACCTTTCTCTTTAAGCTCTCTTGAATAATTTAACTCAATATCACGTAAAGTAGCACAATATTAACAATATTCTTAAAGGTGAGATAATTCAGTCTAATCCACTGATTAGTTCTTATTCTAATTATCTCTTATACTTTCTCATAAATAATACATATTTTTCATGTTTGAACATGCATTCGTAAATGATTGTGCATATTCATATTTAGAAATATAAAAAACTCTTTCAGATTCGAGAGGAAAAGAACATATTTAAAACATGCCTAGAAAAAGAATTAACCGAGCAAAACTGTTGACTCTTGCTTCAAATTTTTGCAACTTAAACTGATAAGCTCAGAACTTCTATGCCTTCAGGCTCCATGCTCAACATTAGTTTTTGCACTATTTTCTTGAGTCTAATATCAATAATATGAAACTAATGAGCAAACCAAATCAGATTTAGTTGACCAATCTCACTGTATGGCGTACTATTTTGCAAATTGCAAATGCTCTTCACACAATGCTAACTTTCTCTCCTAAAACACACGTAGTACAACTCTCTCCTAAAAATTCTTAACTCCTGAACCCCCTCAAAATAACTAGTAGGTATGTATTTATACTAAAAGAATTTTCTAAATATAGAAATCAATTATCTCTTGGAGGCTCGAATAGCTTCACTAATGCCACGACTTGAAATCACTTCCAGGCAGTGAAGAATGCCAAAACAAGAAAATCTATTATTTTGCCCATAATATTGCCATGACTTGCATGTTGTCTAAGTCTACTCTTACCAAAACCTCATGACTACTTGCAGCTGTGCATTGTATTTAAAATTTCAGTTTACAATCTTCAGGAAAAGTCTCCATGAGAGGCATGACTTAGCCTTTTGACTGAGTCTAACCAATTCTAAATTCCATGACTTAATGTGCAATCTTTTTGTAATTCAAATTTAGTTTGAAAGGTTCTACAAAACAACTCGCCTACCTCCTCCATCAGCCACGACTTACTGGTATAATAAAGCATTGATTTTAACAACAGTTTATAATTCCATTAAACTTTATTCTTTACCGCCCAAGTTGTGGGCTTCTCATTAATAGGAACTCATGCTTAAATGTCTCCATATCGCCACATGCATGGTGGCTGTTAAAAATTGAGTTTGAGAAGTGCAACAATTTGCCACTTACATGGCTTCTTAAGAAATTTGTTGTTGCTCAATTTGAAGCTAGAATATGGTGCCTTTAATCTTTTCAAAGCTCTTCCAAAAGCTATACTATTCGGCTTAAATTCCACTACTATGAGTAGTTAAGCTGCCATTTAATATGACTTATACATTAAATAAAATATAATATATATTTATATATATACACATATGTATATACATATGAATACATGTAAATATTAATATCTATATATATTCATATATACATACATACATATATATGCCGCAACTCATATATATACTACATATATATTAATATATACTATACATATTATATTCATTATTCTCAAAAGATATTAGAAATTAACTTAATTTTGACGATCAAAGAGGATTATTAACGATAGAGGTATATTTTCCCTAACGACGCTTAACCCTATCAACTTAGGTTTAAGACTTGTTAACTTGACAATTGAACTGACTTGACAAGGTTTCAAATAACCTAAATGAGTGAGTGTGTGTGTCTACTTAGATAGCAATACTAACTATTCCAAATACCAAATCCTCTCTTGGCTGATACTCTCCTCCTCCTTTGGAGGGCTTGAACTTTTTTGCAACCACCTTAGAGCAACATATTTGTAGTTAATTGATAACATACAAAACACAATCATAATATAGCTTAAACATCATATAAGCATTTAGAAGTAGTTCCATCTTAAATTGCATATACCTACATTTCATTTAATCGTCAAATACTATCATGACATAATTATGCATTATAACTGTAAATTTTAACATAAAGGATAAAGTAATTTGGTGAATTAACATTAGGGTGTAACAAAAATAAAATATATAAATATTCAATCTAATATGTATTAATGCAAATCCAATGTATTAAAATTTAAGATTTAATTTATAATTACCAAACATGTCAACTTGTACAAGTTAACCAATACATAATGTATAACTACTGGAGTACATGTCAAATCTAATTATCTTATGACATAAATAAACATGTCAATTCTAACAAGTTAAAAATTATTATTTTCTAATATAGTCTGACAATGTACAACTACTGGAGTACATTTCAAATCTAAGTATCCTATGACATATATAAAAAGTAATTATATACACAAATATCATAGAACAAGTTTTCAAGTACTATTAATATCAACATCATCTAAATGCTAACACTCTCTCCCAACTTTTCAATCCAATTTGCTCCAAGTTTATTTATGTGATTTATTTGATCTCTCGTCCACCATTGTACCTGAATGTTTAGACATGTAAGACTCACCATAAATTTAGACATGGTCAAATATAAATTCTTAATAAAAGCAACTAAATGAAATCTTTAATCAATGAATCAAGTATGTAAAACAAAAAAATCAACCTATGAAAATTCAAGAAACACCACTCAATCCATGGTAGCAAAATACAAGCAATAAAAAACAAGTCCACAGATCAAGAAATGTAGAGATATCAATTTTCAAAATGCTATAAAATACATTGTTGGAAGTGGTTATTTTTCACCATTTCTATTTAGAATTTTCATTGCTTACAATTCTCTATATGTTGTATGCTCTTGCATTACTACTGGTTGTACATAAGTTTCAATCTACAATTGCTCCCATCAACTATATTGGGCATTATTTAGGTGCATTACCTTCAATTTTCAATTTATTTGTCCACTCACATTTTGATTGTTTAAATCTTAAATATTTTTCATAAATTATCATTCTAATTTCTATTTCTTTCCCATTTCTATTATTTTTTTCATAAAAGAAGTGCATAAAGAACTTGGATAAAATATTTTCTTCTAAGTGTCAAACGAGTTTCCTTTCACAAGAAGTATCCAAAGAGTTGAAAGGAAAACAATGTATAAATTGCTAAAAAAAGAAATTTATGGCTGACATAGAAAAGTGGCTTTCATAGTCTTAAATCTTATTATTTCTTGGATCAAATGCAATTGTAACTAGTGATGCCAGTCACACAAGTTGTATTTCACCAACTTACCCAAGATACAACTTACCCTCCCATGCCAAAGCACAAATTGACTCTCTATAATTACAAATAAAGTTTGAATGATTTGTAGTCTCTAGGTCATTCCAACTTAGTCGAGTGCTAAAAAGAGCTTAGTGTAATATCCCAATGGATAGATTAAGTAGTGTATGAACTACCAAGTCTAAATTTCCTCTTAAAACAACCCATCAAAGCAATAAAAAATGGCCATTAGTCATGCATTGCAATGATACACGATTCTTTTGCTATTGTGTTTGTTCTAATTTGATAGCTTAGTTACAATCATTTCTTTTTGTCACATCTAGGATCTTATTATGTTGGATTTAATCTGTTATATCTTTTGTAATAAACTTATGATCCGATCAAAACCAACATTAATCAAAACATTTCTTGGGTGACATAATAATATTTCAAAACAAAAAAAATCTCTTAGCAAACTTGCAATTACCTAGTAAGGTGTCAACAACATTTCTAGTCAACACTTTTTTAATTATCTAATTTGGTTATTTGCTATAACAACTAGTTTTTTAACATATATGTTTTATATATTTATCTATTTTATCCATATTTAATATATTTGTGAATGTAGTTCATTCAACAACAAATACTGCCTACTTAATGCATCAACTACCCAATTAGATTGTTCACTCCTATGCTTCAACACAAATGTATAACTTTACAAGAATTCAACCCACTTCACATGCTTTAGATTAAGCTTGACTTGTCTATTAATAAATTACATCGCATAATGATCCATGTACAACATGAACTCCTTGGGAAAAAAAATGTCTCCACCTCATGCTTATACAATGACATAAAAATATTGATCATAAAACTATTTTCTTCATGGTTTCATTCAATTTCTCACTCAAGTATGCTATGGGTTTACCATCTTGACTTAACACACTTCCAATGGTTGTCCTACTCACATCATAATCAACTTGGAAGACTTTTCCAAAGACGGGAAGTGCTAATATTGGCTATGCAGTCACTTTCTTTTTCAACAACTAGAAACTCCTCTCTATTGTGGCTATCCAAAAAATTCTGTCCTACTCCCTTTAATTGTCTTCATGATGGGAGCATAAGTAACATCAAAATTTTGTATGAAATTCTTGTAGAAGCTTTCTAAGCCATGAAACTGCTAGCTTCAAACATGATTTTTGGTGAAGGCCAATCCACAATAGCCTTAACCTTCTTAGGGTCCATTGTTAACCCTTCTTCTGAAACTACAAAACCTAGATAGACTAACTCTTTCTTCACGAAACTACACTTTTTAAGATTTACCATTAATTTATCCTCTCTTAATCTTTACAAAATTTCTTTTATGTGTAGTAAATGTTCTTCTTTCATCTTACTAAAAGTTTAAATGTCATGAAGATACACTATCACAAACTTACCAAGAATTTTCTTAGTATCTTATTCATCAACCACATGAAGGTACTTCCAGGGCATTTTTAACTCGAATGACATTACCAACCACTCATATAAGCTATATTTTGTCTTAAATGCTATCTTCCACTCATCTCCTTCCTGAATTCATATTTTGTGGCAATCATGCTCTTCAAATATATCTTCATAAAGTATATTTCTCCACTCAAATAGTCCATCATGTCATCCATTCGAGGTAGTGGGAATATATACTTGATGGAGATTGATCTTAGAGATTTGGAGTTCATACACATACACCATTCTCTGTCCTTCTTGGGTGTAAGTATTATTGGTACAACACATATATTCAAGCTTTCTTTAATCATACCTTTTAAAAGAAACTCCAACACTTATCTATTGATCTCCTCATTCTCCATTTGTGTCATCCTATACAAATCCTTGTTTGGAAAACTAGCCCCTAGTATTAAATCCATACAGTGATAGGTACTTCTCATTGGTTGTAGTCCATTCAATGTGCCCTTTGTCAAAATTTCTACAAACTCTTATAAAATCTACTGCACCTCCTTTGGAATATCCTCCTTCTCTATTGTCCCAACCTTTGTAGGCTTGGGGATGAAAGCATAACATGATTTATCCTTCTTTATATCTTTCAAATACTATTTTCTCATCACAAAGAAAACCTTAGGATTATTCTCTACCTACTATTCTCTATCCTTCAAAGGATTTAAAGTATATTCCTTCCCACCTTTCTTGATGGTGTTACAATTTATCTTTCTATTGTGAATGAATTGTCTATTGAACACTGCCAAGTTTTTCCTAGAAAGACGTGACAAGCATCCATTGGCATCACATCACATAGTACATTTCATCCTTATATCTACCTATATGAAAATTTACAAGACACCAGTCACTCACTAGTAACTATTATCTAGTCCACAACCATACCATATTAAAGGGGTTGGGATGTTTCATTCTCTTCATCTGTATCTTTTCTACCATCTCTTCTAACATTAAGTTATCCATACTATTGGTGTTTATTATAACTTACAACACTTACCTCCAAATTTGCATTTGATACAAAACAAGTGTCTTCATTGTGCTAATTCCTCTTCCTCCTTTTGTAATTTTAATAAAATACTTCTTATCATCAAGGACTCTATCCCTTGGATCCTCTCCATGCTTTGGTGAAGAAACACTTTCCTCTTCTGCTTTGGCCATGTAAATTTTGACCTCTTTCCCCTTACCATTATTATTTTGTACTTGTGAACATTCAAATACTTAGTGTCTTGCCTCTCCACACTGGTAACATGTACTGGTAAAACCTCTACTTCTTGCTCTGCCAAGATCTCTTCTCCCTTTGAAAGAATCAATTCTTCCTTTGAAATAACCTCATTTATCTCCAATATCTTTCCTTCGTTGTAATAATTCATTTGTGAGGTGTTGGTATCCTCTTGCTTCATGGGGTAACCTCTCCCACTACTTGGCTATCCCCTTCCATGAGTATTTCTTCCCTGTAATCAAAGTATTTTTTTTATTGTTTCCTATTCAACTTTTCCTTTTCCTTCAAGGCATATTGATAGGCATCTTCTACATAGTGCAACCTTACCAAACTTATTTCATCTTGTATTGACATATGTAGATTATAAATACGTACCTTGATACTTGTTCTGCATCATCGTCTACATGTCCCGACCTTATTCTTAATCGGACAAATTACTCAATATAGTCTTTGAAACTTGTTTCTCACTATTTTAAGTTCTATAGTTTTCAAAAAATAATAATATGATAGTCTACTAGCTAGAATTTGACCTTCATCTTTGTCACCATCAAATCCCAAGACTATATTTTCTTTTCCTTTCCTCTGTTTGTCCATCTCCAAAGGAATCCTACTATATGGACGTGTTCCATTTCAACTTCGTACATACATATTTTGACTTTTCTATCCTCCTCAAAACCCTCAAAATCAATATTTTGACTTTTCCATCCTTCTAGAACCCTCGAAATCAAAGTATTTTTCCATCTCCGAGATCCAATCGACAAGGTCTTTGGCATTCAGACTTTTGTTATAACTCGGAGGATCAATTTTTGGCTTGTTTTTTATTCTCGTGATGGCTCTTATTAATCTTTCTTCTCCTTGATGAAGTTAATCTTTGGTTTGCTTCATCTCCACCTTCAACAATTTCTTCTTCATCATCCTCACTAATTTCTATGTGAACTCTTTTTTGTGTTGTTTCTATAACCCCCAATCTTGTTGTTGTGTTTTGCAACATCTCTACAATCATTGCAACTCTGCCTCATGTCTCTCCTCCTCCACGACCACATCCTCTTTGTGCCATTTCACATAATTTATTTGTAGTTGTAGGTCTACACACTTATTCTGCTTAACCCACAACAAAACTTCTTTAGAACCTCACTTCTTGACACTTCACATAGGCACTTGGTACTACTCTAATACCACTTAATGTATTTGTGCATGGGAAAAAATGGCCCAGCTTAAATTTCACACACTAAGCTTTGACTGCTTAGTGTGGATGTGCCGTGGGGCCCACTATTAACCGATAATCTCCCGATTTACCTTTTCCCAAAGCCCTTTCCCGTTGCCGTTATTTATACAGTGAAAAAATTATCCCCGCTCCGTTTCTGTCTAACTACCGTAAAGGATTTATTGCTGCTCCGTTCGCCCCCAATGACCCCCGTTTCTCGCGTCAAAATTTTGGGCGCTATTTTATCCCTCTATTGGATCCCATTTGCCACACAACCTTTGGAACACTGCCTCACTCCTTCACAATGCCTCTCCTCTGTTGCTACTCAAAGCTTAGTGTAATTACAATTGGTAAAAGCATTACAAACGTTTTCAATATAAAAAAGTAACTATTTATTTACTAAAATCAGAGAATATTAACTGCACAAAATGCACATAATGTCTTTACACTGTAATTTGTAATTTGTATGTTGTGTTTTGCAAAATCGCAGTGTCCTTTTTCTGGTATCGTGGGGAATTTTGAGACCCTTTGTCACCCAACTGTAAAAGGTAAGAGTTTAGCACCCACTTTATAGAAATTTATTTTTCCCCTTTTTTTGCCTAATCTTCTTCTTTTTGGGCTAATCTTCTTATTATGGTGTTTATTGATTTTTTGTTTTGATTTCTTTTGAAATATTATATGTTTTTTTTTATGGTAAAGTTCATATATTTGTTAAAATATGCAGAGAGATCCACTTCTTGTATAAAAGGCAAGGTTTAGTTGAGAGTTTGTTTTTCTGGAAAAGCATTTGAAATCATATAAAAGTTTTCAATATCTTGACTCAGTAAAAAGGTTAACAGTAAGATAAAATAATATAAAGTTTTTTTTTTTTAGGTTTTATTTTATAAGATAAGTATCTTTTTAAGGTTTTGTGTTATGTTTTAAGATTATTGTGTTCATTTTTATCATAGCATATATTGTAGGGAATGAGATATATTCTAGCATGTTACTTCTCATTTTTAAAGGAGATATCCTAATAAAATAAAGTTTTTTAAGAAATTGTACAACTAAGATTTGTAGAACAAACAAATGAAAATCCATTAGATGATTCACATAATGAAAAATGAAGGATAAAACACATGTGAAAAAAATTAATGAAGCTTTATTTTTCTATTCAAGATATAATTAATGAAATAATATTTCCTATGATATGTGGCAATGTTCATTCTAAGAAAAAATCAACAGTTAATGATTTCTTGATGGTGAAGATGTGACTAACAAACATGATATGGAGAAATTTTAAGAAAAAATATTCTTGAATTTTATGATGTAGTTGTAGACATCCAAATTTGGACAATTAATTTATCCAAATTTACCACTTTTCGTCTAAACATCCTCTTATCCGAGTTAATTAAATAATATTACTATTATTTAATTAATATCTTTAATTCTGCCAAATCCTTAAGGTATTTAATTAATAATTAAATACCTTACCCTCCTTAATCCTCTTTTTTCATCAAATAAATTAAATAAATATTACATTTATTTAATTCCTCACATGTCATTTTCATCTAATCCTAATCCATCTCCCTAATTTTTCATTAGGGATGTGCACATGCCTAATCCTTGATTAGATGTGTCACATCCTCCAACTTTTTTCAAGTTGGCTTCTAATCTTTATTTTATCTTCTAATTATTGATTAATTAAGCTCTAATCATTTTCTAAGGAATTTTAATTCCTTTTTATTCTTCCTAGATTCCTCCTTTATATGTGAATTTTTAATTCACATTCCATTCTTCCAAGGCTTCTAGAACCTTGGACTTGTCACAATCTCCACATGTGACCAAGTCCCACCTTTTTGGAGCCCACCTTTTATCCTTTAGATCATCCTAGGAATGTGAATTTTTAATTCACATTTATATCCCCAACCACCTTTCCTTTTCCCATGTAGACTTTTGAGGAATTCCAAAATTCCTCAAATGTCCCTTTCACTCCCACTTGGGGACAAGGAATCCCTTTTTGAGGAAATCTCCTCACTCCCCAAGGTGCATGTCCTTTCTCCACCTCATATCCCCATGTCCACTTCACCCTCCACATGTCAAGATGTGAGGGCTTGTGGGTTCTCAACCCACCATAGCCCTTCATCTTGACCTTGTTGGAGCAATCTTGACCGTTGAATTCTCTAGAGAATTCAAATTCTCCTATAAATACCCCCTCCTCAAGGGCATTTTCAACACTTTCATTTGGAGCAACCTTATGCTGCCAATTTTCCTTCTCAACACTTTGCATTTTCATAATAACATGCTGCCAATTTGCATTCTCAATCCTTTGCCATCATCTAGCTACCCATCTTAATCATCTTGCACATTCAATCTTGCATTTAGTCATTCAAGCAATCATCTAAGGAGCACACAAATCATTCCAAGCAAGGGCCAATCAAAGAGATATCAACATCAATGAAGGTGAAACTGTTTGTATTTCATTTTGTTCATTTCCCTTTTCGTTATATCACTCTTTTGGCTAATCTTGAGGTGTCCTTGGTCTTTTACCATTCATATTTTTAAGTTGTTTTGCACATATTATAGTAGGATAAATTCCAAGGTATACAGTAGTTTATATAGTAGAAATTTCTATAGATATCAAAACTATAAAAATAAATGAGTTAAGCAATTTTTATTTTACTATCAAATAAAGAATGAGAGTTATGGAAAGGCTAAAAACAAAAATGTTCCTCTAAAGAAAGCCTAAGAGGTAAAAGAAACATTTTTTCCAAGAAGCAAAGAAAAGTGAATCTCGAGATGACTTAACAATAAGGAAAATGAGCCTAAAGGTGAATCTCAAAATTCAAGGAAGAGGTAATAGTTTAGAGGTAGAAGTAGTACCTTCAAAGAAAGAGGGAGACATAGGAATAATGTGAAAGATAATAATTGTGATGTAAAGAATATCAACACAACATTAGTAGTTCCATCACTTAAAAAGAAGTTGTTATTTGTTAGAAAAATATTATAACAAAATTATTAAGTGGCTTTTAATGAAGATGAGTGCATAACCAAATATAATTTTAAAAATTAATTTAGATGTTGCAAGAATATAAATTGTAGGTGATAGAATGTCTTTTCTCTATTTCACCCAAGGAAATAAAGCATTAAAAACTAGTGAAATTAACCAAAGCAAAATCTAGTAGCAAAGATATAGCCATCTTTGTTTTAGTCATTTACCTTTGCCTAGAAAAATATTAATGATTGAAGGATTACCTTTCATTGAAGATACAGAAGGAGAGTATGAATAGTGTATTGTTGAAAAATAATTTTTAATTGATAAATTAATAAGAGTTAAAAAATAGCTTGAGGTATTTCTTATATATTTGGTTTCATAGAAAAAAAAATCTTTGAACAAGTCAAAATATAATAAAAGTACTCAAGAAAAACTTGGGCATACTTCCTACATAATAAATCAATACTATTTAAATAGTTTATAGGCTTTAAGAGGTTGGTTGATTATTAGAGTGATAATTACATTAATTTAATCACACTAGATAATAGAGTTGAATATAAATCAAATATATATTTATATTTTTACAAAAGTCATGAAATCAAGAGAATTTAGTACTTTGTACACCCTACAACAAAATGGAGTTTCCAAAAAAAAGAATATGACCATTTTCAAAATGAAAAGGAGTATGATGAAATTAAAAAATTGGATCAAAGTTTGTAGATAGGACTAGTATATATAATAGTACATATTCTAAATATGAGTCTTACAAAAGCATTTATAGGAGTGTCTCTAGAATAATAGTGGTTTGGAATTAAGTCAAAAGTTGACTATTTGAGGGTGTTTGAATGTGTTTCTTGTATATGCATACCAAAAGAAAAAATACTATGTTTAATCATAAAGACAAAATACATTTTCCTTGGATATAGATAAAAAATAAAACATAAATCTTTTATGATCTAGTAAGTATGAAACAAGTGATAAGTAGAGATGTGATATTTAGTAAAGATGGCTACAACTTCGGGTCCTCATTCAGTTTTTGCACCCAGGCAGTGCGCTTAAATACAATGGGTAACTTTATTGACTTTGGTAGGGTTTTCATATAATAATAGTCATTCAACATTACATCGAATGGCTTCATATCCTTGGAACCTTAAATGGAAGAGCCTTTAGAACACCAATAAATTGGCTAGTATTTGAATTTAAATAAATGGAAGAATAATTCATATAGACTAAATAATTATTAAAGAAATCTTAGTAAAATAAATATAAAAAAAATTATGTAGGGGACATCTAAAAGTGAAATATTGAAAGGGAATCTTAAAATTTCGAAAAGCCTCTATATTGTATCATAAATTTATAGGGCTTTTCAAACTCTTTTACATAAAAATAAGTTTGTGAGAACATTCTATCTAAAAACATTGATTTTCTCAACCTTCTCATCCCTTTGAAATGTGTGTGATGGTTGTGTATTTGAGTGTACTTTTCTTTTAATTCATTTTTTTGAATGTGGGCCAATTTTTCCCTCCCTTACTAGTCATTATATGTAAACTAAAGGACAATTTCAAATTTCACACTAGCACATGATGTTTTCAAGGACTAATCATAATTCATTTTGATTATCTAGGATAATCATGGGAGCATTTATTAGCCTACATCATCATTCTAGGCATACTACATACTTTCTTATTTCCTTAAATCATCATTCAAAGCCATTGAATTAGTCAACCTAGGGGCTTGATTATAAGAGAATAAATCCTTGTGTAACAAGCTCCTAAATGGTGTCTATAAACACAATCTCACTTCAAACATCTAGGTACAATGAAGTGAGGCCAATTTAATACATTCAAAAATTCCTTATTAATTGATCTCCATCAATCTGATTTCAATTTTATACACATAATCAATTCCACAAGTGTAAAGATCAATTTTGCAAGCATGTATTTAAACCAAAGCAAAATTTAATATATTTTAAAATACTAAAGAAGTTATCTAAATAGTCCCTCTCCCACTCATCCAACAGTCACGATTAGAGTCTCCTACCTACCAAGAACTATATACTCCATTCAAAACATAAATGTGACACGCGATCTGTCTCTATTGGTGAGGGTAGTTTATATGTGCAATGCAGGCAAGGAAATGCAGAAAAAGTCATGGAATAGTGAGGACAAGACACCACATGAAATCACAAGAGAAGCCATGGAGTACCACGAGTCTTTTAGGGTTATAAGAAAGTTGAAAAGTGGGTTGTTTGATCTATTTATAATTCTCTCTACTATTTCTATTTTTGGTTTAACTATTAATATTACTATTTATTTTATCTCTAAAAATCAACATTTGACACCAAAGTGGATTGTTTGATCTATTTAATAAGAAGGCTGTGCCTTGCCTAGTAGAGAGGAAAGAAATATACCAATACTAAAAATATAGTTTAACAATTGAATAGGAGAAATTGTGAAGAGAGTAGAATACTTCATTTTAGAGTATCATCTTGTTTGAAGGTAAAAAAAATAGGCTTTATGAAAGATAAATTAATTATTTTCTTTTCTTCTTTGATTTCAAGATATGTCATCTACTTGTAGTGATTCAAATTTATCTCAACCCTATATTTTATTTGCAAATGTGAAAATTCTAATTTTTTGAGTACTAAAATGAAGATATCATTTCTCAAGATTGTGGGATTTAGTTGAAAGTGGTTACTCAAAACTTGCATGTGCACAGGTTCTTGCCACAATGGAGTGAAGTACTAATTATGCCAAAGTGTTATGTTGCAATGACTATCTCCTTCCTTGGTGACAATTTACTTTATATATTTGACAAGATTTTGTATTTAAATAGATTATCCCATCTTTATGGTGGTCTTTATGAATAAAATATTGAGACCTTGATGACAATGCTTCAATGGTATGGGATTATTAATGGAGATGATTGTCCTATGTATGACTAGGTGCATGGAATTCATCATGATGATACCTCTCTTATTTATGGTAGTCATTGAGGTAATAATGATTATAAATATGTCTAGAGGTTAATGTTAGAGTTTGAGGGTAGCAAGGTCTCAAGTGCCATGATTATCATTAATATTGATAATACAAATCTCCCCTTAATAAGGTAAGACAAATGTATAGTAGTTCCATAATAATTTGTATACTTCTTGAATATTATTGGTTACCATGATGCTTTTGACTTGAGAAGACACATATAACACAACATACAATAATATTATTTCTAAGATTAAGGATAGTAGTGATTGTCATGACCATATGAGTAGTTGTGTCTATTATGATTATGGTTATACAATATACTTTGGATATTGTGTTGTGTAGTTTGTATAAGGCTAATGCACTAAGACTCATTGAATGGAGTCCCTTCATTGTCTTTCTAATACCATGATTTTCATCACTCATGTAATTGTCCTCATTTATGTCTTCCAAATTTTATCATAAATTTCTCATAGATTTCAATGATACCATGTGACTCGGGGACTTCCTTAGAAGGAAAGGACTATCCATAGTAGTATTATGGTATTGGCTAACAAACCAACTTCCTTCCTTTCTTGTAATATTATTTAGGATGGTTTTATAGCAATCAATGAGAAAATGAGCTACAAGTCTATGCTCTAAGGTACATAACAATCACAAATATTACTATTTCTTGGCATCCTCCATTACTGACATGAGGGCCTTATCATCGAAAAAAAGGCTAGTTTGTAATTTCACACTCAATAAAATCAAAATATAAATCACGATACTAAAATGATATAAGTTTTTTAGGAATCTGACAAAAATTAAGCCCTTGTAATTCTGTCTTTGCCAATGGTTTAAGAGGTATGCATCTACAACTTATTCTTTCTTGATTTCTTAAAATATCAAGATAATTTTTTTTTTTTTTAAAAACATTTCCATATTCCAACACCAATTACACAGTAAAAACATATTTTTCTCTTAAATGCAAAAACTATAGAGGGAGTTTGATATCATACATCACATGTGTTGAACCTTGTTGTAGGTGTTAGACATCAATTAATTTTCTCATATACATGGCTTTACTAAGGGTTACGACTCCTACTAGACAACTATAGCTTTGTCATGATAGTTAGGTGAGGGTTACTAGTGGTGCATTCAAGGTACATCATACATCCAATTGTCTTTGTTCAAACCTTCATTATAAACTACCTTCTTGTCATCCTTTTGATTTAGATTATTAGAACCAAATGTTATTTTGAAATATAATAAAGAGTTTCAATGCTTTAAGGAGGCTTGTAAAGGTTGTAGGTACTCTAGAATAGCTTCCAAGCTATTTCCCAAACTATTTAATGGTTTTGTGAGAGTTTTTAGGGGTTAGTCTCATGGTGAGTTCCTAGAGATTTTTCTAATGTATGAATGATAGTAACATAGCATAAAATTACCATGATTACAATCTCAACACTCAAATTCTCTAATTTCAATCATCTTTGCCAAAATTATGTGAGATCAAGTAGGATATTTGCTAGTTTAAAATACATTTTATGGATATTTACTCACTCACACACACACACACACACACACACGCACACACACACACACACACACACACACACACACACACACACACACACACACACGCACGCACGCACACACACACACACACGCACACACACGCACACACACGCACACACACACACACACATGCATAGTACAAATGTTATATTTTTTAAATTGGTGAAGAGATTTAAATAGTGTCATACAAGTTACTTTAAATTTCAACAATTGGGTAATTCAACTTGAGGGTTTAGGATTAAAAATACAAATGAAAATAACTAAATGAGAAGCAATGAAAACCCATTCATGAGAACTTTCCTTGACAAATTCAAACCCATTAATACATTTGAGAACTTTATTTCCAAGCACAAAGAAAGGAAATTGTTAAAAACTATTTTTAACACTCTTAAATACATTCATGACAAGAATCATTTCATCTCTAACCCATAACAATGAAATGAAAAAGCAAGTAGTGGAGACAAGCTCTGACACATATGGAAGGCTCTTAGAAAATCATACATGTACTTTGTTAAGAGCACATGGACTTGAAAGACCTTCCAAAATCATACACATGAAAATATCTAATATGAATGGCCAACTAGTGCTTTCTAGAAGCCTTTAGATTATTTTGAACATGTCTACTATTATCCGTAAGTCAAAATTTCTATCCAAATGAAAGAAAAGTCATTCTATGACATGTTACTAAAATTTAATATCCATACAAATCCTATTGTGTGTTTTTTATATTGAAATTAACCAAATCATGTCATATTAAATTTTAATATTCATTATTGATTTCACTTTTATAATCATTGCCAACATCAACATTCGATATCCTTAGGATCTTTACCTCTAATTTTGACAATGGGCATAATTGAAATAATTTAACCTCTGCATGTTTTGAATGGTTATCAAACATGCCTAGAATTTCTACCAATTGTGTTATATCATGTGTGGACATTTTCAGTTAGATTCTAACATTTTTGTTTGTTTACTAGATGGACATTGATTGGTCTCACATCATGGACGAAGACTTTCAACACCCCCCTAGGGGGAAGTTCTCCTACAAAGACCTGTCATGGGAGACATATATCCTTAAAGGCTCATAGTTGCTTTTAGCTTGGATTGAGGATGATAGATTAAATGACTTTATTGAGGGAGAGAGTTCAAGGGACTCCTACCCAACTCAATTTTACAAGAGTCACAAAAGGGAACGCACTCCTAATACAAAACCTAGGATTAATGGTCATTTGAAATACATCATGTAAGAATCATATGCTAACTACAAATGTTTATACTTACTATTGTGAAGTGCAAGATTGTCTCTAATAATTTGTCAACTGTATTTATTAATAGTTTGAAGATTATTTATGATTTCTATAGGTATTGGTGTGCGTATGGACCAGATGACCATAAATAAGAATCATATGCTAACTACAAATGTAGCACCTTTTGATCCTTCCTCAGTTCCCAAATTAGGGAAAGGTAGTAGACCTGGTCATAAACATACACAATGTGGTTGTACCTATCATTTTAGCATACGAATCATGGTTCATAGGCCAAACCATGTTTTGATATGGTACCACCAACTTGAACATGTGGACAATGAAGGCATACCTTGTCACGGTCAAATAAACAAGTTTTTGGGAACAAGGTCCTTCTTTGCACCATATATTAGCAAACAATTACATCAATGGGTGGAGTCATTATTATTGCTTGGCATGCTTGCAGATGTAGTGCATAAAAAACATAAGCAAATGGTGCATGAGAAGATGACCATGTTTGAGGGTCAATCTTCTAGGGATGATTTTCTTACCATGGATGGCATTGCAAATATTGATCGCAAAATTAAGACATCAAGCTACATGTTTGATAGTAATGATGCTCTTTCGGTGCAACAATGGGTTTTGGCAAACCCTGAAAAGTGGTTTGCATATCAAGAGTATAGTGCCATTGTTGTTGATGGAGATGGGAAAATCCCATTTGTTTTGGGAATTCAATTACCAGAGCAACTTGACTGGATGCTTCAATATGGCCACAACAACACATTGGCCATGGATTCTACATTTGGTACTAATGCAATTTGAAGGTACGTTGTGTATTCTTTAGTAGTTTTGAATTGAAAATGTTTACAATCAAATAAAAAATAGTATTGATATATTGTACCTTATGTCATATGATAGTTTCAATTGTATACAATTCTTGCATTCGATTCGAAGCATATGGGGGTGTCTGTGGCATGGGTCATTATGTCCAGGTCTTGTGCATGTGATATTGCATATTGGATGCACATTCTTCTCCAACGGGTTCACTTGAAGAATATTGATTGGAGACTAAACGCATTCATGGTGGATGATGCAACTGTTGAGATCAAAGCTATTAGGTGTTTTATTTTTCATTAAAACTTTGTATGTTTTTGTAAATATTTTAATACATCACATGTAAGAATATTAAATATTGAGTAAAATTATTCATGATGTAGAGAAGTGTTTCAGTGTGATGTATATCTATGCTCTTGGCATGTTAGACGTGCGTGGTTGAAGAACTTGATCGCAAAGGTCAAAGATAATGTAGACAGACGAGAGATGTTTGATAGACTTGGATATAGTATGCATTGTTCAATAGATGAGGATTCTGCAAGGAATGAGGTTCACAAATTTATTGAAGACTTTAAATATACACAATTGTCATTCATTGAATATTTTAAGGGACGGTGGTCTGACATAATGAGTATTTAGGCTAGATGTTGCCATACACTAAAGCATGTAGGGCAAGAGACAAATGGTGCCATAGATTCCTACCACTTGCACCTAAAGAGACGATTCTTGAAAACAGTTGAGCGTGCTGCAAATCGTCATGTTGATTGGTTGGTGCATCAACTAACAACACATGTTTATGTCTATTATTGGTGGGTGCAAGTTAGCAAGAAACATGGTTTCTATAGGAAATATGATATTGAGAAGATTGAAAACACATCTTGGGTTCAAGCCTTGAAAATTCCAGATGACCATGTTACATTCAATGACACCGATGATCGCATAGCATGGGTGACAAGTGAAAGCAATCCTTGTTTTCGATATGAAGTGTATAGATCCTCACCTGATCTATGTATGTGCTCTTGCAACTTCTCAATGCAAGGCTACATGTGCAAGCATGTGATCAAAGTGAACTTGATGAGGGAGAAATGACATCTATCTAACAACTTGCATGAAGACCTTGATAATATTGCTAATACAGTTGATTATATAGAAGATGGATGCACCGCCAATGTCTCTAATCATTTGGTAGTTGAAAAAAATAATTCTTTTATTCTATTGGTTATCATTCTTTGCAAAAAAATGTGTTTTAAATGTGTTGCAATGTCAATGTAGGAAATTGATGAATTTGATGGGATTAGAGGTAATGAAAAATGCCATCTCTTGGAGGATTATTCTGTACATACACAGGTGACATTATAACCGCATTTTTCTCATTCCAATTCATGTTAGTTTGATTAGTAATTTTTAAAATATTTCTATTTTTGTTTGTAGACTATTGACAACAGAGACGGAGATGCAACAATAGAAAAGAAGTTGCAACTAATAGACATGTTTCAAGGAATTTTGACTCACACATCTGATTTGGAAACACTTACTTTCATTGAGAAGATTTTAAAGGACGTATCAAATAAGGTCAAAAGTAGACACGTCTCATCGCAACTTGGATTAAACCATCCAAGTGTGCATCCATTTCGCCCTGCACAAGATGGATTTGGTCACACTCTTTGCCGACAAAAAGACTTGATTGAGTGCATGAATGTGAGGAGAAGGCCAAGTATCTCTAGCAAAACACCTAAGTTTCCACAAATGCCACGAAATCTTAAGCGTTAAAATTGGTTTGATGATCTTGATAGGGCAAATGAACAAGACAAGGATCATACCCAAGACAATGAACGCAATCTTGACATGGTTGACAACATAGAGTTTGGAAGCATGCAAGATACTATTGCAAGCACACATGATTTTATTGAGAACACATAGGATAGTGTCATCATACTCAAGTTTAGTTGTGTAATAGAAGCATTTTTAAGACTTAGGAATGCCATAATTTTATTTTGAATGTTACAAACATAATTGAAATGTTTGCCAATTTCCAATTAGTTGAATTGAGGGATATGGAAAACTATTATGGTGAAAATTTTTATTATTTCCAACAAGCTACCATATTTTGTTCTCTATGCAAATTCTTAAATTTGTCTTGCTATCAATTTTTTAAATCTAGGTAGTAGTTGGTGAGTTAATTATAAAATGTTTCATATGGATGAAGCCAACTAAAGAGAACAATGTATAGGCCATTCGTTCCATTGACTTTTTATGATATCCAATTGTAATTCTCTAAATTTTATATATTTTCTCTTTTGTATGACAATTCCATTATTAATATATGAGAGTTTATAAAAGGATGTCTTTCCCTTTTCATTGCAAAATTGAGTACATATAATGTCAAACTTTCTTTAAGTATTATAAGATAAACCTTCTACTAGTTAGATATGTAGGGAGATTGTATAGATTACCCACATATCTATAAAGCTTGATGATTATGCTAGCATTCCCAAAGAACTAGTCACATTTTTTGGTAGGATTTTATAATACTTGAATGGTTTGGTCTTTGATGAGGTTGATAGAGGGTATGAGGAAACATTTTGTATATTTGAATTAGCATGAGGTCCTATGTAGATATGGAGTCTATACTATCACTAGGTGATATCCAGGTATTCTATGACAAAGCTCAAGGTTAAGGTAAGGATATAAGAGTTAATATTTATTGATGAAAAATCATATGTATTAGGATTGAAGGGTACTTGAGCTTCTTATTAATTTTGAAATACTTTAGTTGCATGATTAAATTTGATCATCTAGGAAACCTTATAAACCTATCTATAAGAGGTCTCTTAGTGATGTTTAAAGAGTATGTTCACTATTGTTAATTATATGTTTGATACAATTTTCATGTACAACATTATTGAAGAAATAATGAACCATTTGCACATAATTTCAACTCCCTTTATCAAAAGTTCATAATTTGTAAGTCAATTTTAAAAACTTTAATAACCTGTATTTGGTTAAAATTTGGTAGCATATATGTGGTTTTTTAAAATGTTTGACAACATATATCTTTTGGTATAAAAATGTGAAAGCTAATAACTTTTTTGATGCAGGTGATCAAGATGTCACATAATGCACATAAATGGGTATCTGATTGGTTGTCCAACTATCACCACCATCTTCCATGGAATGTCATCCTTCGTATAGAGGAATTGGGTGTCCCCCATTGGTTGATAGACAAGATGGTGAATAGAATTAACACAAATGGGCCAAGGATTAGTCTAAGCTTTCATGATAAATGGCTGACTATATGCAGCCCCTTGTTATGTATGAATGAGCACACATGATTTTCAAAATAAGAGTGTTGAATGTAAAGTTGGCTGCATGTGTACATACATGTCTTGAAAGTATATGTGAAACTCTAATTTTGATATCTAAATATTTAATATGGAGAATAGGACATGATGATTAGAATTTACATTATAATCTCTCTATGAAAATTTATCTTAATAGTATCTCTCTATGTTTCACAATAACTAAAGTACAAGGTTAAAAAAATGTATATGTATATTTCCTATTACATCTAACAAAGCTCTTTTATCCTTTATCCTTTGATGGATGTCCATATCCTATTACAAACCTCCCATTTTGGCATAGGTAGGGAGGATATTGGCAAAGCTTGTGGAGTCTTGTTTTACACCTATCAATTGCATTTGCTTGAAAGTTTATAAAGCCTTTTCAACAAATCCATTTTGTGCATATCTTGCAATCAAGGCATTCCATGAGAAGACATTTCTTTGAGGAATTCTATCAGACAATTCATGTACTTTTTCTATGCTTAGACATTTTAGATGTCTTGCCATAATGGTATTCCATGAGATGACATCTTTGAGGCATTATGTGAAATAATTCATGTTCCTTGTCTTTGCTTCCATGTCTACCTGGGCAGTTACACATGCCTTGTCTATGCTTCCACATTTCACATACATGTCTACCTGATAGTTATAGCCACAACATTTGACAAACTTCTATCCTTACAAAAATCCCCCTTCCACTATGCTTTGATGGATTTCCATACATTGCTCCCATTTTTGCACTCGAGTAGGGAGGGTACTTACAAAGGTTATGAAATGTGGCTTTGCACCTGCCAATTGCATTTTCTTGAAAGTTTCAATATCCTTTTTAATGATTCCATTTTGTGCATATCTTGCAATCATGAAATTCCATGAGATGACATCTCTTTAAGGCATTCTATCAAACACTTCATGTGCCTTGTCTATTCTTCCATATGTTGCATACATGTCTACTAGATACCATTTCCAGCTCTAATATTTGACAAAAATCCTCTTTCAATTATGCTTTGATGGATGTCCATGTTCTGTTCCAAAGCTCCCATTTTGGCACAGGCAGGGAGGATACTGGTAAAGGTTCAATTTGGCTTTGCAGCTGCCAATTGCATTTGCCATAATGGCATTCCATGAGATAACATCTCTGAGGCATTATGTCAGAAGTTCACGTGCCTTGTCTATTCTTCCATTTCTAACTAGGCAGTTACACATGCATTGTCTGATTCTATTTCTAACTAGGCAGTTAGACATCCCCTGTTTGTGCTTCCATTTTTAACTAAGCAGTTACACATGCCTTGTCTATGCTTCCACATTTTGGATACATGTCTAGCTGGGCAGTTATAGCCACAACATTTGAGAAAATTCTTGTATCCTTACAAAAATCTCCCTTCCACTATGCTTTGATGGATGTCCATACACCTGCTCCCATTTTGGCATAGGTAGGGAGGATATTCTGTGAGATTAATTATGCTAGAACTGAACTATGCTAAGATTAAATACCTGCAAACACATTGTGGTTTTAGAAAACTTGTCTGAGATCTTGTATAAGTTGATACTCACATTGCTGCTCTTTTTTTAATTTAGTGCACAAGACTTGCAAATTTTCATCTGTCACTCCCTCCTCTTTCAACTCATGCACTTCGCCCTTAATGTTGATTGAATGAGAATATAAAATGGAAAAAATAACATGTGAGAGTATATAACTGGAAGCCTATATATAAAAGATAACTTGTAAAAAAAAAACACTTGCTGTCCATACACCTGCTCCCATTTTGGCACAGGTAGGGAGGATACTAACAAAGGTTGTGAAATGTGGCTTTACACCTGCCAATTGCATTTGCTTGAAAGTTTCAATAGCCTTTTTAATAAATCCATTTCCTGCATATGCTGAAATCATGGAATTCCATGAGATGACATCTCTTTGAGGCATTCTGTCCAACAGTTCACGTGCTTTGTCCATTCTTCCACATTTTGCATACATGTCTACCACAACATTTCTAACTATAAAATCTGACAAAAATCCTCTTTCCATTATGCTTTGATGGATGTCCATGCCCTGTTCCAAGTGCCTTGTTTGTTCTTCCACATTTTACATACATGTCTACCAGGTGACTTGCAAACTGTTTTGTGAATATCCTGCAATCATGACATTCCATGAGAACACGTTACTTCGAGGCATTCTGTTTATCATTTCACGTGCCTTGTCTATGCTTCTGCATATGCAATCATGGCAATCCACGAGACCACATTTCTTAGAGGTATTCTGTTAAACCGTTCACGGGGCCTTCTCTATCCTTCCACATTTTGCATACATGTCTACCAGGATAGCTGCAACTACAATATCTAACAAAAACCCTCAGCCAAAACTGTCTGTTCCTCACCCTTCAACGGATGTCCGTACCCTGTTCCAAACGTCCCATTTTCGCACAGGCAGGGAGGCTGCTGGCAAAGTCTTTTTAAATTAATCCATTTTGCGTATATCCTGCAATCCTGGCATTCCATGAGATCACATTTCTTTAAGGAATCCCTGCGTACAATTCACGTGTTGCGGCCCGTCAAAACCCTGCTTCCGCGAACAACAACCTTGTAAACTGGGAACGGCGAAGGGTAACGGCAGATGGATCGTTCCAAATGGTGGTCGCCAACGGGAACGTTAAAAAAAAAAAAAAAACGGCAACGGGAAAGGCTCTCGGCAAAAGTTAAAATGGCACGGGAATGACCGGTTAAGAGGGGGCCCCACCGCGCGTCCACACAAAGCAGTCAAAGCTTAGTGTGTGACAGTTAAGCCCGGCCGAAAAAAACCAGTCATGTAGCCACAACCAAAATTCTACCAAAAAATGCACAAATAAACATCTATAGGCTTCACACACTACCAACAAGTAAGTTGCCGTATATAGATAACAGGCACAGGAGTACAAATGTTCAAATTCAAAATCGCAACCAATAAAGTAAGTATGACTATGTATCCCTACATACGAGCTTACAACCTTCTAGTTCTATTCTTCTTTCCAAGCACAATCTCCTCGACACGTCTTTCTTCTAAGGATCAACAAATCATTTTAACAACATCAATTATCACGCGCAACACCTCGACCACTTCACAACGTCACCTTCTTGCTATCCTTCACATCTGAAAACAGAATGCATCTGTCTTCCAAAGAGCCGACAACATCCAACTTTGATCCTCACTCTCACACCCCTTTAGTCATGAAAATCTTCCATTCTTATGGTTTTCTCCTGATAACTGAACCGTTGCAAAGGACTTCAAGAAAACTTCCAAATGATCTAGTTATCTTTCACCACGTAGCAATCATCTATTTAGTTACTATTCCCATCACCTTCCTTCGTCGAGCTTCAATACTCCGTGTATTCGTGCTTGCTCGAGCTATCAGAGTTGGATGGAGCATTGGGCCTATATAACCATCGGGCAAGGAAGTTTATGAATGTCCAATGTAAATTAGGCCATAATAGGTGTTGGGGTTCGGGAGAAATCGGAAAGTCATTGTTACTTTGGTTGGTGATCATAGGCAACACCAAAATCCTGATGTCTCGCTGGTCATTCCTCACTTATTGGAGTATCAGGTTCACAGAAATATCGTGCCCCATTTTATTTGATGGTGTATGGGATAAGTGTTGGCTCGCAATCCTGATTTCATTGGGGTGTCGAGAATGACTATGATCCCATGCCTCTTTCATACTAGTTTTGGAGTTATAAGATATCTCCATATTCTGTAGTGGATATCATCAACTCATCGGCTTGTCAGGGATCACAAAGATTTTATGCCTCGTTCCTTTTATGGCATGGGGATATGAAATTGACCTAAACCCTGATATCCTTCATATTATCAGTGTTGGGATAATTTATTAAGTACAACTCGAATGCCTTATCCTTTGGACCATTAGGTTCCTAGCAAAAATAACTCTTGACTTAGTCAAACATACTGAACTTCCACCTACATAGCACCAAAACTCACACTAAGACAAAGCAAAAAAAGTGAAAGCAGATTTTTTTTTCTTTATGTCGATAGTTTGTGCACTCAGATGCTTCTGTATCGGCAAGGCCCTACTACTTTCATAGATCTAACAAGTTGGCTAGGCTTTGATATCAAACTTGAAAGGAAATGTATAAAATTATCCCATTTAATCTTTATGAGAAGAGGTTACAATATATCAAATATACACAAATTTAAGTAGATTGATAATATTTAAAGTAATACTTAGAATACAAATAATGGTCACTAGAAAGATAAGAAGAATAGGACAATCTAAAAGAAAAATAATATTGATATAATCGAAAAAACCCTTTAAAAAAAATCAGTCTCTAAAGTACTAAGCTAATGTATTAGCATAACAAATATTAATTATAATACACTCCAAGCTTAGAGCTTCAATGGGATCAACACTCTACAATCTAGAGGATTCCTAATTGCATAACAATGCATATTTAATATGACTTACAATCTTCATCTCACGATACTTGTAATAGTGAGATCATTGACATATTTACTATTCTTTTAGCTTATTCCATGTCGACGCAACATGTTTCTATGGAGTTGTGGGGCACAATGTCATGCCATAATGAGGGCATCATAGTATGTGGCTACAAGACAAAATGACATGTCATTATATTAGGGTACATATACGTATGCAATTGTAGGCCATGAAGACACGTCATGGTTTATATGATACCATATCATAGATACTTTCCTCCCTTTTAGGTGACGTAATTTCATCATGTAGTGTAATATGGTGCAAGTTTTGAAATGTGGTTATTTATTATTTGTTATTGGTAATATTTTTTTTTTAAGTGCCAACATTGATTATTTTATCTTGGAGTGTAACAATTTAGTAAAAATATTTAATATTTTATTATCACACAACTCTTGAAGTTGTCTTTGAGGTGATTTCATGGAAAAGGGGGTCAAAAGGGATAAAAATTGGTCACTTTTTACTAGAATCAACAAATTTTAAACTTTAACAAGTAATTTGAGATGGATATGCTCAAAATTTGATGACATGATAAGAACAAGAATACTAGTGCTAAAAAAATCTAGTTCCTAAACTACTATTTTTTAAACGATTAAGATTAAGATGTCAAATATTGAGAGCCAACAAAGTGGTCCCATTTTTGTCTCAAAATAATAGCATAGTGTTGTGTGTGCTTCCCCTAATTTTGAGTTTATTAATTATTTTACAAATCTCTTTCATGGAAAGTTAGTTGAGATTATGCATTAATTTTTTTTAAAAAAATAATTAGTTGACATATTATTTTTACTAATTTTCAAAGTGGACAAACCCAAAGAATAAAAATTGAAATGTATGCCCCCCATAAATTTGAGAAAAATGTTTAAATTTTTCTATGCATATAAAATATAGTGTAGAATGAAAAAATGATATATTGATGCAGGATCATCCGAGCCCACAAGTGATTGACATCACCAAAAAAAAATGTTGTTTTGAGGTTTTAGTAAGGTTTCATGAAAAACATTTTTATTGGAAAAATTTTAAGTGTATTTTGAATTTGATGGTGAAAGTTTTGAAGTCCAAGCAATTAATAATTTTGAAGATTTAAAGTTATAGCAAAAGTTGGTTCTCAAATTCACTAATTGACATATGGATTATATTGTTGGTATTGTCTTCATATTTGTCTCTTTCATATTTCCATGAGTATATCGTCTAAATGTGGGCAATGCAATTCTTCACTCTAATATGAGTCGATCCTAAAATATCACAGTGGAAAATAAATGAGTATATTTTACAAAATCTGGTTTTAATTGAATGACTTGGAATACCAAAAGACATGAAGCATTTCGAAGAGAATTACACTTGAGTCAATTACAATGCCAAATGAAGAGGTAATGTTTTCTCTTCCAATACAACCACATCATTTAACATTGTATGAATAGAAAGAAAAGGTGTGAGGGGGAAGGAAGAGAAGGGGGCGCTGGGTTTGATTGGAAGGAAAAATAAAACTTAACCGGGCCGCACCCAATCATAGGAAATGAGTTTGCATTGCAATAGCGTATGAATGAGAACATTGGTGATAACCCTGCCACATAGGAAGACTGGTATGGTGCGTATGATATCGTGTATTAATTTAACTGCATAATGCAAATCCCAAAAGAGTTGCGCAGCCTATAGGAACAGTTCCTTGTTGGTGAAAGGAGGTAGTAGTTAAGACTTTTAAAGACAACGACAAAGAAAGAAGATGGGAGGCATGGCAAAGGAAAAATGTTGAAGACAATGTCCTTTGACCATCGATGCCAAGACATGTCCACCAATTAAAATAGCTAATTAAAAATGCAGAAGCCCGCGTGGGAAAATAGGAAGGGGGGCATTTAAATTTCAGGTTACAATTACCAATGGGGTGTGGGAAAGAGTGGTAATGGGTTCAGTTTAAATGCAGATTGGAAAACCTACATGGAGCACTCGATGTGGAATTCAGAAAGGAAATTAATGAGACCAAGGCAGATTCAAGTGTATAATGGTGTAGAGAAATATAGTTAGGGGTATGATGGTCGTGTGAGAGCTTGGCATGAAATGAAAAGACCATGCTCTTGGAAAGAGGGAGTCGATGAAGGGCATTGGATTTTTGCTGATTTGAAGATTTTTGTGCAAAAGACTTCGAAGGAAAACAAAGGAAGTAGAAGATGGACTGTGGGCAGAGGTTGCGAGTGTGAGGAATACAGAGGAAGATGAAAAGTTGGATAGAGGAGAGAGGAAAAGGTGTTTACTAAAAAAATGTAATGTATTTTTTATGAAATCTGAAAGAGTAAATGAATGTATCTATTTTGTTTTCAAATTTGAGCGTTTTGTTGTGCAATCAAGACTCGATGTTAAATTGACACATGTAATTGTCAATTTTGGATTTAATCATTTACTGAGTCGTGTGTAATATGAGTTTTGTGGATTTGAGTTGAGAGTGCATGCCTTCTTCATCAAATGGTATCAGAGCCAGAGATTCTAAACATGTAGGCAAAGTGTTGACTCAGAGGCAACTCGCACTAGGACCTGCGAGTGGAGAGGGAAGTGAGTAGGGGTTTTTGGGGCATAAACATATCATCAAATATGAGGCAGCTTTTGACAAACCCTATGGATTAAGAAAGCATGAGTGAGAATCTCAAAAGTATTGTTGCAAGTGTGTAGAGTCTTGAATGGTTGAGAGTGAGAAGCATAGAGAAAAGTGTTGTGGTAACGATAGATTATAGTAGACGAAGTGGAATCTTTATGAGAATTGATGTTTGATTGTAGCGTGGAGCTTGCAAGGGTGAGTTGCAATGAAGGCATGCCAAAGGAGGGCATGGTGAGAAGAAGAGGAAGTTTTTTGGTAGAGGAGGTCAGGGTATTTGGTGGAGGAGGTCAAGCTATCAGTGATGGAGTCGCCGAAGATTGTTCACAATATCGAAAGGTGATTCTATCACCTGACTCTACCTTTGTGAGTCCATGCTCATAAATTTATTACCTAGCGTGTTTGATGCCAGAGCATTCGGGCCCACAAGCGATCAACATCACCAAAAAAAATTGTTGTTTCGAGGCTTTGGTAAGGTTTCATGAAAAAAAAATTTATTGGCAAAATTAGACTGTATTTTGAATTTGATGGTGAAAGTTTTGAAGTCCAAGCAATTAATAATTTTGGAGATTTATAGTTATTGCAAAAGTTGGTTCTCGACTTCAGTGATCGACGGATTATATATTGTTGGTATTGTCTTCATATTTGCCTCTTTCATATTTCTGTGAGTATGTCATCTAAATGTGGGAGATGTAATTTTGCACTCTAATTTGAGTTGATCCCGAAATGCCACAGTGGAAAATAAATGAGTATATTTTGCAAAATATGATTTTAATTAAATGACTTGGAATACCAAAAGATAGGAAGCAAATTTCGAAGAGAATGACACTTGAGTCGATTACAATGCCAAATGAAGAGGTAACATTTTCTCTTCCAATATAGCCGTGTCATTTAATATTTTATGAATAGAAAGAAAGGGTGAGTGGGGGAAGGAAGAGAAGGGAGTGCTGGGCTCGATTGGAAGGAAAAATCAAACTTAACTAGGATGCACCCAATCACAGGAAATGGGTTTGCATTGCAATAGTGTATGAATAAGAACATTGGTGATAACCCTGCCACGTAGGAAGACTGGTATGGTGTGTATGATATGGTGTATTAAAACTGCATAATGCGAATCCCAAAAGAGTTGCACAACCTAGATGAATAGTTCCTTGTTGGTGAAAGGATGCAGTAGTTAAGAGTTTTAAAGACAATTCCAAAGAAAGAAGATGGGAGGCATGGCAAAGGTGAAATGTTAAAAGACAATGTCCTTTGACCATCGATGCCAAGAAAACGACATGTCCACCGATTAAAATAGCTAAATAAAAATGTAGAAGCCCGCGTGGGAAAACATGAAGGGCGACATTTAAATTTCAGGTTGTAATTACCAATGGGGCGTGTGAAAGAATGGGAATGGGATTAGTTTAAATGCAGATTGGAAAACCTACATGGAGCACTCGATGTGGAATTCAAAAAGGAAATTAATATGAGACAAAGGTAGATTTAAGTGTATAATGGTGCAGATAAATAGAGTGAGGGGGTATAGTGGCCGCGTGAGAGCTTGGAATGAAATGAAAAGACCATGCTCTTGGAAAGAGGGAGTTGATGAAGGGCGTTGGATTTTTTCTGATTTGAAGATTTCTGTGCAAAAGACTTCAAAGGAAAACAAAGGAAGTAGAAGATGGACTGTGGGTAGAGGTTGCAAGTGTGAGGAATACAAAGGAAGATGAAAAGTTAGACAGAGGAGAGAGGCAAAGGTGTTTCCTGGAAAATGCAATGTATTTTTCATGAAATTTGAAAGAGCAAATGAATGTATTTGTTTTATTTTCAAATTTGAGCGTTTTGTTGTGCAATCAAGAATCAATGTTAAATTGACACATGTAATTGTCAATTTTGGATTTAATCATTTACTGAGTCATGTGTAATCTAAGTTTTGTGGATTTGAGTTGAGGGTGTATTCTTTCTTCATCATATATATTAAAAATTTGGATAAGCATATCAACAATTACACCGATAATGAAATACATATGTTTTTGGTGAAAAATGAAGGCACTACTAAAATTAGTTAAAGATCAAAATCTTAATAATAATAATAATAATAATAATGATATAATATAAAGTTTGATATCACATGTGTTTTTTAGAGTATTGTCTTATAATGTGTGAACTTGATGGATAATGGTTTTTCTAAAACATGAATTTAGACAACCAAAATACAAGTTCAACCCTTAGTGTTAGATATCCAAACCAAATCCAAGCCTAAGGATGGGGAATTCCAAAGAAAAATTAAAGGAAAAACATGTGTATGTAAAAAATAGAATAATAGCTAACAAAACACTTTTCCTCTTTTTTTTTGTCACAAACTCTATTCTAATTGTTATCTACACTTTTTGCGCCATCCAATCATTATTTTATTCTTTTGATAAATCTCCTATCATCGTATGATAATTGAGTAGTTTTTATATTTCTTATATTTCTAGACCATTCATAAAATATTTTTATTGTGTTTTATGTCTTATATTGATACAATAAATAATTCTTTTTAGAAATTCTTTATCATTGTTTACTAATCAAGTTTCTTTTATGTTTCCTATATTCCTAATATTTGTAGAACATTTTTATTGTGTCATTTATTTTATATTTGATTATATTTGAGAATAATGGGGAGAAAATCATCAAAGAAGCAAACACTCATAGAGTTTAAATTTGAGAGAACGAAAATAAAGAATGGATGAGACAACTTCATGGAAGTAGGAAACTAAACTCTTAAGGTGAAGATATATCATATTTGTCAAATTAATTAGATGTTGAAAGTAATCATCTATCATCTATTAGTCAAAGCAAGAGAAATAAAAATAGAAAAATGAAATGAATACAAAAATATTGTGCAAGCAAGAAATCAAACTCTAGAGGTGAAGGTATGCCATCTTTGTCAAATGAATTTGATATTGAAATAAATCTTCAAACACCAATTAAATCAATAAATAATGAAAAAATAAATGATGATGACAATATAAATTTATGTTTTTGATGAGGAAAAACAGGTTTTGATGGGACTCGAAACCCATTACATGTTGGTTTTTAAGGGACCCAAAACCTTATCCAAGTGAATCATGCTACAACAAAGATAAACCGCAGACTAACAACAACCCAACAAAGGCAGCAACAAAGGTTGCACAAAGGTTTTGAAGGGACCTAAAACCCTTTAACAATTACACTAATTCCCAAAGAATTTGAAGGGACCTTACACTCTTTACAACCAGGTCTTAACACGGACCTTGAACCCTTAACAACCTGATTCATCCAAGCAACAATTAGCCTAAATAAATCATTAGAGAATTACAAAACATCAACATTCCAACAACTCCTCTCAACCACCATGCTAACAACCTCATTCGTCTAGGCAACAATCAACCCAACAACATAATACTATAAATCAACAACATTCCTACAACACCCCTCCACTACCTCATAAGGAAAAGCGAACAACCCAACCAAATTCTCAACCACAAAATGACAAGGTTGAGCCAAGGGAGAGAACCTCCCCAAACAACCAAAGAGAATGTTGCAACAAAAAGCAACAAGCATCTCACATCTCCTACCAATTTGAAACAACAACTCACACTCCACCTCCATAGGATGGGCCCCCCTCTATCAGAGAGGAAGAAATGAGAGCTCAAACCACTAAAGCAACAAACCATAGGACCGGTTGCAAACAACTCCATCTCAAAAGGAGTGAGCTCTACCTTAATAAGAGCAATATGAAAAAACTAGCCACAAGAGGACACTCCAGTGGAACAAGCACTCGCAACAACCTTTGTAAATCCCAGCAGCAGGAGCACTAGGTGAACCTAAAGAAGCAAATTATCCACCAAAACCAAAGGAAACTTAGAAAACAGCTGGGAGAACAAAAAAGGCATGAGGAGCCACCCAACCATCAACCATGAAACAACACCAAGGGTGCACCCAAACAAAACCCTACAGAAAGCACTCCAACCAAAGGCCGAAATCTAGGTAAAAGAAGAAAACCCAAAACAAACAAATAGAGATTGAAACGACCCCTGCCCCAGCACCAACAGAACCACCAAGGCCCTAAAGGGTCCCAACACCGCTAAAACACAGGGAGCCACCACTCCAAACAAGAGTATCCAACCAAAGGAAGTTGACCCAGCATAAACAGAGGCCAAACCAGCGAACAGGGGTTGTCCCCCAAGCCACAACCGAACTACACACAAAAGCAACTGGTCCACACAACAGGAGCCAACCCAAAGAGGAGAAACGATGGCCCAACAAGAAGGCTCTCGAAGAACCACAGAGCCCCAAAAAGAAACGAGGGGACGTAGAGCCAACAAGAAGCCCTCTTAAGGAAAAGAGAGGTGTTGCTAGAAACCCAACTCCCTTACATAACACACCAAGAAAAGATGCACAACTTCCAACACTGAGAGAACCCAACACAAAGAACAATTCACCAAAGGCAATAGAAACAACAAGGCACGGGGAAAGAGACCCAATGATAGGGGGAGTGGAGAGAGAGCCAAACATTGCAAAACACCATCCTGCCCGACATGCAAGTTTGGGCCTAAAAAATACCAACTCACCACAAACACCCCTGCCACAAGCCTCCCGTCAACCACACCCAACACCCAATACAAAGCCACACCAAAGCATGACGCCAAAAAAACCGAAACAAAAAGCTCCAAACAAAGACCACTGGAGCCTACACAAAGCCTGGGTCAAGGCAAGGAACCCCTGACAACAGAGAAGAAGGAGAGGAGGCAAGACAATAAAGAGCACCATTCAATCCCACATGGATCTAAGACAAGCTAGAAACTCTCCAAAGCCATCTCCACAACAGGCGAACCCAAAACCACCCCTAGTGTCAAAGAAGGAGCAACTCTGAAGCACCAAACCAAAATCTCCAAAACAAAGGACTCCTCAAGATGGCGCCATGAGAAAAAAATCTGCCGACCCAACAAAGGAAGATCAACAAACAACCACTATACTCCATCATCTTCCTCATCCGAATTTGAGCCTTTATCATCCCTTGCTTCAGGAGAATTTGAACACCTTGACCCAGAGCTATTCCCGCTCGCCATTATAAATTTATGTTACACCAAATGACCAACATATTAAAAATACACAAAATTTACTACATCATGAAGACCAACAACATATAGGAAATTAACCAAATTTATCATTGAGTTCATATCACCTAGAATTTGTGTAATATTTTTTAAAAATTAATTGAAATTGATAAAAATATTTTAAAATTAATGAACATGATAAGATTCTTGAACACTCTTGTAAAAGCAATGTTAATAAAATATGAACAAAATAAAAACCTAAGCCAAACAAGGGCTCTGCTCGAGCTGGAGTCCCTACCTTAAGCAGTTTTGGGTGTAGGGAAAACAGTCATTGCCTAAATCAAAGAAGGAGCAACTTTGAAGCACCAAACCAAAATCTCCAAAACAAAGGACTCCTCAAGATGGAGCCATGAGAAAAAAATCTGCCGACCCAACAAAGGAAGATCAGCAAACAACCACTATACTCCATCATCTTCCTCATCCGAATCTGAGCCTTTATCATCCCTTGCTTCAGGAGAATTTGAACACCTTGACCCAGAGCTATTCCCGCTCGCCATTATAAATTTATGTTACACCAAATGACCAACATATTAAAAATACACAAAATTTACTACATCATGAAGACCAACAACATATAGGAAATTAACCAAATTTATCATTGAGTTCATATCACCTAGAATTTGTGTAATATTTTTTAAAAATTAATTGAAATTGATAAAAATATTTTAAAATTAATGAACATGATAAGATTCTTGAACACTCTTGTAAAAGAAATGTTAATAAAATATGAACAAAATAAAAACCTAAGCCAAACAAGGGCTCTGCGCGAGCTGGAGTCCCTACCTTAAGCAGTTCTGGGTGTAGGGAAAACAGTCATTGCCTAAATCTTAGAAGTGAGAAGTTGAATGAAATCTTAAACACAAATCTTAGAATTATTGTCATTGCCACCCATAATCTGACAATGATGAATCTATCTATGGGGTAAACACAAATCTTAGAATTATTGTCATTGCCACTCGTAATCTGACAATGATGAATCCATCTATGGGGTAAAATTAAGTGCTGATAAAATCCTTAACATTTCTACTAATTATTGCTACACCTGCTATTGCACCTGTGCCAAATTTATTTAATCAATAATTTTTTTTACAAACATATAATATCAAAGAAAGAGAAATAGAGAAACATATTCATAATACATAATTGATCTGTGTATTTAAATTTGCAATTTTTCAACACAATGTATATAATATCAAAGAAAAAGAAATGTCTCAAGGGTGATACATGGCTGCTTATCTTCCACTAGCTGCATCTGTGCAGTGACCGTGCTTTGGAAAATTGATAAAAATGATGTATACATAATGTCACATAGTGAAAAAGGCTGAATAATCGTCATGAAAGTTGAAATGCTTATGCTTCCATGTGAGTCTTTACCCTCTGACAGTTGACTTGAATGGAATTAGATGTGATGGTTAAACCTGCCCCACCTCCCTGTGCCAATAGAGGCTTCGCCCCTTGACCTTAGCAACACTATAGGCAGTTGGTTTCTTGTTTCACAGAGAAATTAACTATGAGAAGCTTTATGCCTCAAAGAAATGTGGTCTCATGGCATTATGGATTGTCATGGATGCTTGGGAAAAATCTATCACAGCTGCAAAAAGACAAAATGTATAATTTATTAAAAAAATTCCAAAATAGTATATGTCTTACAGTCGATATTGCAAACTCACTTGGAAATTACCTCTCCTTCAGCTTCTTTGATGAGATCTCAAAAAAAACAATAACCATAGAGCTTGGTAAAACATCTAAATGGTGAATAGCAAATAGAAAAGATGTAGTGAGTTTGTCAAGCTAAAAGGAAAAGGGAGATGCTAAAGCATTATGTTAGATAAAGAAATGTCCAATTTCATCTTGCCATCCAACATCAGAGATCACAGTTTCTTTCTTCTGTAGCATATAATGGGAAATCCCAAATCACAATTGGTTGATCATTTTCACGAGCGCACAGAATGGCCTTCAACATTTTAATAACATCCAAATTCCATACAGTAGTCAAAGCTGCAACATGCCAGTAATCTATTAGGAGATCCATATATTAACCTGCAAAGTTTTAAAAAATTATTTTCTGCCACAATGACATACAATTAAATCTTCTGTTATCAACTACATATTTAACCTTAGCTTTGAGTGTTTATGGTTGTCTCCACTGTCATCCATGGATAGGTACGGAATTTTGTAAACTGACAATCTATAGCCACTTCAATGGTTTAGAATAAAACTTATACTGTGAAGTTTGCCTCCAAGCATTGCCTCATACATCACCATCACAAGAAATGAAATCAAATAAGAGCAACTCCCCTCTAAAGCTAATAGCTAGCATATAGGGCCTTCAACAATAACAGAATAGAATTCTATCTAAACTCGATCATCACAAAATCAACTCAACATCAACACTTGGTGAATAATTGAACGGATGCCTTATATGATGCTAAAATGAAAATAAATAATTCCATAACCTCACATCACTTTTGTTTTGCTTTAATTAAAAAATGGGATAAGCTATTACAAGAAAATTCTCATACACGATTGGAACAGTTTCATTGATATTGATGCCTCTTGGAAGCTAAGAATCACGACTTCAATTCTGATGTGATAACATCACTTGCACAAATATAGCAATTCTAGAAATGGGCTTCTCTCGCACTGAGAATATTGAAGTCTTAAAATGATGAAGTTGTATCTCTTTCTAAACCAGTCAATAGCCGTCAATGGGATTTGGTCAATTGTTAGAGACAAAAGATAAGATTCTGAATCAAATTCTAGTGAATTGGGAAAACTGGCATTCATCCTCTTGCAATCTAGAGAGAACAACCCAAAATTCAGCTTTTGCCAGCAAGCCTCAACCATTTTCAAGAGAACAATCATTGTGTCCAACAATGACGGTTAGCCTACTCCTGAACCATTAAACACCAGCAACAATTTCCTCATTGTGTGTAGTTGATGCCTTCACTTTTGTATGTGTTCATACAACTATCGAGTAGACAAGTAACATACGAACAATACAAACACTTGAACAAAGAAATACACAAATCTTCTGCTGCTCATAAACAAAAAATTTGCAATGTTTATGGATACAATCTCTGGACTCGACCCATTCATTTACCTGAGTGGCCTCCAACTGTTAATTATGTGCAACTTATCATATGTAAATAAAAATTCTCGATGCACCTTGCACACCCACAAAGATCTGTGTAACCTAAAATACTCCTTAAAAGACAATCATGCTATAATTGTGCACTGTCAAAGTCTATGCTTCATACATCTGGTGTCCATTCCCAAAGAGTTGTTCCATCAATAGAGGGGCTGTGCATTACAGTCTGCAGGTGTGCAAATAACAGCAAGATTGATTGTAGATTGGGATCGTACTTCATATTAATTTGGTGGAACTCTATGTGGTTGGACAAGGCATGACATGCCTTGCTATACATTGTACACAACATCTAAGGAATCAACATTTCTTTCAGTACTGCGCCAGTCAACAAACATGCCATGCATAATATGTGGTCTATTGGAATCATTAGGCCTGTGGATGTAGATCTTTAGACTTGGTGGAACTATATGTGGTTGGACAAGGCATGACATGCCTTGCTATACATTGTACACAATATCTAAGGAATCAACATTTCTTTCAGTCCTGCGCATCATATGTGGTCTATTGTAATCATTAGGCCTGTGGATCTAGATCTTTAGACTTGGTTGAGGCTGTTTATATCCCTGTACTATTGTTAATTGTATCGAGCATTACCTAAAAAACCAAAAGCATCATTCTCTAAATTATTTGTGTAATTGTTCCTTGTTATGAACTGTGATTCCAATCATTCTTCTAAAGTATAGCCAACGATTTGGTTGTGCAGGTTTCATGGTTAATCAATTATGTGGAGTCGCTTTAGATGATGTTGCTGCAAATCTAGCATCGATCTCTGCAAGCATTTCAAAACATGTGAACAGCAACTGTGAGACAATGTGACACCAACTTTGTGTATGAACCCTCCCCTGTAGGAGCCCGCTAGTGTATTTGTTTGTCCATTTTCCTCATATATTGTCCCATGATGTATACTGTCCAATAAATGAGAGACTTTCTGAAAGGGAACTAAGTTTAGGCTCCATGTTCACAGTCTATCCATATTGACAATGTCATATAAAAAACTGTAATTTAGCATACAAGTTGTAAATGTGGATTGCAATAGCAGACTGATTTTTAACCCAACTCAGTCTAACTAAATATTGTAACTTGTTAGTGCAATTAAAGCAAATGCCAAAGTAAACATGAATACAGAATGCATAACATATTATAAACAATGCTACCAGATGCTAAACCAAATATATGCTTCAATTCAAAAATAACATATTCACTGGAACAGTAAAGTGAATATGTTGTTTGGCATATCATAAAGAATGTTACCAGATTCTAAACCAAATATATGCTACAGACTACAGTGAAAGATCAGTTCAGTGGGACACCATTGTGGCAATCTGTTTGAAATTTGAATGTTAGTAACTATCATGCATTATGATGTTAAAAATTTAGTACTAGTACTTGTTGATATGTTACTTTTTAGTGATAGTTAGGTTGCCTTTTTGTGATATTTAAGTTAGTCAAGTTGGTTTACCACATCTACAACCTATAGATTTATGTGAAGGAAGCAATTGCATCAAAAGGTGGAGAGTCCATTAACTAAATACCTTACTTAGCATGTCCTCTGTTTTCTTCCTCATAATTAAATCTGTGAACACTGAAGTTCCAGAATCCAACAGAAACAAGATGGGAAAGGTATTGCCATAGAGCTCATCGTCGGTTGCTTGTTCTTGTATTGCTCAAGGCGTCCTGAGACATAGAGGCCATTACTGAGCTGGTGGGCTAAAACCCTAAGACTGTTGTTCGACGCCATTGATATATTGCTCTCGCACAGATCTTTATTGTATGGGTTTTTCGGTGTTTTCTGAAATCTGTTGCATGGCAGAAACCGTGCTTTATTCTAGCATGCATGAAATGCAAAATCTATTACCTCATCTCTGCATTGATTTCTACTTGGCTTCAACGAAATTCTTCCTCTACTACTCTATGAACAACAAAACCTATAACTCTGTAGAAATTGCAAAAACCAACCTGAGGATGGCAGGCTGTCCCCGGGGTCCATCAAGTGTCCCTAAGATGTTAGGCTCTCTCTGGCTGTTTTTTCTTTTTATAATTGAAATAAAATAAAAAAATTGGACATTTCAAACAAAAAAAAAAGCATGTGCCCGAGCTAGGGTCTTTCCATTTTTTTTTTGTTAAAGAAGTTATAAATTAAAAAAATAGTACTAGTTCTTCCAAATAGAGAAATATTGTCCACCACAAGCTCTGTTATCCTTCCGGCTCTTCGATTGCATTTCACCCCCTCCCAATTGTAAGGACTGTTCTCATCTTCATCCAACAAACTTAGAAATGAATTTGGGTTGTGTAAACTTGCTTTGAATACCATCAGTCCCAGTACATTGTTATTCAACTTCTATCAACATCACAGTAGCAGATAGCAGAGAGTATTGCTATATAGAAATGAAACAGGAAGTGGCCAGAAGATTCGAAAGACCCTTCAATGTATATGAATCTTGTCTTCAAGCTCAAACATATCTAGAAAAAATAGAAAATCAAAAGCTGAAGAAAGATACATGTTTGCCCCATTTAGAAAACCCTAGCTAGCACGACTGCTCTGCATTTTAGTTAACAGGGCGGTACAACCTGGGTAGTCACCACTTGCTCCATTGTGGGAAATAATTAGCGGGTTTCCTGCTGTCAGAAATCAAACATGATTAATGTAACTAACCAATTTATAAAATTCTGAAGGCCTTCTGAAAGCTGCTCGAAATCTTTGTAAGAAACTTGGAATAACAGAGAGACAACAAACAACTAGAAGGATAATGCAAATGATTCTGTGTACCTGCCTTGGGAGAACGACTGGCATTGTTGTGAGCATAGCAAGCTGCATTTTCAAAGAGGAATCTGATTAAGTCCAAGGCACTAAAATACCAAGATAGATATATCTACAAAGATAAATTTTGTAATCTATCACAGAAATTAGGCCTTAAAAATGAAGTACAAATAACTCAAGGCCTGGATTAGGTAGAAGTTGGAAGTATGAAGATGCTGCACCTATTGCTTCTGATGTTGTTACTGGAAAATCTGTGAGAAAGCCATCCACTGCAAAATGCAGGAATCGTGCTTTATTCTAGCATGCATGAAATGTAAAACGTGGAAGCACAGACTAGGCACGTGAACCAATTTTAGAGTGCCACGCATTCAGCTCCAGTACCATGTGCCCTATGCGGAAAAATGGATGAAACATTAGGAAGTGGTGTTTAATACTTTCCCCTCTTCGTGGAAATTAGGGGCTGGCCAATAGCAAGCCAAATAAATCTGCAATTTTCATGCAAGAAAATAGTAAAAATCAAAGATACTTTGGTTTAAGGCCTGCAGAACTGCCCGCGCGATTCCCAATGCTTTAACTAATGCAAGTTTTGCTCCATTGAAAACATTTGTCTTTGCCTGAAAAGGCGGGGACTAGGGGAGAGGACCCAGTAGTTGTGCACCTAACTTCACGTTCCTCAAAATCCTACTTGGAAATTTCAAATCACTCCAATTTTTTTACAGCAGCTTACTTGGCAAGTCCCCTGCTTATAACAAAAGTTTCGGGGCCACATCATCAAATATGATGCCACATCAGCATGCTTTTTGTCAAGGTGTCCAAAAAGGCACCGTCTAAACCCCTTACCAATACTTGTGCATTCACATCACCAGTAGTTGAGCGCTGATGTGGCATCACATGATTGGTTGCTTTTTAGATCAAAAGAATACATTTTGTTTAATTATGGGTAGTAAAGTCACAACTATTGGCATTATATAAACAACTATTGGGCATTATATTAACAAAAACATTCTCAACTATTGAAACATGCTCAACTACTGGGTCCTCTCCCCTAATAAGACTCTCCCCTAATAAGAAGACGTAAATTATTTGTTGAATTGATGAAAAATCTTAATATTAGACCCATTATGAATACTTTTGATCTAAGAACATCTAATCCTAACAATACAAAATTTACTGTAAAAATTATATGTAATGTTCACCAAAGAATAGATCCAACATCATGCACTAAATATATGAATACTACCTGACATGTTATTATATTAACTAGGTATAGCAAGTAATCGAAAAACTACTCTTGTTTAATTAGAAAAATAAGTAGAGCATTAAAAGTAAATATAAAATGTTATTTAAATTTTTTCGAAGACATGAAAGAGTTAAGGTGAAATTTCAAAGCCATGTTATCTTTTTATAAAGGAAACGATCAACACTAATCTAACCTTTTAACTTGAATCAAATGAAAGTGACATATATATTTTAAATTTTGAGATGATGTAAACTAATAAAATATAGATTATTTAGTGTAATTTATGCTTATATTTTTAAATATTACAAATATTTAATGCAAAATTTTCATAAAATTGACAACTCTAATTTGATTTTTGATAGAATACTAAAAATTGAAGTTAAGGGGCCTCTACATTTTTATTGTATATTTTCTTTTTTCAATTCAAATTCTTATTGATAAGTTCAAAAATTTAGTGCATGCATTATTTTACTTTTTATTTTGATATATATATTAATAAATCTTTAAAACTATATGTACTAATAAATAACTATTTCAAGGGGCCTCCACTTTTTATCCTAACTATTTATTCGAGATAGAAAACAACTACATCATATAACCATGAAATTCATTCTCTAGTGTGTCTTATTTTCTTATTTTTAAATAAATAACACTTTTCTTTTCAAATACATTAAACCTTATATTTTGATGTCGATAAACTACTTTTAATAAAAATAAAAAATAATAAAAAATATAAACACTATTTCTTTTTGATAAGTAAATCCTTCTTATATTGATATCATCAAAAAACGTTATAGTGCACCACCTTAACAGTGGAAAGATTTTCATGCAAGCCCAAACCCAAAAAAATTACATCCATGTAGACCCCCACAAAGCCACTAAACATCTAAACCACATAAGAACGAGTCCGTACACCCCCCAACTACATTGCAAAACTAGCTCACTCAGTGAGCAGATCTATTGATGACCACCACTGTTGGTAGGGCACCACCCACTACCCAACACAAGACTCGATCCCTACCATCATCCATCCAAATCCTTCCAATCGACAAAGCCAAAACAAAACCACTCATTACTATCAACTGCTTGCAACACCAACCATCAAAGCCAAAACTGCGACGCCACCACACAATGTCGTGCATCTTTAGCAAAACGGTCCTTTTTTGTTGTAGCCACAACATCGCCTCCACTATTCCTCCAGTTTGTTATCCTTGAATCCAACAACGCTCGATTCACGAGATAACCCCCTACGAAACTTGTTTGTTCTATAGGTCCGTGTACTTCAAGCACACAAATTGAGGAAAATTTCAATTGGCCTTGATGCATAATCCTAAACCTCAAATCGTCCATTTTAAACGTTTCTCCTTGTTTGTTTCTCAAAAATATTTGAAACGAATATTTTGGTTAACTCTCATTTTTTGGGAGTTAGAATATTTTTCACTCATGTAAGAGTGCTGAAAATCAGCGCTCCTACATGAGCCAAGTGTTAGAATTTTCTTTGAGATGTTGGAGTGGTGAAAATCACCGCTCCTACACTTTTCACTCAGCTTGTCATGTCCTAGTGGTGATTTTTACTGCTTTTGCATCTCCAATGTTTTGAAAATGTTGGAGTAGTGATTTTCACCAATCCTACATTTTCCCTCCCTTTTTGTACGCTCGTCATAAATGAACTACTAGTTCATTAATGATCGATCTAATGGCTTATTAAAGTTGTTTTAAGTTAATTTCTCCTCATTTTAATCCATTTTCTTCCTTCTCCTTCGCGCTAATCGTCTAAGGTCTTACCAAGCAAAGTGGTGGACAAATTTCACAAGAGACTGTGAACTAGGGTTTTCGCGCTTTCGCCTCTTACTTTTGCTAGGTATGTTTTGTGTTATTCTCCTTCATCGTTCCTTTGATGCTATCTCTCTTTCAATATGGTTTTGATGCTTTTATTTTTGAAATCTTCTTTTTCTATCATCATTGGTCCTAGCTTTTTTATTCTTCCATGCTCGTTATCTTCTTTGTTTTATTAGGATTTTCTTTCGGTTTACTGACATTTCCATTTCACTTTTGTGAGTTTTTCTTTTCCTATATGTTCATCTTATCCTTGTGAGGTTTCAATTGAAATTTTTGAGCAGTGAAAGTTTTAGGTTTGACAAATCGAAACATCCCTAAGCTTCATATGTGGAAGCGGTAGATTTCACTGCTTTCACATGATCAAATTCTTCGCTTGTCTAAGCAGGAAATTTTGTCGCTTTAATACCAAATGTTTTTTCCCCAACTCTATAAGCAGGAGCGTCGAAAATCATCACCCCTACATCTACAACTTCCCATCATAGAAGATGTTTGAGCAGACTTTTTCGACGCTTTTACATGTTTAAACTTTGTTCCATATGCACGAGTGGTGATTTTCACCACTCATGCATCAATGATCCTTTCGCCAACTCCTTAATGTAGGAGTGGTGAAAATCATTGCTCCTACACAAAGTGACCTTCCCCTCATGTGCAAGGGCGGTAAAAAAGACCACCCATGCACTTAGCTCAATATTATGAAGGACATGCTCGAGCGGTAATTTTTAGTGCTCGAGCATGAAATGATCTTCCAACTAGATGTCAAAGTGAGCTGATTTTCAACGCTCTGACATAGTTTTCATACAAATGTTCAAGGCATGTAGGAGCATTGATTTTCAATGCTATTACATGCAAATGAGTTTTTATCAGATGTAGAAGCATTGATTTTCATCGCTCCTACACAAATGAAAGTTTTCCACTTAAACACCCAGAAATCATTCCATTTGCTATTTGAACCTCATTCCATTGCTAATGCTTCAATTTTTGGCCTCATAGCTCATTTGCACTCACTTCAAATTATTTTCTTGCTTGACGCATTCCAACTCCCTCTCATAACGCATTTTCTCCTAACATCTCCTAATCCCTTTCAAGCTCTTATCAGGTGATCTTTGAAGGTGACCTTCCTTGATCTTTGGCACTTTTAGATGACATCAGAAAAGCCTCCATCATCTTCTAAGAAAGAAGATAAAATGAAGTACAAATATCAAGGTGTCTTTCCGCCTACTGTTATACTCTCAAAAGTGGATGAAATCAAAGACATAGAGATTGGTCACTAGGATATGGAATATTTTTTAAAAAGAATTGAGTTAGTATCTACATTTCCAACTGTTGCTCATTGTACAACGTTTGTTCTCTAAGTTGGATCTCATTACATCCGAGAAGACAGAAGTCAAAGATTCTTCTGGAAATTTATCATTATGAGATTAGATCTAGAGTTCTTTGATATAGTTTTCCGGGTTCCACATATGGAAAAATATACCAAAATATATATTCAACAAGCACAAGAGATCTATGAAAAAGATCCAAATATGGCTAAGCAATTGATTAATACTCAATGGTTAAAAAATCCAAGGCCCACAGCCTCTAGATGGCCCAAAGGACTTCCTCGAAGTGATTTCAAGGAGGATGTTTGAGATATGATTACTCTTCTGAGTAGAGTGAAAGGCTTTCCCATTTCATTCCATTTTCAAGATTGGATGTACGAGTATATCTGCATTATTAGGAGGAAAGTACACATAGATTGGGGGACTCAGATAAGTGATGAGATTCATGAACAGTTGATCAAAGTGCCAACTACCTTGAAATTCTATATGACTTCCTACTTGGTATATGTTGCTGCAGTCATGAGGAAATTTCCAGGGTTGTCAACAGAAGGTAATAGAAATGTTGTGCCTATGTATAAATTTTATTCTCAGATAACTTTGAGGAAAAGTCTTAAACATTTGCAGAGAGTCACAAATGCTTTCTTTGCACCTCTAATTTTCACTTTTGATCCGACTCTTGAGAAGAAGAGAGTATCAGATGAAGCCTACAAGGTTGTAAGTAAGTTTGGATGTGTCTTCCTATAGTTTCCTACTTTCACATATTTGAGAGTAGGTTGCTATATTGGGTGTCCATACATGTTTCCCAGATATCTTTCAGACAAGTGGGTACTAATGGAATTGTGTAGACAACTGATCTCAGTTCACAAAGAATGTATGAAAATTCACAAGCCAGGTTTCAAGTTTCCACTTACTATTGGGAGATATACTATATTCATAGTGTACAAAAAGAAAAGTCAGTAGCTGTAGAAATCCAAATTATGACTATAACCTACATATAAATATAGATTTGACTTTGACTACAAAAATGTGAATAGGAAACTTAAAAAGGATCATCAACATGTCTACTGCTTTGAAGATATATGGGCACATTGTAGAGATGAAGAAGACATCTGAAGAATGGATTTTTGTAGGTTGATAGTGGAGTAGATAAGAGATCTTGGTGTAGCTGATATTCCAGAGGATTTCAAAGATCTAGGCAACATCATGAATTATGCTTATGAAGAGGATGAAATTGCTAGGAAGCCTTTACCTCTTGTACAATGGTTTAAGAAAGAAAGTGTTTGTATTAGAGAAAGACTTGCTCCTATTTTGCATAACACAACTGAATGGTTGCAAAGGCATGGCTTTCAAATGAAATATTTTAGGACATAATCAGAAGGAGAAACACTGGGAGGAGAAACTAACCAATGACAAGAGGTCCACACTAAAAACAAGCATGCGATTACTCCCTCTTCTTCTCAAAGAGGTCCTAAGATAAAGTTTAATTTTGGTAAAAGTGCTACACAAACAGTTGAAGAAGAGGACACTACTGAATCAGAACAACCATCTGTAGATGGAAAGAAGCTTGCTTCTAAGGAACAATCATCCAAAGAAGAAGAAGGGAACAAAAGTGACGAATCAGAAAAATCTGTGGAAGAGGAAGAATCTACGAAAGATGAAGGTAAATTTGAGGAGGAACAAAGGTATGATGATGAACAACCACTATCTCCCCACGAGAATGTTGTTGAAAATATTCCCCAAACATCATCACCTGTTACTACCAATATCCCACATACAACTTCAAATCCTAGTACTCCTCCACCTCCTCTTCCTACCTCACCTCCTCCTACAACAACTTTACATGCAGTGAATGTTTCCATTCCCCCTTCAGTATCAATGGTTCTTACCACTCCTCATGTAGTTTCCAACTTACAAACTGTTGATGTTTCCTCGAGTTCCCCTCATCCATTCCGAGTTTATCATCCTCATCATTTGATATCTCTTCTTAGGCAGAGTTTGACAGGTTCATGAACGAATAATTATAGGATCTAGTTGGTTTGCAGTCTACTCAAGCTATCATGACTGATAATGTACTCCAATTGTTACAATATCATCCATTCATACAGAAGTTTCTGCTACATAGGAGTTGACGGTAAGTCAAGAAGAATATACTTCATCTCTCCCCCCTTGGCTAATCTCACAAGTATCAAAGCACAAGAAACAAATGATTTCCCTAGATGAGATTGATCTTGAAGAGATAGTTCCTCCAAAAGCTAAGCGGAAGAAGAAGGCTAAAATTCATTCAAGACTTCATATAGACAAAGCATGTCACAAATATGTAGATATTGGTTTACCCCCACATGAACAAGGTGATGTGAACATGGAAGATTACACTCTAATAAGAGTTAAGATCTTGGTAAGGTAACAAATTCAAGTGCAAAAGAAGATGCACAAGTAATATTGAATGCATTATTAGGTAGAATTGATAAAATGGAGCAGGTTAGAGATATGCACAAGAATAAAGCTGAGTGATATGCATCAGTTTTGAGGAAAAATACAGGCTCCTCAGAAAATGTGCAAGCTACATGGCCATGATGAATTTTGAGGAACCAACAGTGCAAAAAATGGAGAAGTTTGTCTCCAAGGGTAAGGTGTTTTATGATTTCATTGATGAGATAATAGAACAAGGATCACAACTCATAGCTATTGCAGATGAAAAGACTGCTCAAATAGCCAAGATGAAATTAGAGCTTGAAAAGGAAGAAAACATACTTTCCAAAGAGCAGAAAGAAATGGAACGATGTCTCTCATTTTGGTCACAAATGAAAGAGATAAAATTGAGCAAATTAGTGGAAGTTGGGGTAATTCCTGACAAAGAGAAGTATGTGGAAATAAGAGAATCTCTTATGAACCTCATACAAGTAATCAAATCTCTCATTGAGGACATACACCAAGTACAAGAAGATGTTGAAGCACATTGTGTTGTCATGGTGAATGGAATTGAAGAGTTATTGAGTAAAATCCTTGATGATGATCATACTTTCCTCTCGGTCAACGAGATTGCTCAAATCTTCAAAGAAGCTATCATGAAGCAGGTGGTAGATGAAGGCTTTTCAAAGACTTCAATGAATGCCATATGTGATGTACAACTTTCTCTTGACAATCTCAAGACGCATCTAGATAGATGGAAGAAAATTTGCTCATTTGCAAGAAGGTCAATCGCAAGGATTCATACCATTATTGACTATACAGTTGGTCCAGATGAGGCTTTCATGCAAGAGATAAGGAAGAATATGAAGACTTCTGAGCCAAATGCAAGGAACATTTAAAGACTTCTTATATCTCTAGAGTTAGATAGTTTATATGCTTCCTTCTATTCATTTTTTAAATAAGGTTCGACATTTTACGTGACATTTTGAAAAATGTAATTACATGTAAAAACATAGATGTTCCCCTATAATTGTGGTCAACATTTTTGAATAAGTCAACTAGTTAGGTAGGATTTTCCTAGATTTACTCTTCTTATTTTCCTAGATTTTCTCTCCTCTCCCATCTATAAATAAGAGAGGATTTATTGTAATGGTTACCTTTTATCTTTTGCAACAAAGTGCTGCTCACTTGTGAAACAAATATTGAAACTTTGAGTTCAATTTTGTGAATCTAATTTTTGATCAATAAAGAAGTGAAGTTGCATACCAAACTTTGTATTAGGAACAATTATCTTATGGTTTGATCAAATTGGTGTGATTAGTAATTGAGTTTGGAAGGGATTTGAGTAAATTTGTGTAAACTTTGAGTTACACTCATTACTTGAATTTGTGATATTGTTGAATACTATTGGTGAATTCTCTATAAGACTTTGTGCTTATATTTATTCATGTTGTTCGTGGGATTATTGTGAAGTATATAGAATAATTTGTGCTTCTCATACAACATTGGTTACTATCTTGAAGGATTCTTTATTGGAAGCTATGGAATGACTTTGTGCCTTCGTGAGCTTTTCTTATTTGTTATTTATCATTATCATGTTGATATTCCTAGGCTTTGCTTTGACAAGATAGGAATATTGGAATTACTGCTTAATTTTAGTTTGAAGTTGTATTGCATCAACAACCTAAAATTGTGAAACATTGTAAAACATATTCTCTGAAAAAATAGAGGATCATGAATGTGACACACCCCCATATCGTTATTGTAAATATTTAATTAGTTTTCCTTAGTTTCAATAGGAAGTAAGAAGGGTGCCTCCCCTTTCCGAGAGGAGAGATTCTATCTCACATAGTTGTGGTTGAAATCAAAGTTTTGTAATCTGTTAAAAGAGATTACATAATTTTCACCCAACACAATTCCACCCCTTTTACTAGCAGGTACTCATGAAAGTGCCACCTCCAGTACACGCCACCAGCTGACTCCAAATAGAGGTGGTGCTTCAGGAAAATGAGGCCACACATAACCCAATTATACTCTTGTAGCACCTCCCCTTTGAGGTCAAGGAAGAATGGATACCGCTTGATCACCACCCCCGAAATCAGGGCCCTATGCATATCCCTCGGCTGAGGAAGCCCCACACCTAGCTCCACTGTAATTATAACATCCTCCACGCCCTCCAGCAAATTCTCCATGACCAGCTTGTGAGTCATCAAAAGCGTCGTGCTGCCTTGGGGACCTCTGGGTCCAATAGAGCTGTCGCAAACCGCACTGCAATATCAGTATTTGTGTGATACCGTTCAACCAAGGAGATATATTCCTCACCCAATAAAAGCTGCACCACCTCAAGAACTAGGGGACCCCAGTCTTTGAAGATCGACTTCAATCTTCCATAGCATATCATACCCAAAAAAACACAAAGCTTCCAGGAGGCTTTGAGGCAAATATGCATTTCCATTTTGTGTATGGAAAGAAAGAATGGTTGGGAGAGGGTATAAGGACGAGCATCACCCACTATATGTGTGGTGATACCGTCACCACTCGATCTCGTAGCCATCTGCCATAAAAGCCTTGCAATCGTCGTCCTTCACAACGATACCAAGCACTCCGATCTCCAATGTCTGCGTCTTGTCAAACATTCTCTGCATCCTTTCCACCATCCTTGATAGGTTCCACCTCACAATCCCCACCTTGGACAACCCACACAATTAATTCATCCCACCTCCAAACTCCTCCACCACGCTAGCTAGGACAAATGCTATCCAACCCCTTCCAACCTGACAACATCATCACCCTGGCCACCCGCCTAACAGCCATGGGAAAAAATATAAACATTAATTATGATATATAAAAATTATATATTTAAAAACCACAATTTTAGATCTATAAAATACTATGTTGATGATTTAAAAATTGTATCGAGGCAAGTGATAATTAAGTATGCTAACTACCTATTGTCTTAGATCTTCGTGTGAATATTAATGACTATAAAGCTTTCCTATTTTATGAGAGTCAAGTTTCTAATGCTATTAATGATGGTGATGTGCTTGAACTAGAATTCTTTATGTGGGACCAACATGCAAATAAAAATGACATTGAACTCAAATGCACATGTGAATTTGAGGACCAACATGTTGCAACCCACCCTAGTGAAATACCTAAACTTGATGCAATCTAGTTTGAGGTGTATGTAAATTTTTCTCATCATATTCTTTGAATCCCTAGTTAGGTATATTTTTTAGAGGTATGTGAGTTTGAGGCTTTTAGTTTTGTGATAACTCATTTTAAGGAATTGGAAAACAAGTGGATATGTTTGACATGGGCAGTTAGCTCATCTTCTTTTCTTTGTGTATTTAGACTAGGTTTCTAATCCTAGTACAAAAATGATATTCCATTTTAATCAAGATCTCATAGATACAAATGACAATATGAATGAACCTAGTGTAGTCAAGTGAACATGAAAAAATAAAAATTTAAGAAACCTTTATTTATGACTAATTGCACCTCCAATTGAGCCTAATAAACTAAACAAACAAGATTAAAAACTAATATATCTATCACCAAACCCTCTTATTATACATAAAGAGTGTGGATGTGCTCAATATTTGTGATGAGATATTAAGAATGTTGATGCTCACAGTAGTCGCATAACATTGTATTCATGAAGTATATCAACATACCTCACATGAGGTGCTACTTATTGAGTTTTGGGATGATGGACCAAGGGCTAGGATTGATTGGAAAAAATTAATGAATGGGATTTCTTGAGAGGTTTGGGGCCATCAGAGACCTCCAAGTGGAACCTTGAAATTGGTTCACAAAAGGATCTCTGTGATTAAATGAGAATGGATGGTGGACATCTTGGAAAAGGATCGATGGTAAGGATAATTTGTTTTAGAAGACTAAAATGTTTTTTTTTCTGAGTTGTGTGAAGGGATAGGTGTTTATTGATTAAATGGATGGATAATATTCAATGAGATGACTTTATGGAGAAATAGGAAGCATGGCCATGTGCATGCATGATAATATTTTACTTGGCTTAAGGGTGATTAGGAATGTGAAAGTGGATGCATTATTAACTAATTAGTTTATCAAACTAATGGTTTGAGGGGGAAAAAAGAGAATTAAATAAATATTTTGTATTTATTTATTTTTTTTGAAGATTTTTTTTATTAAGGGGTAAACACTTTTGACTTGGAGCTATGAACCAGTGAGGTCACAAAAAGGGGACCTCATCCCCAATTTAAACATTCAACAATTACACCTCAGAGGGGTTTGAACCTTGATGGCAAGAACAACACCACAACAACTTAACCATCATACCATGCCACTATTGGCATTTTCTTTGAAGATTAGGATATGAAGGGAAAATTAAATAAATATTGAATGTATTTAATAAGTTTGGACTATATAGGAAAAGGGATATAATAATCAATTAATAACATTTAGTTTTCACAATCCATGATAATGTAAATACTAAGATTTTTGGCAAACTGTGTGTGTTTTTTTTATAAAACACACACACACACAAAGTTTTGCCAAAAATATCAATATTTAAATAATCAATTAATTAAAAAAAATAAAATTTATTTAATTAATGTTAGGAAGATGATTGGAAGGTTAATTAAATAATTAGTTTTCTTTAATTAACATTGTAAGGGGATAAATCAAGTGATGTTTGGGTTGGATGAATTCATATGTCTATATTTTCCCCTATTTGATATGTTGTTGCAAGAGTTCGGTAACATATCAAAAAATAAAATATAGCGACTTTGGAAGATATGGGACTAATGGGAGGATTCCCTAGTCATTGGAAGGAAAGGTTTTGATTAAGAGGAATGACGTAGGGATTCCCTCTCAAGTGGATAAGTGGGTTTGAAGAAAATGAGTGTGCTCTCAAAATGAATAGAGGGATTTGAGGATGATAGAATAATATGAAGGGATGAAAATATTGCTTGGGAGATGGAGGGGAGGGTGATTTAGATGGATAGGGGGATAGTTATGCAAATTGAGTTGAGTATCATTTTATTTGATGTAGAACTTGACATTAAGTAAAATGGTATAAGGAATAGGGTGACGATGTGCCAAGTGTGTAAAGAACTGATCCAAAATAAAAGGTCACAAGAAAGCATATTCCATATGTTATCATGATATGTAAGACCATCATGGACCATTATGGTGGTATGCTTAAAGGATCATGAATAATGCAACCAAAAAATTATAATATACACAAGCAAGTAAGAAAACATCCACAAACAATATAAGGGAAAACATGATGTTTCCCCTAGTCAAGCTAAAAACTAATGATTGAGTGATGATGAGGATGATAAAATTATTGACGATGAAAATAATGTAGGGATTGGGAATGATATATCTCATTTATTTTTGAGTTGATCAATGTTTGTAAGAAGACTAGGAACTAAAATAAGGGATGCTTTTGGATGATTTCTTGGCAAGATTGACATGGATTTAGATGATTTGTATGCATTGGGGTGGACTAATTTGGGAGTGTCAATATTAAATGAAGAAAAGCCTCCCTTGCATTTAGGTCTAATTTTGTGAGGCCTCTATCAATTCAACTTATACAAAACCCCTCTACACATGATAAATCAACCTTTAGTTGTTAACATCAATATGAGTAAAGTTAGGGATATCTAGGAATATCTCAATAATAATTCTTAGGTCCACCTAATGCTAACCTTTGAATGGACATTAAAGCTACTATGAGGAAACTTTTCAAAAAAGCTAAAACCCCTCCCTTTCCAAAGCCCAAGAACAGATTCTTTCTAGCCTTCAAAAATTGATAAAAGACAAGGAAATCTCAAGAGGCGAGAATAATTCCAAACGTAGAAAACTTGGAAATTAAAATATAATTTTATATTTCACAATTCCCAAAGGATAAAACTAGACAAGAAGAAATGATAGACAATGAAAGAGAGGATGAGTGAATTATCAATATTGAGCTTGATTCGAGAAACCTTAAGAAAATGGGCCAGCCTAAGAAAAGATAGGATACATGGGATGAGGTTGTAAAGTTAAAAAACAACAACAAAAAGAATGTAATCAAAGAGGGTAATTCCAAAAGCGGGATTGTAGAATTGGCAGTTGTAAAATTATGGATTCCTCTAAAAAAAAAGTAAGAAAGACACTAAAAATGATATAAGTATCCAATAGGTTCCTTTAGAATCCAAGAAAGACAAGTTAATGACTGTGAGGAATCTAACCCTACCTTCAACCTAGTAGAGAAAATAAAAAAATATGGAGGCATTGATTCTTTAGGAAAAAATTCTAGGTCTACTAAAATAGAGTTTCAAGAAAAAAGGGTTCGCAATAATTAGGAAAAAATAGCAGAACGAAGACCTTAACAATCAAAGGATAAGGGGAAACAAAAACAAAGAGAAAATGGTCAAAAGTAATGAGGAGAAATAAAAAGAAAATATAGAAAAGTTGGACAATGGTGTTATGTAGCTAGAGGGCATAATGTCAAGGACATTGAATATGTCAAAGGAAATGGTGAATTGTTTGACCATCAACGTGGTGATTTTGTAGGGAGAAAAAAAAAGGAAGAACAAGCTAGAGGAAAAGAAAGATAAAGAAAAAGAGAAGCTAAAAAGAATCAAGGAGGACAAGGAGGAGAATTTTGAGGTGGATTTTAAAAAATGGAATGAAAAGATCAAGCTTCTCCCAGATGAATGGAGTGCTTGTGAACCTCCAAAACTTCAAGACTGCTCGAGTGACTTCTTTTTTGCTTTTTAGGTTGGTTTTTAGTTTGTTTTGTTTGGTGTACACTGCCCTAATATAATTTAATGTTAGTCTCTTAATCTTTTGAATTTTGCTTTACATATACTTATTTTGATTCTATTATAAGGGATTGGGACCTTTTTCACATTTTAGTATATTAAAAAATATTGATTTGCGAAATTATACATGTTAAAGCTTACCAATAAGAATGAAGTTTGCTTTAATTTTTTTTTTTGCAATTTTTTAAAAAAATCTGACACTATTTTTAGTATCGTCATTAGGCAAGGGACTATTGCAACACAAATCCATTAATAGGGGGATTAAAAATTGTACCGGTTAACATTTATGAAAAGCTAGAACATTTTTATGGAAAGTAAAAATTTATCTCTTGCAAAATTAAGATGCAAATTTAAAATAAAAATAAAAAATGAATGATTGGAAAAAGTTCCACTCATTTTTAGACCTTAATGTCACTCAAAAACTAAATATTTTTAAAATAATAAAATATTTGAAAATTAAATATATCATATACTTTTAAAATAATAAAATATTTGAAAATTAAATGTTTCCTAATATTTTTCCTAAAAACTCCACCCCTTTTTTTCACTCCATGCATGTGTATTTATTATTGAACACCGTTGTTCTACAGACTACTTTATTTTAAACCCATAAAAAACTTTTTAATCTTTATTTTTCTTAGTATGCAATACAAATCTTAACTCATAGATTAATGTTTGTCTTGTGAGATTTTTTCAAACTCAAGGAAATATACAACTTTATTTTACCTCATCTAAACACAACAAAGAAAACTATGGTGCAATCAGTTCAACATGTTTTGAAGAGAATTCTCCAGCAATGGAGTAGACTCCACACGAATAGAAGCCATTACGATCCATTCAAATTGCTCTAGTAGAAGGAAGGATACCATGTTGAATCCAAGTTAATTTACACTTGAAAAGATTCAAAAACTAATAATCACATCTCCAAATTCAAACAACAACCATCCAAAATTAAAATCACAATGACAATGGTGACCAACCCTATTATTAACAAAATCAAAAGCCAAATCAAAATTCATTGAAACCTAGTAAAAAAATTCAAAAGAATTAGTTGGCTATTGATGCCCCTCTAAACCCACTCCAAGCATCTAAAAGAACAAGTATAAGGACAATTCTTTCTGAACTGGTTACTCATGAAGAAGAAAATTCCAAATGAGGGAGATATTATGGATCCAAGAGGAAAAGGGAGACTTGGCAGAGCAAGCTCACAAAATCTGGGAAGATGGTTTTTGAATCTATTCTAGAAGAAAATGACGACGTAGGTAAAATTTTGGATTTGTGTTTTGAAAAATTAGTTGAGGTGGACTTGATAGGCTATTAAAAACTAGTAAAGAAAATGTACAAGTTATATGTTTGTACAATAAAATCATAAAATATATTAATTCTTATTGGATCCATTTGCATTACATTATATTGGTTTATAAAGTCATTGATTTTCCCATGCAAACTATCTATGGGAATAACTTCTCAAAACTAACTATTAATTAATTTATTACCAAAAACTAATCTAATTACTAATTTATTAAATGTAAACTTTAATTTCCTAACAACTTCCCCTTAAAATTTACATAATAAAAAACAAAATTTAAAAGTGTAAAAAGTGTAAACCCCCCTTAAGGAACTTTACATTACAAAAAAGAAACCAAAATATTGTATCAACATTAGCCTAAACTTCTTGGTCTAGGAAAATGGTCTGATTAGCTAACCCTACATCAACACCAACCTAAACTCATTTGTCTAGGAAAATGTCTTGAGCATCAACCCAAACTCCTCATGTTTAGGTAAATGTTCTGATTATCTAATCTACATTAACATCAATCCAAACTCCTCATGTTTGGATAAATGTTTTGATTGTCCAACATCTACCTGTGAATTGAGACACACTCCACTATTCACAAGAAAATCACCAAACAACTGTAAATCGAGACTAACTCCATATCCACAGTAACACTCCTCCATTTGTGGATCGATATTCGTTCAATCATCCACAAATATAGATCTACAAAACTATGGATCGAGACAAACTCAATTATCCATAAATGGTTTGTGGATTCAACTATCCACATAGCAACAAAACATTGCATGTCCCATCTTGCTCCTGAAAGAACTAAAGATGAAACACATGCTTCTCATGCAAGAATCATCCTTGAAGGAGAAGCTAGCTCGAGATGATAGATGTCCTCCCACCTCCATTTCCTCCAACCTCCAATTTGACCCCTTCAAATCTTAAATTCTAGAAGTAGCATTAGATTCTTCAATATGACAAGCATGTGATTTTCAAAATTTCTATCAGGAATATTATGGATGCCATCAAGAACACATACATAATGTATGACCATGTTCAAATGTTAAAAATAACAATGTTAATTTCGACCAATAATGAAACCACACGCTAGTCAACCATATACCTCCAAAAAATAAAATAGTTTAAAAGATTTGAATCACCAATCCCACCTATAAAAAATAATTGCATATACTAACTTGTTGAATACCTTAATGAAAAATACAATACTCAAATTAGATTCCAAATCAAATTACACCTTATACTCATTGTCCTCCTTACACAATTATGCACCTCTTTTATGCATTAAATGCCATATAAACTGATTTTATTGGAATCCTTAAACTAAAACATTTAGATAGCAAACTTACCAATTCCAACTCCAAACCGTAGGCCAATCAAATAAAATTGATATCCCTGGTAGTTTAAACTTCAAGGCCTCGGAAAACTAATCAACAAAAAAAGGATATCTTTTGCACATCATCTCTCACATACACTTGATAAAAGCTTCCCATGCACAACAATGCACACCAACACTTCTTTCACCTTTTACGCCTCTTTCAACTCAAACCTATTGTTTGATCTTTGAATTTATCTTTGGTGGGATTGTTTTGTTCCCCTTCTCTACTCCAAAGCCTTGGACGGTAGTATCAACTTCCTCTTCAAACTAATTAATATCTCCTAGATGATCTTCCATGGCTCTAGATTTGGGGATTAAAACGCCATTCTTCGCTCCTTCCCAGGCAACAGTTAAATCTTGTTTTGATATTGCCTTTCTAGTTGCTTCTTTTAGCCGTATCTATGCACAATAACAACTAGAGGTCTGCGACAAACCAGATCGTCATGGCACTAAACCCTAAGAAGACCTTTCAAATGTTGCTAGAAGAAACATTTTCTTATCTCTGCAAACCCTCGTTTCTACCAAATGCGCTCTACACAACCTCTTGCTTCGGCTTTGAGAAACCCTCCACTATTCTCAATTCGAGATGGATGTCTATACTTGAGCCTTAGAAGCTCTCTCCATGGCCTTGGAAAATTTAATCTGCAGCTTTGATATATGACAAAAAAGCTATGAAGTGGAATACCGATACCGATTCGAACAAATCAACATATTACTGTCTCTCACCAGCCCTAAAATCATAGCCGCTCTGATACCATGCTAAAAATTAATAGAGAAAATGTACAGGTTACATGTTTGCACAATAAAATTATTAAATATATTAATTTTTTGTTAAATCTATTTACACTACATTGATTTATAAAGTCATTGATTTTTCCCTGTAAATTACCTAAAATGAATAACTTCACAAAAACTAACTATTAATTTTTCTATTACTAAAAACTAATTTAATAGTAAAAACTAACCTAATAACTAATTTATTAAATGTAAACTTTAATTTACTAACATAGAAAATTATAAGAGGTTCTACACACAAGCCATTTCTGGTAGCATCGAGCACGTTTGGGTAAAAGATTGCAAATACATAGCATTGGAGAATTATAGCCAAACTAGAAATTGGTTTACAAGATGGAGTATCGATTTGGATGCTGTAGTAGGATTACACTTGGAAATCTTCTCGGCAACATCTGTTAGAAGCCAACCAGCTATAGGCTTTCAAGAGCCACGTTGAACACTGTACAGATTGATAGATTATACAATACAAAATTTCAATCTTTTTAATCGTCAATTATTATTATTATTGGTTAATTTGAAATTCGAAGCGTGAGTGGGCCACCCCTAACATATTTTTACTAAAAAAATAAGTAATGCGATGTAGATATATGTGCCTTATTCGCAGGCCACATTTCTCAATCATCAAATGTATAAACCAAATTTGATGTTTGATGAATCCATCCGAATACGGTAGGCAAGAAGAATAACAATCAAACTAGAATGGAATGCTTGGCATTCCACTTTTTTTTAAAATAAACAATTATACTAAGTTCATATAAAAAGAGAAATTAGAAAATTCAAAAAAAAGAAGAGAAAAAAAGCTTGGCTTCAATAGCAATTCATAGGGAGAAGTCCAACTAAAACTACTAATATCAATAGATACTAAGCATTTTACAACTTACACTAGATACAGAAAACAGCTATGACATCAAACGATAGTAAGTTTGAAAGAGCTACATGGAGGTGAAAGCAATGTTTTATATTGCAATTTTTTTACAAGCAGTATTAAGCAATGAAAAGGAAGAATTGGTGTATATTCTAGGAGGTTGGGTGAGGATGAATAAAAGTAATATGCTTGTTTGACTGCATAGCCTCATGCTTTTGATGTATTTAAATTCTACCACAAGCCGCTCTTCAATACTGAATTCTTTGATTGTCATTTGTAGCCTCAAATTAGAAGTGGTTTTCTATGGTGGATGAAAATCCATTGGATTGACCAAGAAACATGCAACAATCTGACTCTTGTTTAGCTGAGTTACATTAGTCACTTGTCTCCTTTATTTTTCTGTTGTTAGAATTTCTTCTATTGCTTTTGATCTGCTTTGATGATTAATAAAGTTTTTCCTCAATAGATTAGGGCACTCATATTGGCAACTCAGGTAATCCCGAAGGATTTGTTACTCGTGTTTCTGCTCTTAAATGTAGAACACCAAAATAGTAATACATTTGTACAAAAGTTTTATTTTTGATCGCTTGCTGTCCATTGTTGTTAGCAACTCTTCGAGTGTTCTATTTGTATTGAACAATGCAATATGTATAGTCAAGTCTTTGATTTGCAAAGGCTTTCCACTTGGTCTACCAGAATGGTGTAGGATTTTTCTATAACAAGGACTAAAGGCTTGGTTGCTGCTAGTCTCATTTTCCAAAGGCTTGAGATCGATGGATTGTCATTTATGATATCAGCATAAAAGTGGCTGCATCCTAAATGGAAAAACATTTCAAGTCTTCTATGTCATTATTGCCATCCAATTCATGCATAAATATGCCCATCAGCCTCTTGTACTGGCATCTAGAGATGGAATTTATGTTCCAATTAAGTGTATGAAATATCTCGACGTTGTTTAAGTTGCAAAGCATAGTTATAAAAAAGCAATGCAGAGATGTTTTTTCATATTCCCACGGTAATCTTGGTGGCTCCAAAGGGAGCTTGGATTGTAACTTGCTGATTCCAGTTGGTGTTAAGAGACACACACTCAGTTACCAGAGTTTTGATTCTTAGTGGGTGTCTCCAATTTATTTTTGATGGTGACATATGTGCTATATACTTCTTTGTTCAATACTGGTTCACTTTTTCATGCTCATTCCATTTCCAACACTTAAGCAAACATTCTATATCTATTACAGAGTTGGTTGCTCAAAAATAACACTTAGAACATCATCACACTTAATTTATTTTTAGTATTATACCATTGAATATATGAGATAGCAAATAAGCGCATTAAGACTTACTGTCAATAGTGTAGGCATGAATTACAATTGAAATAAAGGATGTAAGTAGCAGCTCATAACTATAACACGTCAATATTCAGCTTTATGTGTGCTATTTTTCAAGAGCAACTTCACTGGATTAGCATATAGGAAATTCCAAAGCTGTGTTTAAGAGTTGTCAGTTGGAATATTCATGCCAATTATGACTATGGTGGAATTAGAGTGTTTGTTCCATTTGGCTTGTGTAGGGCTTTGCTGATACATTAAAAATTCATGTAAATTAAATGATATGAAACATATGTTGGAAATTTCCATGATTTAGATGATAGGCAGTAATTCATCAATTAGAGAACCAAGAGCTTATGTTTTGCTAGGGTATATATCTTATGTTTATGGTAGTGTGCATTGTATACTACTTTCCATGCTTGTTCATTTCTTTCATGTTGATTTTATCTCTAACAATTAAATAAACATTCTAAATTTATGTCTGGTTGATTCTCAAACACAAAACAAAGAACATCAACATTCCAGTACCATACCCTGAATTTATGCATTGAGAAAAATGAAAAATCATACATTTTGTACGTGTTAGCAGGAAAAAAGCGTATGAAAAATGTATTTCAACAACATAGGTATTAATTTGAGCATGTAGACATTGCAACCAGTAGAAGTATTGTAGTTGACAAGCTATTGTTCTAAAACACATCAATTTTCAGCCTACTAATGTATGTTGGTTTTCAGTAGCAATTTGCTCTGGATCAAAACATGGGCAATTCTAACTCCGTGTTTAGGAATTGTACATGGTAATGTCCATTTCAATTATAGATCAGAACATATACATGCAACAAACGGTTAAAAAGTCTATGGCAAACACCAGCCTCTATCACAGCTTGAATTATGTCGTTTGTTCCATTTGATAGGTATGGCAGATCCCAATATGCATCTGACAAGATTTCGTCATCGTCTATTTGAATCAGACAACCAAGAGCTGGAAGTGCTAATTTTGTCTGCATCAAAGAAGATAGTTTTAAGTGATACGGAAAGGGTTAGTATGTCCATACCATGGCTTGCAGCTACAATCATCAAGTCTTACAATTATTTGAATTCTTAGGTAATAGCCAATCCTCTCCATAATTTAAACCTTAGGCAGGAGCTTATGTGAAGGTCTACAGGGAATTGTCACAAGTTGAGAAATTGTCAATTTTGAAGACCAAAATGACAAACAATTCAGAGTTTCCCCTCTTGACATGTATGGAACAACCCAATATACAAGTTTACGAAGTATGATTGATAGAAAAATTAGATACCTAGGGCAGCCTTTCGAATGGTTTACCGGTTACATTTTGACCATCTCCATTTTGGTACCAAACTAATGCATCCGTGCTTCTGGCTAGAACAATCTCTTTGAGAATTTATCAAAGCATTGTTTTCTAGTCTTTGGGGATCCATGGTGGCTGTTTGATTTTGTATATCAGGCAAATGGGCAACTTGTTTCTAGGTATCATCCTAGAACAAGACTGATGATCCATCCAATCTTTAAGTAGAGAGCATACTGCACATATCCCCATCGTGCTATTCTACTAATGTGACTTAATAAGAGGATCTAATATACAAATCAAATCCCTGTCACCCAGAAAGGGAATTATCAATTATATTGCAAATATATTAGTGCACAGCTTCTCCTGAGAGGTGCATTGCAGCTAAAGCCAAAAAGGCATGACATTTAAAGGCCACATTTTTAACTAAGTCCCTCTAACAGTCAGATGTCATGCTTCTTGGTGGAGGATGACCTGCTTACAGTTGATTGAGCTTCACTTTATAGCCCCATATGGACCTTGCCAAAGGAACCTATGTGTAATTTTATCAAGTTCTTCAGGATATTTCCAATAATAGTAATAGTCATAAACAGGTAGATGGGCCTTGATTGAGAACCGACTTTATCGAGAGTGCCAAGGTAGAAAATGAAAGTTGAACCAACGGAGGGGAAGAAATATGTCTCTGCTTTTCATTTGTTTCCTTGTATATTATTGTCTTTGTGAGGGAGTCATGGTAGGATGAACCCACAGTTACAAGATTTGGCTGAACCTCAAGTACTTTTGCCGAACATTGGGATTTTTCATCGGGCCAAACCTATGAAACTAAATCCGCCAATTTCAGTTTAACACATTGACTATAATATCAACCATCAATTTTCTAATGTAGCTTGTGTGATTTGAAAGCAATGATGGCCACAGTGACTATTGTGGTCATAGTGCAGCTGCAATGATTCTAAAGCATTTGCTTGAAAGTTTCGAAAGCCTTTGGAAAAAGTCCGCATTGTGCATACGCTGCAATCATTGCATTTGCTGAGATGTTATCACATTTCAGCATTCTCGGCCGAAGCTTCAATAAAAATGGTTTGCCATATCCTGCGATCATTGCAGTCCATGCGATGAGATATATTTGAGACATTCTGTTAAAACAGTTCACGAACCTTGACAACACTTTCACAATTTGCATACATGTCCATCAAGGCGTCTGTAATTACATCTGACAAAATTCCTCAATCCTTTATGCTCAGATGGACATTAACTAGGGGAGGGGCCCATAGTTGAGCACCCTAAGTTCCCTTTTCTCAAAATCCTATATGGAAATTTCAAATCACTTTCAATTTTGTACAATAGTTTATTTGAAAACTCATGTACTTCTATATTTCGTTTTAGAGCCACATCATCAATATGATGCCACATCAATATGCTTTTTGTTTAGGTATCTAAAAAAAGCCCAAAAAAAAAGTGAGACCGATAGTGGTGCACTTAGTCATGTTTTATTGGTGAGCTGATTTGGCATCACATGATTTGTCAGTTTGTGTATTTTATGGATAAAAAGTGTTTTACAATTGAATATTAAGGTGCTTCACTATGGGACCCACTGAAGACTACTTCTATCCCCACTATTGAACCCCTCTCCCCTATTCCAACTTTCATTTATATTCATATTCAGATTGAATTTGAAGAATATGCGGCGTGAACTATTTTGCTTCAAATTTCAGGGCAAACCAAATAATCGTCGAATGGGAAGTTTTCAAACCAATGGAAATGCATTTCGACGATTCAGGGGTTTGCAGAACCATAAAAATACCGAAAAAGTAAGTTTTAAATCTCCAAAAAGTGGTGATAACAAGTCATTCAGCTTTTCGACAAATTCTAAACTTTCTAACTCGACGAATGAAGAGTATTATAAAGAATATTATAATATTAGAATTATAATATAATATTAATATAAGTTAATGATATATAATATATTAAAATATTATTAATATATATACATATTAATATAATATTAATATTTAATATATTACTATGTATTTATAAATATTTTTAGATTATATATATATATATATATATAATTTCATAATGTTACATTTTGTTTATATAAACAATACAATAAATATATGATTATTAGTTCCTGTCAAGGGAATTATAGGCAAGGCCTGTTTTTTAACTAGTTATTAATAATTTTGTTTCTAACAAATGAGAGTTCAATTTTTTTTCTATTTAACAAATATTTGTTTATTGTTAAAGTAAACATGCAAAATATATAACAAAACATATTTCACAAATGAATTTTTTTAAATATAATTACAAAGAAAGTTGAGTGATAAAAAAAACCATTTATGTAGTTCCATTATCATAGTGGTGATTATAGCGACAGATGGAAAGGGCAAATGAAAATGGCATCTCTTGTTGGATTGACGTGGTTGGCAAAACTAGAACCATTTATCAACTGCAATGATATTTCACCTTGGACAGTTTGACAATTAGATCAAAGAAACCAACAACTACAATATATGCGTGTAATGGTGAGAGGAAATGGTTTATTTGTGAGAGGTATTCGTGTCCACTCATATTTGTGGCAACCATTATGGTATTTTAAGAGGCTTACTACTCAAGACTTAGATGATTTATTCCAACTGAGCCAAATAAATTAAATAGCAGTTCATTCTTTTCTTCGAGTTTATTTTTTAAGAAATTATGTCTTAAATTTTGAATGGTTGTTGCAAGGAAGAAAGTCGAGTTGATACCTAGCTTTTTGTAAAGGAGTGTTTCTGGGTTGGAGAAATGTATTGATCTCAATTCAAATTTTAGTAAATTTAGCTACATTTCTTGATTTAAAGCAAGCTAAAATTTATTGTAAGCTCTGAGAAACTCCATACACTGCTAATTTTTTTATACAATATTAACCTAGAAAGATCCCATTTTGCCAATTTCTTTTCTTGAAAGAATCCAACCTTTATCAAGTTGGAAGTCGTTGGATCGTTTATGAATAGGTGCATTGAGGACCTGTGTTACCATAAATGTGACGAGAGAGCACCATTTCATGTCACAACGGTTGAAACACATTTTATGTCATCAACGACAACTTCTATGGAACTCAGATGTTTCCAAGCATTGTTGGTAAAAGAATTGCTATTTTTTGTGGGATTTTCCATACCTATTGAAGAATCAGCATCATTGACGTGAAAGAATGCATGGGCGGCAGAAGGGGGGTGATCCCACAATATTGGTTTACAATTTTTGACCAAACTGGACATTAAACTGATTTTTTCTAACTAAATCTTCACTTTCGAGCACCTATAGTGGCTAAACTGTGAGGAATTTGAAGATGATGCAAACTAGTGATTTGTGATATTTTTTCTATAGATTCTAAATATATTTTTTTCAAATTTTTTGGAATCAGATTGCACTTCTTTTTCCATCTCCTTCAAAAACTAGTTTTTATCAGTAAACGCCATTTTTAAGCAGTGATGCTCGCCATATACAACATAATTTTTTTTAGATATGAAAGATCAAATTCTATGTTTTTTGAATTTAGATTTTTAACTATGATATATAACCAGTTCATTTAGTTTCATAGCATTTTATTGAATATTTTTTCCTTAATCAAGTTTTGAAGTCAAACCAATTACAATTCAAACATAGGCAGACAATATACAACATAACTTTTTTTGTATCAATTTTTTTTTTTTACTAGATCAAGGACATATCTGCACATATTTTTCAAAATTTTATTTTGATAATCTACTATTTTTCAACATGTGTAGAACAGAGAGCTTGATTTTCGGTGAAAAACCTATGTTTAATCAAACTAAAAAACAAATACATAATAAAACCAAGACATTATTAAAATTATATTTGATGGATAGCTCGTTTTGAGGACTACAATCACCCAGTTGGGTCTATGAAGTCTCCTCCATTTTCATTCTCAACTCGAGCTTTGAAGGGAAAAATTCTACAGAAATTTGGTGCCAGAGGGGGAGAAGGGGGGGAGAAGGGGGAAAAGGAGGGTTCACATGAACCCAAGTTTGAGTGAACCCCCCTTGGAGGATCACTTGAACCCCCTCTTTTTCATTGTGTTCGTCATTAAAAAATGCAAAAAAATGAGCCCCCTTCATTTAATATGGTTCGCTCGAACCAGGGTCCATTCGAATACCCCAGTTCGTGCAAAACCCTAAAAAGCAAAAAAAAATCATAGAAGTGTTTTTGCAATTTTCCTTCCTCATTGGAATTATAAACTAGTTTTGTCGGTTTACCTATGGATTAAGGTCTACTTGACTTGAAGATCGATATGATTCAACATTTAAAAACAAAAAGCTTGTATAATATAACTTTAATTTTTTTAATGTCTTGTGCTTATCTCTTTATTGAATGTCATGCAACCCTTTCTCCCTCTAAATACTTGACTATGCTTTTGCTATAATGGTTTTCTAAATAATTAGAAACTTAATCACATATCTAAAACAATTATTTTATTAATTACTTTATTTTTTAATTATTTAAATATTTATATAAGGTGTTTCATTTTCTAGAATTTAGGTAGTCATATATTTTTAAAAAGACTTTTGTATAAAATTAGTATATGCCTTTATAAAATGATTTAGATATTATTAGCATTTCTATAAACTTATTTAATGACTAAATAAAATATATATTTAAAAATAGTTTTGTTATTTGCATGGAAGTCTATAAACTTATTTAATGACTAAATAAAATATATTTTTAAAAATAGTTTTGTTATTTGTATGGAAGTCTATAAACTTATTTAATGACTAAATTAATATATTTTTAAAAATAGTTTTGTTATTTGTATTGAAGCTTTTTAAATAGTTTTTTTAAACTATAAGTGTTTTTTTTAACTATAAGTAAATTTTTATATATATAATTGAAGTTATTTTAAATATAACTATTTATAGTTTTTTAATTTTGTTATAAAAAGATTGAAAGGGACATTAGAATTTATTAAACAACATTTGTAAAGAGAATTGATTGAAAGTTTTACAAGAAGACGAGAGTTAAGAATTCTCTTGCAAAAACAGGTATGTTCATTTCTTCCATCAATTAATTTATTAATCGTTATTTTTATTGTTATAAAAAAATTTGAGTACAAATTGATTTGTTATACAAATGCAATTTTTTATAGTAAATGTATTAGTTGTATATATATTTATTTTGAAAATGTACATACTTTGAAACAACATTTAAGAGAAAATGGATGGTGCTTCTTCAAATCCTTCTATGTTAGAATTACAAAGAAGTCAATCCAAAAACCCCATAGAGTATAACAAAGCAAAGAAGGAATTTGATAAGAGGTTGTGGAAGATTGTCACAATAACAAGAAATTATTCAACATTGAATTATGGTAGTTTTGGAAGTAGGCAATAGTCTTTCCCACATTGTCAAACAAATAAGGCTAGTTCAATTTCCTGAGTCCGGTATCATTTGTTGGGGTTTGGAAAGAAAGAACAAATAGTTGTTTGTGGTAGAATTCCAAAAGAAGAAAGAAGTGGTTTGATCAAAGAGTGTACTTTTGTAGAGTCTTAAAAACCTACTGAATCATTACCGGGACAATGAAAAGATTCTCAATCAAGGAGGCCACCCTTTTTAGGTTCTTCTTCTACCTCTATTTATGAATCTCAAAATTTGAAAATGTTTGATGCTACTGATAGATAGAATGTAGATGTTGCTATTGGGAGACTTTTCTTCGGCTATTGAATGCCATTCAACATAGCTAGGTCTCCTTTATGGAAAGAGGCTATAAGGTTGGTCAATAATGCACCTAAAGGATATGTTCCTCTGATTTTTGAAAAAAAATTCACACTGTTGTTTTAGATGATGAGATGAAACACATTGAGGAAATACCACAAGACATTAAAGATAGTTGGTCATATACAAGTCTCTCTATAGTTTCAGATGGTTGTATTGACATTGCACATCTAGGCCACTAGAATTAATATTCTTTTTTTTTCACCTAGAAGGGTACAATGTTTATCAAATCACATGATAATTCAAACCATGTGAAAGATGCACCATATTTTGAAAGTTATTTCCAAGAAGCAATTGAATAGGTAGGGAGAAATAATGTTGTGCAAATTATAACTGATAATGCTTCAAGTAGTGTCTTGATAGGAGGAAGGATTGAAGATGAATATCCAAACATTTTTTGGACACCATGTGTAGTTCATTGCATGAGCTTCTTAAATATTTTCACAACAAGCTTCTTTAGATTAGTGAGGTAGTTGCAAATGTAAAAAAGTAAATTTTATTATAAATCACTCTATGTCACATGCTAGATACAAGAAATATGCTTCGTTGTAGCTACTTAGATGTGCAGAGACAAGATTTGCTTCCAATTTCATCATGGTTGATCAAATTGTGAAGGTAAAACAATAATTAAGGAAAATGGTGGTGTCCAATGAATGGGAGAGATGGATAGATAGAACAATTATTAGTAGCCAAGCATGTGATGAAATTGTTGATCTCATTATTGGTAGTGGAACAATTTTATTCTAGCAACAAACTTGAGTGATCTTCTAACAAGTGATCAACGATAAGCCATGCATGGGAGATGTGTTTGAGAAGCTAGATTAGATGAGGGAGAGGCTAAAAGATATATTTCTTGTTGGGGCACCATCATTTGATCAAGAGATATGGGATATTGTTTGGGAATATAGTTTTCAAAGATGGAAGATGCTTCACCTGGTCCTCTTCATTCTATTGTATTCCAACTTAATCCAAAATGGTTTCACAAAAAGCCATGGTTAGATGATGCTCGGTTTCCATGGGATGGAAAGCCTATATGGATGGAGTTTATCCAAATAGAGAGGATCAAACTAAAATCAAGGAGGAAATGTCAAAATGTATCAATGGAGTAGATAATTTTTCCCATAGAGATGTTCCATTTGATCAATTGAATTTTGAACCCAAAGTATTCTGGGAGAATCATGAAACAAAAAAACCATTACTAAGAGACTACAATCCGTGTGTTATCTTAGGTAAAATTTTGCATATTTAATCACATAATAGTTGAATTACAAATTTATTTCAAAATGCTAATATTATTGACTTTTATTTTACATAAATAGGTCTCTAGTTCTTTTGCATGTGAAAGGAATTACAGTGAGTATGCCTTCATTCATTCTATGAAGCGTAATCAACTAGGTAGCAAAAAGGTAGAAGATCTTGTGTTTGTACATGCAAATCTTCATCTTTTATCTCTAGCTTCCATAGATTATAAATCAGGGCCTCATAGAATGTGGGACTATGGTGGCTCAATGGATGATGGAAGTGATGAATTGCAAATAGAGTACTCGAAGATAATACAAAAGAAAGTTTACTTGAAGCTAGAATGGAGAAAGGTCAAGCAAGCGGAAGCACTCCTTAAACATCAAACATATAGATTGGAGAATTTTACTAAAATTTGATGACATCTTTCAATATTATATAAATATTATTGCAAACAATTATGATAATTGTATTTATTTTTTGAATTGAAAAGTATTTTATATTATTTAAAAGTGATATAATATTCTTGGTTTATATTTTATTATGTTTTGTATGTGACAAAATTTAACTTCCATGCATTTTTATATATGTGGGACAAAAATTTATAATAAATCTGATTGCAAATATATATGTATATAAAATCTGTTTCTTATACGCAACCTTTGAATATCCTATTTCTCATCACGTTGCCATTGTCGTTGTCATTGTGGTTTTTGTTTCTCATTTCTGTAACATAGTTGAGGACATCCCACATGAGTTTAATCTAGGTCTTGCAGTATGTGACTCGAATACCACTCCGCCAAGCTCTGATGGAGACAATGGAGCTTTCCACTTTAGTTTGTATATGTGCTTATATATATTGTTCAAATTTTGTATTCCTTAGGTTAGGATGAGCCGAGGGAATCTTAGAGTACTTGATACTCAACTAGACACGTGAAATTAACAAGAAAACAGACTCAAAGCTTCAAAATTCCCTCGCTGATTTATAATTTTTACTTTTTTGTTCAATAGCACCCACAACAGAAAAAATAAGATTTGCAACATTGAAGAGACTCATTGGTGGTTTTGATTTTGATTTGAAGACCAAAGATATTCTTTAGCTCTTTGGACATGTCAAGATCAACTTACACTCATGCCTGACAGACTTTTTCATTTTATTTTATGCAGATTGCTCTAGTTTTTTACCACTTAGGTTTTAACTCCATGACCATTCTTGGGATTAAACCCAAGTTGACCAACCTTGCCAATCATGGATTGCAGGTTAAAGCATTGTTTCTAGTATGCTTCGATAGTTTTAGGGCATTTGGACTTCTGACCTCATTTTGGAAGATTCCATCCATTTCGATTTTTGTTTTAAATTCCGTGACCTTAATATTTTTTATTCAAGCTCTCTAATTGGGTACATGTTCTATAAAATATGCTGCATTTTCAAGTTTACTCTTAAAACTTAGTCCAATTCAAGAGAAAATTGAAAATACTCTCAAAGTATTGGAATCGTGTGGATTGCAGTATTAAGTCTTCTTTTCTGATTTTGAGATAAAATTTTGTAGAGTACTTCTACAGAGCAAAGCAAGAATAAAGTCATCGAAGATGCACAAAATATATCAAGTCTTGTTATCTGATTTTGAGATCAGTTTTTATAAAGGAGAACTTCAACAGAGCAGATCAAGAATGAAGTCATCCAAGATGCACTTCTGGAAATGTTGAATTCAGTTGATTTGATTGGGAACAGTAATCAGAATGCTAGGCTAAGCTTGGTTTTATATCTTACAGATGAATTCAAGAAATACTTTGCCAAGTTTGGCAAGATTGTAGAACATAAAAATATGCAGGATCGAAGTACTGGTCGTTCCAAGGGTTTTGGTTTTGTAACCTTTGAAAGCGAGCAAGTTGTAGAAGAGATCATGTCTCAGGGAAGAATGTTTGAACTAGGTGGAAAGCAGGTATTCATCTAAGTTTGTGTCATTAGTGGTTTTTTAATGTTGATGAGAAGTAGGATGTGGGCTTGGTACAGTTATCAGGTATTCATCTGAGTTTGTGTTATTAGTTTTGCTTGTATTTTCATGGGTAGGAGAAGGTGGATCTAATAGTAATCCTTGAACAGGTTGTTGCCTTTTGTGTTGTATGCATGTATAGATTACTCCCATTTCATCACCATAAGTACCCCAGTTTCTTAGGTAGATTTGACTTCAGTATTTGAAGTACTTCCACAACATCCTCAATCCATTCCATGATATAGGCTTGTAATTTTAATTTTTTTGTAGGTGGAGAATTATTACTTATATGTTGTTCCCAAGAGATCACCAGAAAATCAATGCTTAAATGATGTGTCAGAGGTGGGATCATGGAGGAGGACAACTCTAACGATAGCCATTTTCTTAGTCGTGTTAGTACTTCTTCCCTTGTGGGATGATCCTACAGAGGAGCTTGGTATAGGGCTTGTTACCATTTCATTGTAAAGATTTTACTGTACATACTATACATTGGTGAAGAAGTATTACTGGCTCTCAATTTTTTCTTTATTGTACTTTACGAATAGCTTAAGGCCTTCGAAGGAGTCATTATGAAAAGAACTAAGTAGGGTTATTTACACCTTGCGACAGCTAGAACCATACTTGCCTCAAGGTAGCTCTTGTAATGGAAATTAAAATAATTTTGCAAAATCAATGACACAGATCGTAATTTTGTCAATAATTGTACATGTCTCTGTACCACTATTCTGCTACATTTTTTTCCAATAAGAGCATGTAGTAATCAGATATATTGATAGTGTTCCATTGAGGATCACAGTTCAATGAACACGAATAAATTTTTAGCTTTCCTTACCTTGCAAAAATTGAATATAAATGCAAGTTTAATGGAAATTTAATTTACTATAGTAGAGAATATATTTTTCATAATTTTTTTTTTTTTAAAAAATTTTTTTTATATAGAAGAAATGGTTATCACCCCAATCTTATATTGATTAAAATGCAAGTACAAAATCGTTTTGTCAACATTTGACAGGAACTTCGCACGTGGTCTTGTTTCAAATGAAATTATTTCATTTTCAACTTAGATAAACATTGATTGTGTTGAAATTTGGAAATGACTAATCTATAAGCTTAAGTTTTTTTTTTTTTTTGGATGTAATGACAACAAAGTTATTTTGTTTCTACTCTTGTATCTATAGAAAAAAAACTCATTATTTATTCATGGTGGTTGTGGCATTTGTTTATTGTCTCCATACATTTTTCTACATGACATTACAAATACTACATAGCTTTATTATTTTTTATTTCAAATTATTATACCACTAATAAAATTTTGCAATTTTTACATGTAGTCAAATTGCTTTTCTACTAAAAAACAAAAAACAAAAACATACCAAATGCTTCTCAAATTACTTCTACTAACTAAATCTTAAAACTAAAGAAACAAACACAACATCAATAGGCCATATGTTCTAAAAAAAATCATTTATTTTTTAGTTATTATATTAATAATATTTTCTTTTATAATTTTATATATTATTAAATTTCAATAATAAATAAACTAGAATGAACTAGTTAAAAAATATCATTATAAATTAAAATAATGATAATTAAGAATTAGATTTATGATTAAGATTTATTAGTATAATTATGATTGTGTAGATTATGTAAATATTATAATTATATAATTTTTAAATAAATTAGGATTATGATTATAATTATTTACAATGTATTTAATTAATTAAAATTTTATTTTTTATTTAGAATTAAAGTAAGGTTAGAACATAATTCTAATTTTTTAATAATTATTTTGAAATTTAAAATAATTATAAATATTTTAATCACTTATTTTAAATGTTGCAATTCAATAATTTTTAAGGTTATTATAATTAAAATGAGAGTTATAATTATTTAATTAAATTGTATTTCTAATTCTAATTATAACTAATAATTATAATTCTAAAAGCATTATAATTATGATTAAGGTAAGAATTATGATTAGGGTTATAATTAGTATTAGAAATAGCGATTAAAGTAAATATTTATTTTAAGATGATGCTTAATCATTATAAAAAAAATTACCTTTTATTTTAGCTCTATAATTATGATCATATAAATTAAGTTATAATTAGAATTATATATATATTTTTAATTAAATTACCACCATAGTTAGAATTTATTAGATTATATTTAACTGATTTAAGATTTAACTATTTTAATTGCAATTAGAATAAAAATTAAATTAAATTTTTAATTATATAATTTTTTAATTTTTAGATTAGAACATATATAGAATATAATTCTAACTTATTAATTATAATTTTGAAGTTAAAAATAATTACAATATATAACTATAAATATTTTAACCAATTATATTATAACCTTGGTTCTAATTAATTATTTTTAGTTATTTCAAATTTTTAAATAAATAATTATAAAGCAAGGTTATCATAATTAAAATAATTTATTATAACCTTAATTTTATAATTATTAATTAAACTATAATTCTAACTTTGATTATTATTAATTATTATAATTATAAAAAAAAACATTATAATTATGGTTAGAGTTAGAATTAAGATTAAGGTAAGAATTATGGTTAAAACTATTCAATGATTAAAATAAAAATAAAATTAAAATATTATTAATAAAAATCACTAAATATGTTTAATGAATATAATGGTATCCTATTAATTCTATTGCTATTATTATTTAATTGCTATTGAGGCAAGTACTCCCAACTACATTACCCTTGTTAACAATATCATTATTCTCATAGATCTAAAAAATAAATTTTGACTATAAATTTGTAAATTAATTATCCCTTGCAAATACATCTATCATTAATAAGATAACATTATATATTATTAATAAAAATCACTAAATATGATTAACAAATATAATGTTATCCTATTAATTCTATTGCTATTGAGGCAGGTACTCCCCACTACATGACCCTTGTTAAGAATATCATTATTCTCATAGATCTAAAAAACAAATTTGACTATAAATTTATAAATTAATTGTCCCTTACAAATACAGTTGATATTGTTGATGGCACAAGATTCAAAACTATGTGTTTCAAATGTTTCAGGTCTAAGTATTAAAAATAAGAAATGGTTTTTTAATTGAAACAATGCAAATAATAATACAATAAACAAAAGAAACCCACAAACTACCAAGAGGGAGAGAAACATTACAACAAAATAGTTCCAAAAAAAGGAAGTGTTGGGTGGGCCCTTGTTTTAATTTTTAAATTGCAACTCCATAATATCTTCAACTGTACATTATACACCTATCCTTCCATAAGCTAAGCCAAGACGAAACCTGAGGAAAATGGTTTGCACAATCCTAGCATATCTATAGACATAATTGTGGAGAAAGAAACCATTACTACATGCGTTGAACTAGATGAATCAATGCCAAATGACCAATCACCTATAAAACTCGTGAAATACAACTTCTTGATGACATTGTTGACGTTATTTCAGAATACCAAAATAAAACTATTATTTTATTATTCTTATGACCTGAGTTCCATCTGAAGTTGAATTTTACAAATGGGCTCGACTAAATTAGGAAAATCAGGGATGGGAGATTGAATCCCTAAGAGGCCTTGGAAAAGGGTATGTGTCATGCATGTTTAAGTTAGCAGGAAATGCCCAAGCTATTTTTCAATATGATACTTGGGTAATTTATGGGTAAATTTGTTATCTGCAAGCCTAGACCTTCAATTTTCATCTTGAAGGTTCATCTCACTCACATTATCCCATGTGGATCAAGCTTCCATTCCTCAATTTGGTATTTAGACCATTTCTAAAGGATATTGTGGCTTAGTTGGGGAGAGTAATCTAGTGCAAACATAATTATGAATAAATTTCAAGCCTAAGAGTTCATCTTAGGGCTTGTGTGGAGATAGATCTAAATAAATCAAGCCTAAGAACATTAAACTTATCGGCCCAAGCTTCAAATTGGATCAATCATTAGTCTTTCTAAACAAGCCAAATGCATGTTTTTACTATAAAAAAGAAGGCTACTTGATTCATGAATGTACTATTAGGAGAAATAGGTCAACTCAACCTCTCTCCAATTCTACCCCATCTAGAAGAAACTTGTCCTCTTCTAGTCATGCTTATTTTCCTTCTAGCGATCACTCATCTTCCTCCCTATCACCTGCCACCAATAAGTCACCTGTTTCCTCTTCTACCCTTAACAAAAATTAAATAAAAATAAATACAAATATCATGTATACCACAACACAATGATTGTGTGGGGAAAACCCTTTTGGGAGAAAAAACCCACACTCCACAAGCCACCCAATATATTATTCAAAAATCAAAAAGATTACAATATACTTGTAAAGCAAGTTTCTCACAGGAGTATCACCAACCAGAGATCCAGAGGCAACACAACCACTATTAGACTCTCAGAATACATCAAAATACATAGTCATAATACAATGCCTTCATAAAATAGGGTTGCAAGGTTGAGACACATTTTCCCAACAAGGAAAGAGCCGCTTGTCTCCCCCCCTCTTTTGCCTTCCCCTTCCTCTCCTAATTCTCAAGGTTCCTCTTCTCCTCCCCACCATTCTTCTCCTCAATGAAGCTCATGTGTTTCCACTACCCTTCCTCTTTCTCTCACCATCAATCCAAATCTCCTTCTTCCACCTCTAAATACTATGATGCCAAGGATTCATAATTGACTCTTGATAATAGCTTCAATGTACTTCCCCAAGAAGATGACTCTTCTCACTCTAATCATAAATTACAAAATCCTTTCTTAGAATGTACGAGGGATTTCTCTCCTTCCTTGTAAGTATAAAGTGAAGGATATGGTTATGAAACAGAAGCTAGATGTCCTTTTCCTCCAAGAAGTTAAAATCAAGAGTATTAAGCTTGAGGCTTTGTTATGTGCAATGTTTGGAGAGATGCTAGTTTTTGTATACATCCCATCATGATGGCAGAGGAAATATTATTATTGCACTTGCTCCATGGGTTGCTAAATATATCATTAGTAAAAGTGAGGACCCTTCTCATAGTTTTTTTTTGGCTCTCACCTTTATTAATGGTCAATTCATTGGATTTTGTTCAATTTATAATCCCAATTTTGTTAAAGATCAAATTGAACTATGGAATTGGATGTCTAATAATCTCCCTAATGCTAATTGGATTTTAGGGGGAGATTTCAATATGGTTGAACATTCTCATGACCATAGCTAGTCCAAATAGTTTAATCTCAACTCTGAAGAATTTGATAGTTGGTTATTTTTCAGAAACTCCTTGGGAGTGACACATCCTATTCATGACAATTTTACTAGTCAATCAAAAAATTGGCTTACTTGGTCTAATTGTAGAATGGGAGAGGAAAAGAAGTTGAGTAGGTTAGACAAATTTTATATATCCCCTATCTTACCTCTAGTCCAAGATTCAGTGGGATTGTGTGTGAACAAGTGGATTTTTTTGCTACTCTTTTTGATTATTATCCCATAATTTACAACATAAGTTTGTCTCAAACTTTGAACATTGACCACTCCCTTCCCTCAAACTAAATGTTTCTCATTTAAAGAATCATGCTTGTTTAGTTTCTCTTGTTGGGATTTGGAATTCCTTTCCTAAATGAGATGAAGGGGAGTCTTGGATTGATTGGTGGTGTGTTTCCATTACTTAGTGCACTAAATTCTTAAATTCATTTGGAAAAAAAAATGGCTTGGAAACACAAACATAAGGGGAAATCCCTCTAAGGAAAACTTGTTCAGGCTAGAAAACTCCTTAATGACGATCCTAGCAATACTAGAATTCAAACTTCTATTGCTACTATAGAAGCTCAATTGCATAAAATTGATAATTACAAAGGACAAGGGGCTAGAGTCAAATCTATACTTCATTGGATAAAAGGAGATAAAAACACTAAATATTTTTTTAATTATCTTAACTACAAACATAAAAAAGGAAATAATCAACACGATAAGGATGAATTCAATTCTCTTCAGTCTAACCCTTATGATATATGCAATGTTTTTAAATGATTTTATGAAAACCATTTCAAAGATGATCAATGTTAGGATATCCAACAAAACCTTGAGGATATGGTTAAAACTTATATTCATAATAGAATAGACTCTAATTATAGTCAATATTTAAATAAAAAATTTTCATTGGAAGAGTTGGAAAAGTCTCTTTTATCTATGGCCCCTTACAAAATTCCATGCAATGATAGGATTTTACCAAGCTATGTGGCAACATGTTAAGGATGTTTTTTATTGTTTATACCTGAAGGCTATTAAAATGGATCATTGGGCCCTATTATTAATGGAATTATAATCAAACTTCTTCTTAAAGGGAAAAAGGAAGACTCCATTTCTAGTTGGCATCATATTACCTTGCTCAACACTTTGAATATAAAATTATAGAAAAAGCCTTGGCCATTAGGATCAAACTGGTGGTGCAAGGAATTGTTAGAGTTGAACAAACATGTTTTATTGCTGGAAGATTTATTCTTGATAATATTATGTTAGCATGGGAGACTTGTGAATGGGCTCAAAAAACTAGTCAAAATGATATTTTGATTAAACTAAATTTTGATAAAGCTTATGATTAAATTCGCTAGAGTTTTATTCTTAAAATGCTTGAATGGTAATTGAGTTTTGTCTCTAAACTTTGAGCTCATTTTCAAATGTTATTTCTAGATCTGCTAATGCTCATATTATTATTAATAATATGATAACAAACCCATTTCCTTTACAAAGATCTATTCAGAAAGGTTGTCCCTTATCCCCTTACCTCTATGTCCTTACGACTAATGCTTTGGGACATTTACTTCAAAGTACCAATAATATGAAACTGATCTCAAAAATATCTATATTCATGATAATGTTGTTGTAACTAACTCTCATTATGTTGATGACAACTTGTTAAATTTTTACAAAATTTTAAAAATAATATCTCTAACATGATGGACATACAAGATCTTTATTGTGTCATTTTAGGATCTAAACTTGCACATGATAAAAACAAAATTTTAGTGGTTCAAATTGGCCCTATTCCCTAATAGATTCCTGGAGAATGGAAACAAATTAAACATGAGGAAATTATGAGATATCTTGGTATACCAATTGGCATTGGGGTTTCTCTTTCAGATATGTGGAATTGGTACCTAAATAAAGTCAGGAATAAACTTTTTATTTAGGGAAATATTTTTTTCTCTTTGGCTTGTAAAATACAGGTTTCCAATAAAATATTTCTTTCTACACATGGTTATTATTCCTCATGTTGGATACCTTAAAAAAAGGGATATGATAATTTAATCAAAATCATTTATAAATTTATTTAGGCTAAATATTTATGGCAATAGAGGGTTTATTTCCATGTCATGGACCCATTGTATTAAACCCAAATTTAGAAGTGGTTTGGGGCTTATAGATCTAAGAACATAAAGTTTTTAATTGGATACCAAATGGTTTATTAGAGTTTTCCATGGGGATGAACCATGGAAGATTCTTTATATATGAAATCACATTAACTTTTCCTTTGTCAAGGGAAAATGGTAGCATGTTGGATGGTTTGATAAAATTCTTCATGCCATTTTTTTCAATAAAGGATTCTCCTCCCCTCTAGTCTATATGGAAGGCTTGGAAACACAATTTCTTTCTTTTAAAATCAAGAGATAACTCACTTCAACATGGTTTCAACTTCTCCACTTCATCTATTTGGTGGAATAAGCACATTCTTTATTAGGATCAACCCCTTGCTTTAAGCTTTCCAAAACAATCTTACTCTCTATTTAAAAAAAGGAGTCTACAATGTTGAAGATCTTTTGGATTTTCACACTATGAGCTGATTGTCATGGAATTTTGTTAAAGCTCAATTTAATCTAAGCAATAAATACAAAGTGTTTCTGATTTTTTTCGGCCTTTGGTTCTACTAGGTTTGTCCATGAAATTATGTACTCCTATCCATTGAAACTTCTATAAATATTGGTTGTGGATGTCATCATATCATTTTCTTTTCTTTCCTTTAAAAAAGGTCTACTTGCAATTGCTTCCAAATTTTCCCTTAAGGTCTCTATTGAATGCCAAATGGAATTGCAAGTTCAATGAAATTTTTTGGTCTAAATTTATTTGCCCAAACTTGGAAATCAAAGGCTAATTCAGATGCTCAATTAATTGCTTGGAAGATTTTGCATTGCAAACTACCCATTATGGCTAGGTTGAGATGTATGATGGTCCAACCAGTTAATTGTCCCTTTTGTCAAAGGAAAGAAAATATAAGCCATATCTTTTGGGGATTCCATTCTGTTAAAAAGCAGTGGAATGTTGTTTTTAATGATCTACTAGCTACCTTTGAACATAAATTAAATTGGAAAGAATATCTTCTTGGGGTTGGGTTACATGATAATATCATTGATGATGGAGTTAGGCATGCCATTTTGTTTCATATATGGAGAAACTAGTGTAAATTTGTCTTTAATAACCTAAATGATCACCAAGAAGTTACATTTCTAGGGCTTTACTTTGATATTTTTTATTCGCTGAGTTCATTTTTTTCTCAACTACAAGCTGAGGCTAAAAAGAATTTAAAGATTGATTTCCAAATTCAACAAATCAAATTCCAAGTTAAACAACTATTCAACAAAAGGAAGGTTGTCATAGCACAGGGCCTAAAGTCTTACTTTCAAGATTGATTTATGCTCTTTCTGGTCTTTCTTTGGCTTCAATTCTATGTTTGTAATCATTGTTAGTCCTTCCTATTCAACTTAAACATTTTTTAATTTCTTATAGATTTTTCACTCTCATGTTTCATAGTTTTTCTAGCAACTTTTTCTATAATTGTAGTTACAACTTTCTCTAGCTTTCTATTAATGATCCCTTGCTGGACTATCCCATAGCTACTAATTTTTCTCGCAGGTTTTTACTGTAATCTCTTTATAATCTATTTTAAATAAATACAAAATAAAATTATTAAATGTTTCCCAACAACAATTCATATGCGGACCCCATCCACTCGCATATGTGTTTTTAAGCCTAAGTATTAAAACATGAAAGTGGACTTAGACTCTAGAAGGGGATATTTTGTAAAATGAGTTGATGTGCTTTATAAACGCATAAGGTGGGTGTTATGGGTGTTATTTCTTATTCTAAAGCTAAAATATTTTTAATATTAGCGCTACTTTAGGGATACACTATGGAGTGGGACTTTTCTACACAATCTCCATAAGCTTTTTTGATAGATATTGATATGCTAAAATATTTTTAATATTAGCGCTACTTTAGGGATACACTATGGAGTGGGACTTTTCTACACAATCTCCATAAGCTTTTTTGATAGATGTTGATATTCTTGGAGAAGATTCTTTAAGAAGGTTTTTCTTGGCTCTTTGTAAGTGTTTTTATGGAAACTATCTAGTATAAATTTTTTTCTTCATATTTTATGTGTTTGGAATGTTAGTTTTATTCTTTTTATGATTTTTTTTCTATTTTTATATTAATTGTCTTTTAAAAAAATATTATTGTGGGCTTCTATGTGGAATTCAAAATAGATTTGTATTTGTAATGATTTTAAACTTCTATCATTTATTTGTATGGGAAGGTTTTATGTAATTAGGCTTTGTAAACATGCACTAAGGGTGATCCCACAATAGTGGTTTACAATTTTGGCCAAACCGACAAATTATTATTTTTAACTAAATCTTCACATTCGGCACCTATAGGCTAAGCGAGGAATTTGAAGATGATGCAAACTAGAGTCTCATCACATTTTGTTTGTAGATTCTAAAAATATTTTTTCAAAATTTTGGAATCATTGCACTTATTTTTCCATCTCCCACGAAAAACTTTTTTTTTTAGAAAACAACATTTTTAAAAAGTGACACACACCGTATAACACAACTTTTTTTCCATGAAGGATAAAATTCTAATTCTTTCGAATTTATATTTGTAACTTTGATATCTAGTGCTTCCACTTGGTTAGATAGTTTTTTATTGAATATTTTTTCTTTAATCAAGTTTCGAAGTCAATCCAATTACAATTTAGACATAGTGCGACTGTATGACACATAACTTTTATTGTATATATTGAAATTCTTTTTTTTTTAATTGGATCAAGGACTTCAATATTTGGTGCACTCATATTTTTCAATTTTTTTTTGATAATCTGCTATTTTTCCACATGTGCAGAACATAGACCTTTATTTTCAATGAAAAACCTATGTTTAATAAAACCTAAAAAACAAATACATAATAAAACCAAAACATATTAAAATTATATTTGTTGGATAGCTCATTCCAAGGACTACCTGATTCCAATTGGGCTTGTGAAGACTCCTCCATTTTCATCCTCAACCTGAGCTTCGAAGCATAAAAAAATAGGTTTTCAAAGTGCCTGAGGGGGAGAATGAGGGCAAAGGGGGGTTTGGTCGAACCCATAGGGGATTGCTCAAATCTGGGTTCAGTCGAACCCAGGTTCGGCCGAACCCCTTTCCCAAAAGGGGTTTTCAATTTTTTTTGTCTATGCATGCATTAATTTGGTTCGCTTGAACCCTGGTTCAACCGAATGCTTTTTTGGTTCATTCGAACCAACAAGTTCGTTTGAACCCCCAAAATCAAAATTTTTACCATGGGCTCATTTTTTGTGAGTTTTCCTTCATCAAATTGTAAACCACTATTGTGGCTTCACCCCTAATTATAAAGAGTGAAGTCTTATATCTGTTTGAGGGTTTTATGAAAAAAATTTTGAGATATTATAATGATGAACTAAGATAAAGTTCTATTTTGGAAGTTGTAAATATGTTTTTGGCACTTCATTTAATTTTTCTATTGCACCTTAGATTAGGGATATGTTCATCCTAGAAAGAAGGGATGCATAATCACTACCTTGAGCAAGATCTACTATCATATGTCCATGGACTTATTTCTAAGGAAAATGACCATGGAAAAAAGGGATTGGCTAAATAAAACCATAATCTATGAACTAATATGTCTTACAATTATTGAGTATATCTTAAATCATAGAGTGGATCGATTGCTCTATCACTACCTTGACCATCAATAAGCAACTGTATTGAGATCTTGAACCTTTAATAGGCTATGATGTTCTCCTAGAGAACCTTGCACATGTGGATGAAAATAAAACAAGGCCTCCTAATGACCCATATATATATTTTTCATAGTCACACCATCTATATGAGAAGTTTGTGGGATAGGTAGTGTAATAATTTGACATATGTTAAGATTCCAATGTACCTAAGTTAACTTTTTCACTTATTCATACTTAGGCATCTAATGTGGACATATTATGGAATAAGTAGTGTATTCACATGGCATGCACTATGATTCCACCTCCTTTTTCCTACAATATAGAGTTTCAAGTCACTTCATTGAGAGCTTCTAACAATTATTCATAGCATGAAATCTTATGGAATGTGTAGTGTAGTCATATGGCATGCATTAAGATCCCACCTTCACATGTTTCTCTTATAGAGTTTAGAGACACTTCATCGATGGATTCCAAAGATTCTTCATAGCATGACATATCATGGGATGAACATTGTAGCCTTATGGAATGGTTTGAGATTCAATATCTATATACCTTTTTTTAGTATTTATCATAGATTCATTTTCACTTGGTTTTTAAATAGACATCTTATTTCTAGTTAGGTTTGTGGCTTTTGATATGACCATGGCACCATTTCGTACCAATATGGGGACCATTCCACAACTTTAAAGACATAATTTTAATGTTTTCTTCCTAAATATTCTTTTTTTAAATGGGAAGATCTTTTGCATTCGCCTTTGGTTTCTTTATTCCTAAGGGGAGAAATATTTATCAGTAGGTATGCATCTTCTTTAGAATTTATAGTTAAGCATCCACCATTGGAATAGGAGGCATCACATCTAAGGATGCTACCTAGGTTTTGTCTTCATGTTTCTCTCTCTTCTATGGGTTTCTACCTCTCCTTCTTTGGGAGATATCATTATAAATTTGACTAAGTATCAAACTTGTTAGTAAAGTGGTCTAGTGCATCAATTTTTGGGTCTACACTACTCCACAAATAAAGATACCTCTATATGGTTCTATCAATAATTTTTTGAATATAAGATGCATCTAAATTCAAGATATTTTGTTGTTTGGTAAAGTTTCTTGGAAGTTATGAATGATAGAGTTCGACCTGGTGTATTGCAATCATTTTTTGTATAGTATGTCGGTGTGGGAGATTCTGCACTTCTCAATGGATGAATATTTCATGTTGTGATGTTGAACATAAGCTTCTAGATGTTAGTTGAGTAGGAATTCTAGATGGCATTGTGTTTTGAGCTCCACGTATGGAACATTGGGTAAATATATGAAGATTTTTGTGTTTAGGTCTTATTTAGGGCCGACCTAACACATTTGGTGTTTTGTGAAGGATTAATATGTGTTGCAATCCTATGTGGGATTTAATATAGGTCTATCTCAACCTATCTTAAGAAGATTTTATTTTGATCTAAGGAACAAAGTATGGATGAAGTATTTTGAAGATGACAAGTTTAATTTTGTGTGTTGCATCCAATTAGGCTGACCTAATTGATGTTACACTTGATGTGGATATATATAATAGATTGATTTCAATTTTTTGGGATGATGAGTGAATGAAGAGAGATAGATGACATGTATGGTGTTCCACTTACATGTGTGTGATGTGAATTTGATCAAAGTTATGTGAATTGTGTGAATACAGAGCAGAGTAGAGCATTGATCCAAATCAGTGCGAATTTTGATATTGTGCCTCATTGGAACTATAATCTCTAGGAATATTGTAGATGCAACTATAATAGTTCAAATAGGTTTGTTGAGAAATGGTGCCTCAACATACTTGTGTCCAGCCCTCTATATTGTCAAATAGACAGTTGAATATTGTTGGGACAAAGTCACTAGTCTAATCGATATCCCGATGGAGGGTGTTGTATTGTCAGCAGGGAGAAATCTTATCTGTAGGACATTGTTTTGTCATCGGGACATTGGAACATGTCTCTTCGACATGGCAATGGGAAGTATTATTGGTGAGACATGTGTATGTCAAAGGGAGTTTCTTAGTAGTATCCTTGACACTCTAATGAGTCTCTTATCAGAGTGACTTAACGTTGTCGCTAGGACATTGGTTCATGTCTCTTCGGCATGCTAATGAAAGGTGGGGACTCTTTTTGGTGAGACTTTGTGACTTCAATGGGACTCTAAAGCCTGTCTCTTCGATATGCCGATGGGTTGCAGTGGGGACCACATGGAGCGGTATTACCTTCATCGAAGTGACAAAGGGGAGTCAGAGGGACATGGCTTGAAGTCTCTTTGATATCCCAATATGACTTTGATGGCATGAAAGTAGTGATGGTTAAGCTGCTTGTGGTTGTTCATCTGTTATGATGGTTTCTCAGAACGATTAAGAGTAGAACGTGAATTCCATTGTGGGGTTGTTGGCTTGGCCAAGAGGCTGTGTGGCCAAGAGGGATACGATAGAGGGAGGAGGTCAAATAGGGTTATGTTGTCAGATTCTTTCAAGAATGGAACAAGATGTAAACTCTATAAAGGCTTAGAGCCTATAATTGTATTTATAACTGTACTTTCTATTGTTGAATAATACAATGGCGATCTGGGCTTTTGGAGTGTGGGGTTTTTTACCCATAAGGGTTTTCCCCACGTAAATCTACGTGTTCATGTTTTATGTTCCATCTTTCATGTTTAATGGTTCTACTTGATTGAATCTATTTAATGTTGTTGTTTGGAACTAGTTAATTTTGCATGAGCTTTTCTCAAATGGATTAATGTGGGAAATGAAAGTTCTATGTTTGATTTTGCTTTGTGCCAACATAGTAGTATGTGTTTTTGAGGCAATCTAAGGAAATAAAAGCTACCGAAGGCACTACTGATCTTGGTTGTTTCTTTTTGAGATTATGAAAATTTCCCAACAAGTGGTATCAGAGCCTTCTTTTGGGATTTGATTCTTCCTAGTGTGTTGTTGGTTTTGGGTATTCCTTTTGTGAAGATTTCTTAGTCTGGCAGGCTTGAGGAAATATGGAGGAATCAACTGATGAATTGATCCTTTGGTGAGTGGAAGTTTGTGCTCATTTGTTTCAATTTCAAGAGACAACACACAACATGAAGGATGGTGAAGATGGAGAAACTGGAACTGGTCATATTGGAATGTTGTGATCTGAGGTTCCTAGTTGGCAGCAAAATAATCTTGATGCATGGAGTGGAATATTTTTCTTTGTGGTCGTGTTGCAGTAAAACTTCCATATTGGGTGTCTATGTGAGAGGCTCCCTGATGATATGGAGAAGTTTGGGTTGTCATTCAGCCATGGAGTAATGTGCTTATGTTGGGTGTTTTTCTTGGTATTGGAAGGCATATTTTTTTCTATTAACCCGATTGCAAGTAAGTTATGGAGTTGATCATTGGATGATATGGAAGCTTTTGCAATAGCTTATCTCCCTCAGATACATGTACATGTTGGTGGTTGTGGAGTTAGCCTGGAATGGTCCTCGAGTTAATGTACTACTTTTTCCTTTTAAGGATATTTTGTAATTGCATGGATTTGTGGTTTTACAGGTTTTACATGGTCAAGAAAAACTTGTGGTTATGTGGAGTTGCGTTTAAGGCTATTTTCTAGACCCTGGATTTTGGGGTGGTACTGAATGAGATAGATGCAGTTCGTCATGGTATGAGGAGGTGAGATTCCTTCTCTGCATGGGAGTGTCGGTATGTTATTTTTCACTCAACATTCTTGTGGTGTTGCTTGTTGGATTCCTAGACTATGGTGCTCGAGTTGTGGACATAATTGGCAAATCAAGTTTGAACTTGATCTGGTGTTTGATTCATATTGTCTATGTGGTTATTCTCTTTGAGATCTCAATGTTGCAATTTTTAGTGTGATGATGGGTTTGCATGATATATTGAATGGATCTACGGGTTGTGCAAGATGTGGGTTGTCTTTATCTACATGTTTTCTGTGGGATAACCTGAAAGTGGACTGTCTATATCCACGAGATCTGATTTTGTGAAGGTGCAGACTTATTAGTTGGCCTTGTCTGTGGTCACTTGTGCATTGGTATGGTTGCTTTAAGATAAGAGGATGGAAGGTGGTGAGTACCTAAATAGTCAGTTATGGAGACCTATAGCATGTGTATCATGATTTCATGAATAGCTTGATACACGTTTTGGTGTAAGCTTTTGATAGTGATGGTAATTGTATGCTTGGTTTGGAGATCTTGGTTCCACTTGGTATTGTTTCCAAATAGACATGTTGTTGTGTGGACCTGAAGGATTTTCATATTAGAAAACATTTGGTCATGATGCTTGGAGATCTCGGTTGTCACGGTTCAGTGGGAGCTTTAGCAATGACTATGGATTCGTCACTTAGTGATGGATGATCTTCTCTAGTGTTGCAAATGTTACTAGGAGAAGCTCTTAGATCTTGTTGTTGAAGAAGGGTTCTTTCGCATTTGCATAGACACTATTTGAAGATGTGTAACATCTCAGAACCATGGAGAATTCTTGGAGCCTTTGGTTGAAGTGTTGGTGGTGCTTGATAGGTGATGCTGGTTTAGAGTTTGTTTGCTTAATGTCATGCTATTCTCTTGATTGTGCATTAGAGTTTTGGTATGATGTATTTCTCTTGAGACCAAGGTATGCTCACTTGGAGCATGTGATCTCCTAAGTGGGATGTTGAGATCATGATGTAATGATAACTTTCTGATTCAGATGATTGGAGCTTTGACAGTGGTCTAGTGATTCTTTGTGTTTTGGGTGCATTGGTCATATGTTTGAGAGCATTTGGAGTTTGGAATGAGTTGGTTATTTGTAGATGCTCATGGATACATGGAGAATAAGGTGAGGTTGTATTTCTCTTGAGATGAGAGAAGTGTTGTTGATGGTTTCTCTTAATGAATATTTCAACAGAAAGTCTAAGAAGCCTTCACCTTGGTTGGACGTGAGTTCAACAAAGACCGATGAGGAGATTGCTCTTGGAGAAGTCATGATGGATTGCATATCTTGGAGGAGCATTCTCATTCCCCACTCTTGGTCTACTCGGTGACTTATCACTTGAGAGGTAATGCCCATTGTTTCTCTTAGGTGTTTTATTCTTTCTTTCATGGATATGGATCTTGAGCTGCTAATACATGGTTCTAGAGGATTCATTGTGAGAGATGGATAGCATGGTTATCTCCTTATGCATTGTGATTACTTTCATTGATGTTGATTTTAGGAGATGCTTTGGGCTTATTTCCTAAAATGGGAAATGAAATAGTTTGATCTTCTTTGAGAGGCTTACATCCATGCTGATTATATGATATATGATATGTTTGATCTTGGTGATTGAACAGTTAGGTGTTGTCATGGATTTTCTTTTGGGGTGTTGTGAAGGAGATCATACTTGACACAGTTGACATTTAGAGGTGTATGTAGCAGGATTTTCTATAGGTACATGATATGTAGTTTTTCTCTTTTTGGTCTTGGTAATATTCCTAGATGTTTAGTTTCACATTACATTGGTTTGAGGTTTTTTCAGAGCTATAGTGATTACTAGCTTGTGGTCATGTGTTTTCACTCATGTTCCTAGGTGATGACATGGAGTTCTTTATCTTTTTCCTTTGTTGGGTGTGGAGATCTTGGGAGAGCTGTGAAAACTTGTGGTGAGAGTTGTTCTTATAGCTTTTTAGTTTACAGATTGTGGATATCATTGTGGATGATTCCTTGGTACTACATGATGTGGTTTACACCTCTTATATGATTCTATTGGTAGACTCATTATGCCTTTGATCTTTTAGATTTGGCATTACCCATGCAATGGGAGTTCCTGGATGTGTTTTATCTTCTTCGACTGGTTGGCACATGGAGCTTGTATTTTTTGTTGATGGGTTGGTTATGTAGGTGGCATGAGTTTGTTGATGTGGATACCTTCAAGTTATGTGTGATTGGATGGATTATCACTTGTTGTGTGTGCTATTTTTAGTTGTGTGCATTATATCAGTTGGATGGAAGCAGTCAGTTTTCTAGTTGTTGTTCTAGCTGGTGTTCTATCTTGCTTTTCGGAGAATGTCTTCACGGTTGTGTTTAGGTTGAAGCTTTGAAGTTGATGTTGTGATGCTTCTATATAACTTGTGAGCATAGTGGAGTGGTGGCAGTGTGTTGAAGCCCTTGCCGTTAGTTGGTTTTGTTGTTGGTGTCTCGGATTAGATTGGTGCATTTACACCATGGTGTGTTATTTTCCTTTAGAGGATGGATATAACTATTTCCTGAGATGGTGGACATTATAGATGTTGCAGGTGTCCTAGGTGATAGAGAGGATTCATGCATTGGTTGGTAGGCAGTATGTTCTTCAGCAAGTGGGAGAATGTTGAGAAATGGTGCCTCAAATGTACTAGTGTTCAGGCCTCTATATTGTCGAACATACAATTGAATATCGTCGGGACAGAGTCACTAGTTTGATCGATATCCTGATGGAGGGTGTTGCATTGGTGGTAGGGAGAACTCTTATCAGTGGGACATTGCTTTTTTGTTGGGACATTGGAACATGTCTCTTTGACATGGCGATGAGAAGTATTATCGATGAGACATGTATATGTCGAAGGGAGTTTCTTAGCAGTCTCCTCGACACTTTGATGAGTCTCTTATTGGAGTGACTTAAATTTGTCACTGGGACATTGGTTCATGTCTCTTCTACATGCCAATGAAAGGTGGGGACTCTTGTCGGTGAGACTTTGTGACTTCAGCGAGACTCTAAAGCATGTCTCTTCAATATGTCGATGGGCTGCAATGGGGACCACATGGAGTGGTATTACCTTCATTGAAGTTGCAAAGGGGAGTCAGAGGGACATGGCTTGAGGTCTCTTTGATGTCCTGATATGACTTTGATGGTGGGAAAGTAGTGATGGTTAAGCTGCTCGTGTCCATTCATCTGTTATGATGGTTTCCTGGAATGATTAAGAGCATAACACAAATGCCATTGTGGGGTTGCTAGCTTGGTTGAGAGGCTAGGTGGCCGAGAGGGAGACGATAGAGAGAGGAGGTCGAACAAGGTTATGCTATCAAATTTTCTCCAAAATGGAACAATATGTAAACTCTATAAAGGCTTAGAGCATGTAATTGTATTTGTAACTATACTTTTTGTTTTTGAATAATACAATGGAGATCTGGGCTTTTGTAGTGTGGGTTTTTTTACCCGTAAGGGTTTTCCCCACGTAAATATGTGTGTTCATGTTTTTGTTCCTTCTTTCATGTTTAATGTTTCTGCTTGATTGAATTTGTTTAATGCTATTGTTTGGAATTGGTTAATTTTGCATGAGCTTTTCTTAGAAGGATTAATGTGGGAAATGAACTATGTCTGATTCCGCTTTGTGGCATAGTAGTATGTGTCTTTGAGGCAATCTAAGGAAATAAAAGCTATCGAAGGCACTACTGATCTTGGTTGTTTCTTTTTGAGATAACGAAAAAATTTCCTAACAAGGTTGTGAAGCCACATGTCATTTATTTTATCTTATTCTTTGTGGACAATGAGTCCACTAGACAGTGAGTCCACTTGCAGTGAGCACTTTTGTAATGTACTATTTATCCAAATCTAATATATTTTGACCTAACCCTCATTATGGTTTTTCCCATTTTAGGTTTTCCATGTAAAAATCTTGGTGTTCATGTGTTATGTGATGTTGTGGATGTTTCATGATTTCTTTGCTTATATTAGTTGAATGTGCTTTGGTAATTAGATGGATAATGTTTGAAAGGTTTAATAGAAAACCAATTCACCCCCCTCTCAATATTCCTAGTGTTCAACAATTTGTATAAGAGATTGGATCTTTGGAAGGAGCTTGACTGCTTTGGGAAGATCTTGGAGTTTGAACACATGGCTAATAGAAAGTTTCCTATTCCTCTAGAAGAGATTCCTACTATTGAATACAATGAAGAAGATTGCATTCTTGACAAAGATGGAGAACTCAAAGTTGCTCTTGAAGATCTTGAAAAATTTGAAGGTGAAAATAAAGATTTGAAGAAAAATCTTAAAGAAGCAAATGAATGCATCAAAAACTTGAGAGAGAAAATCAAGAAGCTAAGAGAAAGGCATAAGGAATTCAATGAACAATTTATGCAAGAAAATGAAGACATCACTAGACTAATAGTGCAAGTTGAAGAAAATAAAAGAGTTTAGGAATGTCTAAATGCAATGGTGAAAAAAATCTGATGAATGCATGAGGCCTGAACAAGAAGTGGTAAATCTGAGTTTAGATCTAGATAAATCAAGTCATGAAGATAAATTCAAGACAAGTTCTACAATGCTTGATGAGTTGATTGCAGGTTAGAGAGCATCCAAAGACAATGGTGGTTTGGAATTTGAAAAAGGTAAAAGCTCAAAAATAGATTAGACACCTAATTCAAAGAAGATCAATGAACCAGAGAAGAATAAAGACAAGAAGAATAATGGAAATATCCAAAATCAAAGAAATGATACTAGAAGACCTCCAGTTAGACAACCAAATTTTCAAAGGTACCCATCTTTCAATGGTTTATACTTGTCTTGCAATAAATTTGGAAATAGAGCAATGGAATGTAGAAGCAGAATGAACCAGAATGTTATATCTTTCCTTGGTCAATGCTTTACATGCAAAAGATTTAGACATAGATCAGATGAATGTAGAAGTCAAATGGTGAATAGATATAACAATGGTAGAATGATTCAATCCTTCAACGGTTACTGTTATGCATGTAATGGATTTGGAAAAAAAGCTAATCAATGTAGATCTATAATGAAGGGAAGGAATAATGCTCAGAGAAATGGTCATATGTAGCAATTGTAGTAGACCTAGACATATTGCTAAATTTTGAAAAAGAAAAAATACAAAGAAGGATAATCTAGTAAAGAAGAATGAACTAGTCAAAAAGGTTGATCTGGTTGAAGTAAAGAAGGAAATGGAAAGGATCTAGAGAAAGAAAGAGGAGACTAAGAACAAGGGAGAATCTATACCACCCTCTGGTGTAGATGTTTCCTCCAGAAACTAAGCCTAAAGTTATCGCTTAGGGGGAGATTTAATGAATATCTTATGTCCCCTACCAGAAAAGAGGTACTCAAGCCACAACACAAAGATCTATGTGATGCAGATCAACATGCATGACTTGTTAGCGAAGATTATGGAAGGAAATATGTTAATGTAGAGATTTGCAGAGATTAGGAAGTTGACTATGCATACAGTTGTAGAGTTGCCAACTTTATAAATTGAAGGAAATGTATTGTACATAATTTCGGTAGATGAAAGGGTTATAAGAAAATTCAACAAGGAAAATTCAATTCATAAAGAAATCAAAGAAGAATAGAGTAGTGAGAAGAGAATTTGAAGTGAAAAAGGCTATTTAGAGCTCAAAGCATCAAAACCCTAGTTCAAAAAAGAAAAGTAAAAGGTATTTAACGATTCCTACGTACCCTAGTTTTCTGGTATTGTTGTTTGAAAGAAATTTGAATACAATTTACAATGGCAACACTGAGGGTTGTAGATGTTTCACAAAAACCAAAACCTAAGTTCAAAAGATATCTTGTTAAATCCATAAAAGATGACCCATTAGGGGTATTTTCACATATACCTTATGGGGTTTTACCAACTAAGGACATTAGGGTATATATTCATGGTAGCATGGATGAACATTCACCCACTAAGTTTGGGGAATTATGGGAAAATGAATTAACTGGAGAGGATTTCACCTTGAAGCTAGAATATAAATCCCTAGTCGAAAAGAAACTAGATGTATGGTAGTGGTTTCCAAACTTTTTCTATGATAACAAATGGATTAGGATGGCATTGAGTAGAATTCATGACCATTTTGTGTGGACTAATGGACCTTATATGATTACAAAGAAATTAATAAGAGAGATCACCGATCTATGTTCCATCAAACCTATTCCAATCCTAAAATCTTCCAAGAACAAGGAAGTGATGGAGAAAACAGGTGTCACCTTTGATCAAAGAGCCCTCACTATAAGTCCTATCAGAAACCATGCTATTAGGTATGAAGCCATAATCATTGGATACAAAATCTACTACACCAACAGAGATAATTTAGTTTTTACCATGATAATGTGACACATGAAATGGTTGAGAATGGTGTTGATTATGGCCTTAGTGAGTTGCTCAGGAAATAATTGATGGAGAATCTGAGAGATCAGAAAGAAGAAATATGTGTTCAAGTATGGCACCTTAGTAATGTGTCTAATTTTCTACTTTTTGAAGGAAGTTCCAATAATTAGAAAGGTTAATTGGTCAAGTAAAAGACTTGTTGCACAACAAATAGTAGATTATATGAAGTTCGCCTTGGAGATGTTAATGCATAGGATGATGCCCTTGCTGCCTTCTTTGTAGTATTTCAGAAAATAATGCATGAGAGAGAGGATTCCAAGAAGTATTGTGGAAATATATAAAAATGATATCACTTTCTTGTTTCCATAGATTTTTGCATGACAAAGATAGTGGAATCAAGAACAATTTGGGTTCTAGAATTAGGTTGTGAAGTTACATAAGTAGAACTTATTGGTTGTGCAAATGTGTTGTTGAACAGTCCCAAGAATACCACAAAGGAAAGGTATGGGACGTATGAAGAAAAATACATGGAAGTTCACCTAGAACACAAGAAACTAGTTATGAGGAAGAAAGTGGACAAGATGGTTGACATATACGCACAAGAATGTGGTCTTTCAAAGGCAAGGGTGAGGTATACTAGAGAAAGAGCTAGAGTTGACATAACTGCAGTAGAAGCATCTGGAAGTTCCAGGAGATCAAGTAGAATGGCTACCACATCCTTACCTGCTATTGCTAAAAAGAGGAAATTCACAACTAGTCCTCTGGTAATGGAGAAATCCCCTCTGGTAGTTCATGCCACTAGGGCAGAAGCAAAGAATTCTACCACCATAGTACCCCCTATTGCTTCTACAAGGAGAGTTAAGCAAAAGGCCACAAGAGAAAAGGAAATTGGCATCAATGTATTTGAAAAGGAAGAAGAAATGGAAGAGGAAGGACTATAGCTTTTCCAAAGAGGTAAGAAAGATGCTTCACAACGTGAAGCAAGCACAAAAAGGAAGAAAATTGAAATATTAGTAGATATTGAAAGTGAAGAGGAGGTTGAGAGAGAGAAGGCTGCTTTCAAAATTCAAAAGAGGGAAAAGGAGAAACAAGCCAAGAGGCTTCTCCGAAGAAGAAGTAGAAAGAAATAAGGAAGCCTCTAATAAAAGTAAAGAATAAAAAGTAACCTAAAATTCCCTACACTCCTATGAAGCTTGAAGCACTATTCAACAGTATAGTGCAAAATGAAATGCTAAAGAAAATAGCAGAACTATACAAGGAAGCACATGAGGTAGTAAAGCTACCATAATTGAAGCTCTAGTCAAATACATTGTTGCATTTGAGGTAGATATGCATAATATCCAGAGGGATATAGCAGATGATTTTTGGAATATTTTGTTGAAAAGAAGAGAGGATGCAATAATGGAACATGAAAGGCTGAAAGATGGAGCCTTAGAAAGAGTTGATACTCCCTTGACTGAAGCAAGATAAGCCATATTGACCACCATCTTTAGAAAGGAGCTGAGGATGAAACATAAAGTAAATATTCTTATGGGAAAGCATCAAAATGATCATGATATGATATGGGAAGAGTGCAATGACAAGGCTGAGGAGATTGTACAAAAGTTAGGTCTACTCTCGGTAACTAAAGAAGGATTAAATGATGATTCCAGTGCTCCAGAATCAAATGTGGAAGGAGATGTTCACATAGATGTTCAACATGAGCATGAGATTAATATTGGAGTTAATGATGCAAAGGAATACATAGACAATGCTCCTCCAGATACAAAAGAACTAGTATAGGGAAACGTTGAAGTTGAAAAGGTTGCAGAGGAAGAGACAGTGATAGGAGAGGAAACTACAAAGGATAACACCTTTATTCCTTTGGTTACTCATGATACTATAGAGGACAAGTCCACTCTCCCACCGGTAAACAATGATCAAGGAAATCCAAAGATATTTGTTCCTCTGGAAGAAACAGAACAAGCCACCGATGAGGGTGATAAACATGATGTGAATAAAGAACAAGAGAAGGAGAAAGAAGGAAACATGGGAAGAGAAGATGATGATGAGAAGGAAGGAGATGAAGACAAGAATGAGGAGACTGAGAAAGGAAAGAAGGATAAGGATAAAGGAGAAGAGGAGAAAAATAATGATGAATACAAAGATAAGGATAAGGCTTCCAGTGAAGAAGATAAGGTAGAGGAAGAAGAGAACACTAAGTCTAGAAAGAATGAAGAAACTAAAGAAACATTGGAGTTACCTAAGCCTTCAGGTGAATCTTCCTTTGGTAATCCTTTGAAAGATCTTTTTTTCTAACAAAGTAAGATTCCAATTGGTAGTTTCATCTCAATTATTGTAGTTGCCATGAAATAGGGTAGTGCAGATTTAGAAAAAAATTCTCCCATTCATAAGTTGCAACTAGGTGATGTGTTTCATGCATCAATAATGAAGGAAACTATTGAAACACACCAAAGGAGTGGTGGGTTGATCGATGAATTCATAAAGACCTTGTAGGAGGTAACACCTAAAACAAATATTGATACATCCTTGTATGCAATAGAAAACTTCAAGTTATTAATTGATTACTTCAAGGAATATTCTTCCGACTTAAAGGGACAAGTTGAAATAGAGGTTGAGATGAGGCTTGTAGAAAATAATTTGTTGGATATCATAGAGAAGTGTGCATCTGCACACAACAAAGTTGAAGAGAAGTTGAAGGATGTGCAAGCATGTGAAGAATAAGCAAAGACTTTATTTTTGTATTGCATAAAACTTGGTTGGATGCCACACAAAGCATAAAGGATGAAATGGAATCAATTGAGTCACAAATAACCAATGCATCAAGTTCCTATGATTCGACACTGGACAAAGATGATCAAATTTGGTCTACCATAGTAGATTTACATTACAGATTATTTACATTGTAGATCCAAAAGGAAGACATAATCAAGAAGTTTGGAAAACTAAGGGACTTAGTGAAGACAAAGCATATACTTGTGTCAAGTTCCCTTGCTAGTACAAATAAGGTTTCAAAGCTAAAACTCACTCCTAGTACTCCAGAAGAAGGAGAGGAAACATTTATGGAGCTTGAGTCACAATATAGAATGCTTGTAATAGCGAAGAAAACCTGGGAAGGTAAATCTTCTTGGAAATCCATTCTACAAAAGCTTCATGGGTCAACATCTTTGGGTTGAACATTTCTATTCTTATGCATTTTTCAAAATTTTCAACTTTACATGTTATTTTGTAAATATGTAGATAATATAGAAGTTTGGTTAAATTTCTAAGGGTGAGTCAGTAAATTCATTTAGTTTTATACACATGTTTGAGGAAGAGCATACAAAGTGTTGGTATTGGTACCTATACACCCTTTACCATTGATGTCAAAGGGGGGGAGATAATTGGAGAATGGAACATGTGAAGGAAAAGAGAAAATTACAAGGAGAGTTTTTGGAGAGAGTTTAGTTTTGGAGTACATGTTGCCATCAATGACAAAGGGGGAGATTTTTGGAAGTTTGAGGAGATTGTTATGATGACGTGGTCTGGAAACATGAGCATGGCATGTACATAGTGTATGATACAGAGTTGTAATTGATGTCAACATTGTTGTGGATCATCCAAGCATAGTTTTGAGATGTTGCTAAAGATATTTGTACAAAATAAATTGGTCTGGAAACTATAGCTTCATAGAAATTTAACTAAGTATCAAACCTGTTGGTACAATGGTCTAGTGCATCAGTTTTTGGGTCTGCACTACTCTACAAAAAAAGATACCTATCTGTGGTTCTAACAATATTTTTTTGAATATCAGATGCATCTAAATTCAAGAGATTTTGTTGTTTGGTGAAGTATCCTGGAAGTTATGAATGACAGAGTTTGACTTGGTGTATTGTATTCATTTTCTGTATAGTGTGTCAGTTTGGGAGATTTTGCACTCCTCCGTGGATGAATGTTTTATGTTACGATGTTGAATATAAGCCTCCAGATGTTAGTTGAGTAGGAATTCCATATGACATTGTGTTTTGAGCTTCACGTATGGAAAATTGTAAATGAAGATTTTTGTGTTTAGGTCTTATTTGGGGCGAACCTAACACATTTGGTGTTTTGTGAAGGATTAATATGTGTTGCAATCCTATGTGGGATCTAATATAGGTCCATATCAACCTAATTTTGATTAAGGCATGAAGTGTGGATGAAGTATTTTGAGGACAACAAGTTTAATTTTGTGTGTTGCATCCAATTAGGCTAACCTAATTGATGTTACACTTGATGTGGATACATATAGTAGATTGGTTTTAGTGTTTTGGGATGATGATCGAATGAAGGGAGATAAATTACATGTATGGTGTTCCACCTACATGTGTGTAATGCGAACTTGATTAGAGTTGTGCAAATTGTGTGAATATAGAGCAGAGAAGAGCATTGATCTAGATTAGTGTAAAGTTTGATATTGTTCCTCATTGGAATTGTAATCCAACATGTACTATAGATACAATTGTAACAATTCAAATAGGCTGTGAAGGCACCCCTTCTTTATTCTATCTTATTCTGTGTGGATAGTGAGTCCACCTACAGTGAGAACTTCTCTAATATACTATATCCGAATATAATATATTGTGAGCTAACCCTCATTGTGGTTTTTCCCATTTTGGGTTTTCCGCATAAAAAAATTGGTGTTCATGTGTAATGTGATGTTGTGGATGTTTCATGCTTTCTTTACTTATATCAGCTGAATTTTCTTTGGTAATTGAATGCCTAATGTTTGAATGGTTTAATAGAATACTAATTCACCCCCCTTCTTAGTATTCCTAGTGTTCAACATCAACACCATTAGTTTGGTGTCATGATGTACAAAATATAAAATAGCACTCTCAATGTCATAATATTGAACCAAATTGATGTTTTTTGTAAAATTTTGTATATTTCTATTATGAGAAGACCATGTGGAATTAGAAGAATCTAGGAGAAAATTTTCTAGGTTGACCTAATACCCAACTTTAGTCAAATGGAAAATTTGTAGGTGCCACAAATTACAAGAGCCATCTCATCAAGCTTGGGCCTTTTTTGGGCTTAGGGCTCTTTAGAGACTCATTCGGCCATTGTAGACCAAAAGGATTAGGAAACTTGGATTGTGGAATAAGCATTCCTCTAGCATAAATTTCCCACCCAAATATGTTGGTTCTATTCCATGATGCTTTATTTATAATTTTTTTCAGTATGCACCCTAAAACTATATGAAATTGCCTCTTTTGTAACTTTTTATTTGATGCCATAATGAGTGAACCATATTGAGTTACTGAATGTAAGGGATGTTGTTTTATATTATCTTATCACCCAACTATAGAAGAAAAGAAGATATATCTAAGCGCTATGATGAGCTTGTATCATCCCATCGAAATTTATTACTTGTATGCTCTTAAGGCTCTTAAAGACCTTGTTTCCATTGTAGTATAGAAGGTTATAGAGCCATGTATTATGGATTGAATCCTACTCTAGTGTAAACCTACATGCCTAGATATATTAGTACTATTGGTTTCTTTCCATGGTGCTCCATTTATAAAGTTTCTCTTTGTATAGCCTAACATAACATGAGTTGCCTCTTTTGTAACTTTTGATTTAATGCTACAATGGGTGAATGAAGCTAAGCGGGAAAAATTAAAAAGATAATTTTAAGATGGACTCACTATCTAACTACAGGAAAAAAAATAGAGATATATGTTTCATGATGTTCCTATAGTATCTCATCAAAGTTTTTCACATTCACTCTCTTAGGGTTCTTAAGGGTCCTCATTTGATTGTTGTAGTCCTAAATGATTGGGACTCTTGGTTGGTGTATTGAGGCCTCATATAATGTAAAATTATTTACTTAAACATGTTGGTGCTATTAATTTCCTACCATAATTCTTCATTTACAAATTCGACCATTTTACACCTCAACATTACATAAAATTTCCCCTTTTGTAACATTCAAGATGGTATTACTATAGAGGAACTACATAGCTTTAACCAAACCTAAGAGATTATATTTTAAAATGTTTCAACTTAATTATAGGAATAAATCAAGCATCTTTAATTGCCACAAAGATCTTGTATCATCCCATTAAAATTCTTTTTTTTTTAATCTTCTAAGGGTTCTTCAAGGATCTTATTTGAATATAGTAGTTGAAAAGGTTGAGTTGTTTGTTGAAGAATGAGGATTTTTATAGCATAACCAACCCAAGTATACATGTTTTTACTTTGGTTTCTTTTCATGGTAATCTATTTGCAAATTCATCCTTTGTACACCATACAATTACATGAAATTGCCTCTTTTTGTAACAATTTTTATTCAACACTACCACATGAAAACTAAATTTAGATAATTTAAAATTAAGAGAAGTATTGCTAGATAGACTTGACATCATACCAAAGTAATATATAAAACATCTTTAAGAGTCATGATGTTCCTAACTTTTCCCATCAATTTTTCTCACTTTTATACTCTTAGGGTCTTAAGAGACCTTAGTTCAAAAGGTTTGGGAGCCCTAGGTAGTGGAACAAGGCCTCCTCTCCCCTAAACAATTGTACCTAGATGTGTTGGCACTCTTTTTTTCTTACCACATTACTTCATTTGTAAATTTATTCATTTTACACCTTAGAATTACACAATATTTCTCCTTTTTACAACTTATGATTCATATTTTCATAAGTGAATTATATTAATCTATAAAAATGAAGTCTTTTTTAGATAACCTCATTTCCCAACTATGGGAATAAACAATACATATTTATTTTCCATGGTTTTCCTCCACTATCACATCAAAATTTCACACTTTTATCCTCTTAGAGTTCTTAAGAGACCTCATTTGACTATTGTATCCTAGAAAGATCAAAATCCATGTGTAAACATTTTCCAGAATACTCCAGTTTTTAGTTTCTAGAGTTACTAAGCACACAAACATAGGATCTGATACCTTAGTCTAAACGACTTGCAACCAACACTCATCATTAAATAACAAACCAAATTTTATATTCATTTCATACCATTTCTTCTTGGAATTTTAGGGTTAACTATCTTAGATTTGGACAAATAACATCATCATCATCAACAACAAACATCAACCCACCAACAACCAATATCACTCGTAATCTTGTCTAGATATCCCATGTTATCTCTAGTTTAGCTTTGTGTTTGGAAGTTGACCTTTTCAAATAGATAGTTAGATTAGCATCAATATTTATGAGTGAACTAGCTTGGGATTCTTAACTACTTCCAAGTTCGTAAAATCACTATAATCACTTTTTTATTTGACTCATCAATCTAGTACAAGTGAAAACCATCATTAGCATTTATCCAAATGAAGATCTAGGTTAACTTTGACTTTTAGAGGTTTTTATCTTACATCAATCAAACAACATTGACACATGACTTTTTGTCCAAATCTAAACAATGTATCTCTCATAGTTCATCTTGAAATGACACTCATTCATATCACATCAACAACCTTCACTTGCATCCATATTTCATAAGGTAATCAAAATTGTATGCCTATTACAATGTCACAATACAAGAAACTCATGGATTGTAATCCTATTAGTTCAAACGTCACCACACCCATGGGGGTTACCAAACCAAAGTTTAGAATGCCACATCATTTATTCAATCCTAATGAATACAAAACTCCACAATAACAAACTCAATATCCACCAATTATCATAGAAGACATCACAAATGGATATGTGGAATCTAAGGAATTGACTGAAGATAAACTATTTGAAATTCAACAAGATCCATCCTTAGCTAGAGTACTCAATGCTCTCATTACTTTGGATCCAAACACATAATTTCTTATACTTGCCCAAAATTATGCTAAGATACCTTTAGATTACAACATTTCTACACTTAGGGAACAAGTCCTTAAAAATTCCATGTCATCTAATATTCCATCAAACAAGAACATACCTATTGTTCAAGCTATCAATATAAATATATACAACAAATTTCAATTCCAAACATACCTAGTCAACCATCTATACCATATTATGACATGACGATACCATCTTCCAGAAAATACATAAATCTTCTTTATCAAAACCTGAACATAACCACCAAGCAATTGCACATATCCCAAATCCACCAATTTATTCATCTATACCACATAACAAAAACATTCCTCATGCATCACCATACATAACCAACCAAATAAACACACATATCCCAAATCCACCATTTTATTCATCTATACCCCATAACACAAACATTCCTTATGTATCACCACTCAATACATCAAACTACACAAACACTCCTTTCACTACCTAAGCTCATGTACCTCCCAACATTCCATATGCTACACAAGCATCAAACATGACAATGAGTACATATAATCCCAACCATTCATACCTATCCTTTATTTCACAAATTCCATCACTTACACCTTCAAAACGAGCTTCCAAATCCAACATACACAAAACCTCAACATACCACATCCTTCACAATCATTCACATCTAGTGTATCTACAATCACAAACATCCCCCAACAATACTTCATTCCATAAAAATAATCTCTATCCCTACACACACATGTCCCTCAAACTCAAAACTATTCATATAATATTCCCCAACAAAAATTCATTCCACGACAACAATACATCCCTCAAAATCAAAACCTCTCATACGACTCATACAACATTCCACAAACAAAAAACATACCTCAACAACAAAACATTTCCCAACACCAAAACATCTCATACAACTAGAATCACATCCCTCAAAACATCCCCCAAAACCAAAATTCATCAAATAATTATTCATCTATTCTTCAACATCAAACATGCACCCTATCTAACCAACAAAATGACCTAAACAACAAATTGGCATTGCAAATCCCAAGCTTGCACCAAAAGATTACCAGCATGAAATTAGGAAAAATAGAGAAAATCTACACTCTTGAACACATTTATCCTTATCCATTTGATAGAAAAATATCTATGATACCCTTCTCTCATAACTTTGAAATGACTAAATTTGACAAATACAAAGGAAGAGGTGATCCAAGAGAACACATCCATGAATTTTATATAGCACGCCTAGAGCTTTCCTACAATGACACATATCTCATGTACCTCTTAGAAGTTTAGGACTACAAGAAACATAATGGCTATCTCACTTACAAAATGGTATTAAAAAATTCTACAAACTTGCTGAAAAGTTTATTGGTCATTTCTCTTACAATAGAAAACACAAAGTAACCATGACTGATTTATGTAACACAACAAAAAATTGGAGAGATGTTCGCTTTATTCCTACAAATATGGATAAATCTAGCTAGTAAATGAAAATGACCTATTCCTGAAAAGCAACTAGGTGTGTGCGAGAAGTTGAGTCCACTTTTTGGCCAAAAAGTGGAAGTGTTTTCCTTGTTTTTCAGAATTTGACACATTTGACCTTAAAATTTGAAACACTTAGAGATGAAATCTTAAAAAAAGCCATTAATCATAAAATGTAGTACTCGGAGTGTAGTTTCCAAATATGTAATTTATTTTCATACCCAGATGATACAAATTGATTTTCAATAGGCATGTCTAAAAACCACTGTTTAAAAGTCACTTTTTTTACCATACCATGCACGTGTACGTCATCCATATTTTGACTTGAATAATTGTATTTTTTTGAATCCTTTTGTGAAAACATTTGTAACACACTAAAGAATGTGCACGATATTTTTTGTAATTTTCTTTTGAATATTTTTTTGTTAATTTTTTATTGGTTATATTTGTTGTTTTGAAAAATTGTCATGTATGCCACATATAAGATGACCTAAACTTATTTTTTTTGATTTTTTTTTCAAATTGAAAATAATTGTCTAAAGAATGTGATGTATAATTCATTTTTCAAAAAATTATTTCAATAAAAAGTTATTAAAATACTAAAAAACCTTGATATTTCAAGTTTATGGACTAGTTTCATCTAAAATTATTTAAAAATTAGAAAAAATAATCCAATTGTAAAAAAAATTACAAATTTGGAATCTACATAGTCTCATCTATAATAGGTTTTAATTTCATCAAAAAATTATGCAAAAAGTGTGTTCAGACATGTCAACAGTCACTCTTTTCTTGTGACATTGACATGAACTTCAAGTTGTAGGTCAAACTAGGTCCAAAGCTTAGGTTCGGGCCCCCAATACTTTTCCCAAACTAAAAAGCAAAGTACAAACCTGGCCAAAAAATCAAATTTTAAAAAACGAGATCCTACTTTAGGAACGTGGTGCAGGGGCACCTAGCCTTCATCATGTAAAAAGGGGTTAGATGTTAGGTTTTTGTGAAGTTGAGTTAATTTTGATGGAATATGGTATATTTAGAACATGTGTTATGTTTTTGGCCATGTGGGGTTGGTTGTGTTAAAATTTATCATGTTTTGAACATTAAATGTTGCAAAAATTGCAATGCAACTTTGCATTTTTGGTTTGTATTGGAAGTTGAGCGGTCAGTTGTTTTGAAAAGTAGTTTGAAACATTGGTTTTTGGTTGTAAGAGTTTAAAATATTCCTTGGGATGTTCAAGGAATTCTTTTGGAGACATTTTTTGGTGATCAAGCAATAAGAACAACTCCATTTTCTATGTTTTATATTGTGTTATGCTACTACAGTAGGTTGTACAGCTTCATACTATCTACTAATGATATAATTTGCATTGGAATTTTTAAAGGTATGAATTAGCTGCCTTTTGGTTTTGGTTTCATCATTTTTCATTGAGATAGGAGCGAGTTTGAAGCAATTTACTGAAAGCAGCCAGAAAACCCTAGTTTTGAGGGTTTGAGAGCAAAAACATGAAGTAGGGAACCATTCCACAAGTGAATTTTTTTGAAAATCGGTGGAATAGGAGTAGTTACGATGCTTTTAATGTTGGTAGGGTTTTTAGGAGCAGGGGATGGAGTTAGGGCCGAATTTGATCAAGCCCTAGCCTAATATCTCTATGTATTAAGCTTAGGAGAATAGGTTAGACATAGGGTTTTGCAAAAAGGTGATTGGATAATTGTTTCAAGGATGAAATTGGTGTTTGTAGAGGAAAGCCCCAGAGTGAAGATTCATAGTTTGGAGAAAGGATTTCAGAAAGTTTTGGAAAACAAGCCTAATTAGGCCTCTTTTCAACATAGCAGTCTAAATTAGAGGGTGTTGTTACGAAAAAAACATATTCACAAATTTGATATGTCTCAAAAGGGCATAAAGGGTATCTATAAAGGTGATTCAATTTTGGGATTGAAGTCTTCTTTGAAAGATATAATGAAAAATTATTGTTTGGGGTGCTACAAGGAAGTTTGAAGGATTTGTGAGAAAAGGACCAAGTTAGGGTTTCATAGTTGTAGAGTTTATTAAATTGTGATTGAATTTAAAACCTCCACTCTGCTCTACATCAAATTGGTATTAGAACATAGGTTTTGATCAACAAAGGGAAAATGTTGAAGTTTGAAGGAAACAAATATGCCTCTTAAAAATAATCCAATGGCCAGAGAAGTGAGTTGAAAGAAAAGAATGCCAAGGAGTTGAGAAAAGTAAAAGAGTCTCAAGAAACTGTCCTAGCCAAACTTGCAGCACTAGAGTCAAATCAAAAGAGAGGTGTGGACACTGGAGACCAAAGTGATGAAGAGGAAGAGGAAGAGGGTGAGAATGAAAACCCTCAAGGAGTCCAAGGAGATGATGAGTTAGACCCTAATGAGTTGAGAATGGATAAGCTATTGAAGGTTGTCAAGGGAGATACTCCTGAGGTGAAGATGGAATTTCCCATGTATGGTGGGACGATGGATAGTGAAGAGGTGCTAGATTGGGTTGATGCACTAGATAACTATTTGGAGTATACGGAGGTAGCAGATGAGCAAAAGGTTGAATTTTCCAAAATAAAGTTGAAAGGCATGTCCTAACTTGGTGGAATTATGTGCATGAAGAGAGAGTGAAAAAGGGAAAATGAAAAATCAATTCTTGGGATAGAATGGTGTCTAAAATCAAGGGTCAATTACTGCCCGGTGACTATACAATTCAAACATATAGAAAGCTTCAAAATCTCAAACAAAAGGAGATGGATGTCATGGCTTACACAAAGGAGTTTCATAAATTAAGCATTAGAGCAAGTCATGTTGAGGATGGGATTGATAAAGTAGCAAGGTACATAAATGGATTGAGGTTCCAAATACAAGATGAGACGAGTCTTGCCACCCCTAGAACAATGGAAGAATGCTTCCAATTGGCAATCAAGGTAGAAGAGAAGTTAAAAAGAAGGAAAGAGAAGCAAGGTAGAGGAAGAGGAAAGAACTTTAGGGGTAGAAGAACATTTGGAGGAAGAGGACAATCTCAAAAGCCACAAGGAGAGACAAGTAGTAATCAAGAATAAGGCTCAGAATCAAGAGGTGGTTTCAAAGGTAGGAGATCAAATAGTAGAGGTAGATTTGGAGGACAAGGTAGACGATCAAATACATTCTCAGGAAGATGCTACCAATGTAATTAGTTTGGACATCAAGCATGGAAGTGCCCGAATAAGCAACCTTCTACTTCGCATGGTGGTGAAAGGAGAACTCAATTAGTGCAAGAAGAAGATTGTGAGAGTGTCAACGCTCCATCTCAGCATGTTGCTCCATAAATTGGAGAATCTTTGATGATGAGAAGGACATTGCTCAAAGTCCTTGTGGTGAAGGAGCCTCCACAAAGAAAATCTCTATTTAGAACCACCTGCAAATCTCAAGGTAAGGTGTGTAAAGTTGTTGATTTTGGTTCCACAGATAATTTGGTTTCTTTAGAGATAATTGAAAAGTTAAAGATGAAAAGAATCCCACACCCCACTTCTTACAAGGTCTCCTGGTTGAAGAAGGGTCAACAAGTCTTAGTTAATGAGAAAACATGGGTGGAATTCAACATAGGAGGGTACAAATATAAAATCTTGTGTGACATCATCCCAATAGATGTTTGTCATTTGTTGTTAGGAAGACCTTGGCAATATGACATAAAGGCTAAACATGATGGGAAGAAGTATACCTATGTGATTGAAAAGGATGGGGTTTCATTCATCCTTACTCCATTGCAAGATGAGAATCTAGATACACAAGTTGGGTCTAGTGTAATGCTGGTTGGGGAAAAAGATTTCTTGAAAACCATGAAAGAAGAGGGTGGACAAGGTTATGCCATTGTAATCAGACCTAAATCTATCATGACAGCAGCAAAGGTGGAAAATGTTCCTAAAGAGGTCCAAGCCTTGTTGAACAAGTACCAAGACATTGTTGTAGATGAGCTCCCTAGTTATTTTCCACCAATAAGAGATGTGAGCCGCCATATAGATTTTATACTAGGGGAAAACCTACCCAATAAAACTACATATAAGATAACTCCTCAACAAAATGAAGAGATTAGGAAACAAATTCAAGAGATACTTGACAAAGGCCTAATAAGGGAGAGTCTTAGCCCATGTGTTGTTCCTACTACATTGGCACCAAAGAAAGGGGGAGATTGGAGAATGTGCATCAATTCAAGGGAAATTAACAAGATCACCATAAGGTATAGGTTCCCCATACCAAGAATGGAAGATTTTATGGATTTTTTAGGAGGGGCTTGTTATTTTTCAAAGATTGACCTCAAAAGTGGCTACCACCAAATTAGGATTAAAGAGGCAGATGAGTGGAAAACTACCTTCAAAACTAATGAGGGGTTGTATGAATGGCTTGTCATGCCATTTGGGCTTTCAAATGCACCAAGCACTTTTATGAGATTAATGAATGAAGTTTTGAAACCCTTCATAGGTAAGTTTGTGGTTGTCTACTTGGATGATATTCTTGTGTTTAGTAAGACTAAAGAGGGACACTTACATAATTTAGAAATGGTTTTGAAAAGGTTGAATGAAGAAAAGTTGATGATCAATTTGAAGAAGTGTGAATTCATGGAGGAGTTGGTCTATCTTGGCTTAGTGATCTCAAAAGGTACTTTGAAGATGGATCCCAACAAGGTGGAAGCAATTCTCAATTGGCCTACTCCAACTTCAGTAAGTGAGGTAAGAAGTTTCCATGGCCTAGCTAGCTTTTACAGAAAATTTGTAAAAAAATTCAGTCATATTTTCTCTCCAATCATTGATGCAATCAAAGGGGATAAAAGGAGAAAGTTTGTATGGTCTGATGAGGCAGAAAAAAGATTTCAATATTTGAAACAAAGGGTATCACAACAACCTATCTTAGCATTGCTTTATTTTAACAAGGTGTTCACAATTGAATGTGATGCAAGTGGGTATGCAATTGGAGCAGTATTGAGCCAAGAGGGTAGGCTTGTTTCATTTTTCAGTGAGAAACTCAATGAAGCAAAGAAGTATTCTTCTTATGAATTGGAATTATATTCCATGGTGCAATCATTGAAGAAGTGGAGACACTATCTCCTTCCTAAAGAGGTCATTGTTTTTACTGACAATCATGATTTGCAGTTCCTCAACAACCAAGAAAAACTTAGCCACAAACATGTGAAGTGGGTGGAGTACCTCCAGAGCTTCACCTTACCATCAAACACAAAAGGGGTAGTCAAACAAGATGGTAGATGCTTTGAGTAGAAGGGCATTGTTGGTTTAAGAAATTCAACTCCAAAGTGTAGGTATTGATGCTTTGAAAGGTATGTATGAAGGAGATGATGATTTCAAAGATATTTATGCTTCTTGCAATCAGTTTAATGGCACTTTTGATGAAGACAATTCTGATTTCTTAATTCAAGGGTTATTGTTTAAGGGTGCTCAATTATGTATTCCCAAATGCTCTATGAGGACTAATCTAATTAAAGAGAAGCATTGTGGAAACTTAGGGGGTCATTTTGGTGTGGACAAGAATTTGGAACAAGTAAGAAGGTATTATTATTGGCCAAAGATGCAAAGTGATATTAGAAAATTTGTTGAAAAGTGTGTTGTTTTCCACAAAAAAAAAGGTTGTAGTACAAATGCAAGTCTTTATTAGCCATTTCCAATCCCAAATAGGCAATGGGAATCCATCAACATGGATTTTGTGTTGGGGTTACCCAAAACTCAAAGAGGATTTGATAGTGTGTTTGTTGTTGTAGATCGATTTAGCATAATGACACATTTTATACCATATAAAAGTACAAATGATGCCTCATACATTGTAGGGTTGTTTTTCAAGGAGGTGGTTAGAATTCATGGATTACCATTGACAATTGTTTCTAACAGGGATAGTAAGTTTGTGGGTCACTTTTGGAGAACCCTTTGGAAGAAGTTGGGAACAAACTTGACCTTTAGCTCTGCCTATCATCCACAAATAAATGGGCAGACTAAAGTAGTTAATAGGAGTCTTAGAAATATCCTAAGATACTTGACAAAGGAACATTCAACCCAATGGAATTTGATTCTACCCCAAGCTAAGTTTGCATATAATGACTTTGCGAATAGAAGTGTTGGAAAAATCCCATTTGAGATTGTATATGGATTGCAACCTAGGGGAGTGTTTGAGCTTAGATATTTGAGTGGTATGGAGAGAAAGAGTGTTGAAGGAGAAGAGTTTGTAGTGGCCATGAAAGATATACATCAACAAGTTACGGATAACCTTCAAAAGAGTGTGGATAAATACAAGCAACATGTAGAATTGAAAAGAAGAGAGGTTCAGTTCAAAGTGGGGGACTTGGTATTGGCTCATTTGAGGAAAGAAAGGCTACCAAAAGGGAAATATTCAAAGCTGCAAATGAAGAAGATTGGGCCATGTAGGGTGGTCCACAAATTTGGAGCAAATTCCTATGAGATAGAACTCCCTCTTGGAGTGGCTATCTCTCCAGTTTTTAATGTTTTTGACCTATATCCTTTTAAAGGATTTGTGATTGCAAGTGAAGATGCAGGTACATTAGGAGTTCCAGATGAAGATTGGGTTAGAGACTTACCACCAAGTAAGCCATTGAAGCTTGAATGCATCTTGGACACAAAGGAAGCTAAACGAACAAGGTGCAAGGTGTACAATGAGTACCTAGTGAAGTGGCAAGGCCTTCCAATGGAGGATGCCACGTGGATGACAAAGGAAGACATCAAGAAGCATAATACAACTATACAAGATTTGATCTTAAGTGGAACTTGATATTTTGTTCTCCCCGAGTGTATGGTGTAGGGGCACCTAGCTTTCATCATGTAAAAAGGGGTTAGATGTTAGGTTTTTGTGAAGTTGAGTTACTTTTGATGGAATAAGGTCTATTTAGACCATGTGTGATATTTTTGGTAATGTGGGGTCGGTTGTGTTAAAAGTTTTCATGTTTTGCTAAATGTTGCAAAAGTTGCAATGTAACTTTGCATTTTTGGTTTGTATTGGAAGTTGAACAGTTAGTTATTTTGAAAAGTAGTTTGAACCATTGGTTTTTGGTTGTGAGAGTTTAAAATATTCCTTGGGATGTTTGAGGCATTCTTTTGGAGACATTTTTGGTGATAAAGCAATAAGAACAACTTTGTTTTATATTGTGTTATGTGGTTATAATAGGCTATATGACTTTGTACTATCTATTAATGATATAATTTTCATTGGAATTGTTGAAGGGATGAATTAGCTGCCTTTTGGTTTTGGTTTCATCATTTTTCATTGAGATAGGAGTGATTTTGAAGCAATTTACTGAAAAGCAGCCAGAAAACCCTAGTTTTGAGGGTTTGAGAGAAAAAACATGAAGTAGGGAACCATTCCACCAGTGGAAAATTCTGAAAATCAGTGGAATGGGAGTAGTTAGGATGCTTTTAATGTTGGTAGGGTTTGTAGGAGTAAGGGATGGAGTTAGGTTTGAGTTTGATCAAGCCCTAGCCTAATATCTCTATGTATTAGGCTTAGGAGAATAGGTTAGACATAGGGTTTTGTAAAAAGGTGATTGGTAGTTTGGAGAAAGGATTTCACAAAGTTGTTTTGGAAAACAAGCCTAATTAGGCCTCTTTTTAGCATAGCAGTCTAAATTAGAGGGCGTTGTTACAAAACAAAATATTCACAAATTTGATATGTCTCGAAAGGGCATAAAGGGTATTTGCAAAGGTGATTCAATTGTGGGTTTGAAGGCTTCTTTGAAAGATATGATGAAAAATCATTGTTTGGAGTGCTACAAGGAAGTTTGAAGGATTTGTGAGAAAAGGACCAAGTTAGGGTTTCATAGTTGCAAATTTTGTTCAATTGTGATTGAATTGAAAACCTCAACCCTACTCTGCATTAGAATGAGATCTCATTTCCTAAACGAGATCATGTTTGCTTTATTTAATAATATGGACGTTGGAAAATGAAATGGGATCCCATTTAGGGTACAAGATCATGTTCCTTTTTTGACTATTTTTTAATTTTTACTACTAAAAAATTACTGTCAATTCTACAACTTGATAGTGTACGATCGACAACGACTACTTCTCCCATTTTCTATTAAATTTTGTCTTCTACATGCTCTTGAATTTGCAATTTGATTTGAATATTGAAAGGAGGCCTCATTGGGATAGTTTTGGAGTGGAATTGTGTTCATTTTCTACTCATTTGAAGGAGGAACAAAGAAGGAAGACTTTTACTATTGGAATTCATTTGTATTTCACAATATTCTAATCATGGGATCATAATGTCATAATAAGAGAAAAAGATAGGAAGGTATTGACCCCTAAAGAAATTCAAACAAAGAGAGAGGAGGAAAAAAGAAAAAGATATAGAAGAATGAGGATTTTAAAATAAATGAATAATGATGAAGCATCTGGTTCCATGACTAATGAAGATGAAAACATTGAAGAGACCATGGATGTAGATGATAGAAATTTGCAAGAGGTGAATGTGGAAGATAATGCGTTTATAGAAACTAATCCTAGTATGTCTTCAAATCCACCTTTCAATGCTATGGAGAATGTGACAATGGGCACAGATCCAAGTACATCTTCAAATCCATCTTTCAATGATATGAAAAATTTGATTGTAGAAGGTTTACAACAAGCTAGATTTAACAATTATGAGATCAATTATATTCGTAGAGACAATGAATTTAAAAATTTTATTGTTGAAAATGAAAATGAAAATGAAAATCATTTTGTTGATGAAAATGAAAATGAAAATCCTTTTGATGTTGAAAATGAAAATAAAAATCCTTCTGATGTTGAAAATGAAAGTATTTTTTTTAAAATTGAAAGTATTATTTTGGATAATCTTCATGGTAAGATTTCTTGGAGACAAATAAGAATGCATTCCAATAGATATACAAACAATTTTTTCATCATAAAAGCTATCATTTCAATGTCAACTCATGATGAAATTGATGAGAATGTGGAAAATGAGAAAATTAATGAAAAAAGCATTTTTGTTAAACCAAGAAGAAAAGATGAATCACTTAAACATGCCATATATCTATTATTCCTAGTGTCATTGAGTTTATTGAAAAGAATATTCAATCTAAAGATAAGAATGTGGCATGATGAGCTATAAAAATTTCTATAGTTAATAAAACAACTTTGAATAAAATAATGCTAAGCAATATTAGCGAAATTCTAAAAATACATCCTAAAACATTGGCAAGAGCAGCAAAGAGAAGAGAAAGTATAGAAAATGATCCAATCAACCAATGCTGGAGTTTTAGTGGTCGACTCCCAAGGTTTGACATGAAATTGAATATTGAAATCAAATCTTTGCTTGAAAAATATTGGCATGATAATAGTAGGGTATCATCTAATGTTAGAGATGTTTTGAAATTAAGAATGGGGTCCAAAATTTGTGATCCTCATCCAAAACACCTATTAGACACAACTCAAACCAAATTTTATAGAAAATTTTGTGATGATTTAGTGTTACTTAGTAATATTAGAATAAGTCAAATATCTTTTGAAAAATGTAAACCTTGGTATGTGAAAATTAATAAGCAGCAAAGCTCTTGTTGTTGTAAAATGCATGTGCAATTTTATTATTATTATGATGTTTTCCGATATATACATTGTACTTTACATACTAACATGATTATGCAGGAATGTGGTATTAATATGCCACCTAAAATAATCAAGGAGTCTATAGCAAGTTTGTTTTGTGAAAGATCTAATGGGCCATTATTTTATTTAAGTTCATGTATTTCTGGACAATGCACTATTTGTGGCAATCTTTCATTGTTAGGAGTTTGTATGCATGAAAGTGCTGAAAATTATTTTGGACAACAATTAGTGGATGTTAAAAGATTTAAGAATGTTGATTATTCTTTAAAAGATGGAAAAATTGGAAAGCGTTGTAATTTAATTACAAAACAAATTAGTGCGCATGCATTCATATCAAAATTTAAGAGTAAGATTGTACGATTAATGGTGGGAAATAAACTATGTTTCATTCCACTTTATGGCATAGTAGAACATATTTTTGAGGTTCTCTCGAGAAACATAACTTATCAAAAGGCACCTACTATTTTCATATGTTCGTTTTGGGATGATTTCCCTTAATGTTTTACCCCATTTAGGTGTAGAGAATTTATTTTCCTTTGCATCCAAAGATGAAATTCTCATGTAGTTCAAAGAATTTTCTCTACACTACACACCAACATATCATAAGTGTATAAGTGTAGAATTTTTCTGCTACTGCACATAACTTGCAAATTTCTTTAACACTGGGGAATTTTGATGTTCTATTTTCTAGCTTCATCGTCAATGTCTGATCCTTCTCCAAAGAAGAAAAACATAAAATACAAGTACCAAGTTGTGTTTCTAATGACATCCATCGAATCCAATTTTGATCATATCATAGATTCCAAAATTAGACTTGTGGCTATGTCTAAATTTCTAGAAAGGGTAAGCAAGCAACCTGTTGATTCCAGCATGAAGTGTGTTCTTGAGATCAGTATTCACTTGGCTTCTTCTTTTCTATTATCAACATACAATCCTAAGTTTGTACTAGCAGAAGCTACACATTTTAACAAGGATACTAAGAGTGTTAAAGATACAGATGGAAAAGTGCTCATAAGGCTTGATGATGAGTTCTTCGATAAAAAAATTTAGATGCCCAAGCATTGATCAATATTTTGACCTTGCCATGGAGACATCTTAAACCTTTTATGACAACAATTCAGATAAGTGTACAAAGACTATCAACACTCAATGGCTTAAGATTGCTAGGCCTACCATTTCTAGGTGGCCTAAGAACCTCCACTGTAGTGAGTTGAACGAGGAGGTGAATGACTAAATAACTCTTCTTAGTAGAGTTAACATATTACCAACATCCACCACTTTCCAAGAATGTATGTACCACTATATCTATGTCATAAAGAAAGGTCAACATAAAATATTTTTGGGAAAGAAAACTAGTGATGCTATTTGTGAGCAACTTTCCAAGGTATCTACTTCATTGAAGTTTTACATGATTTTGTATCTAGTCTATCTTGCTACCTCTATGAGGCATTTTTCAAGCTTTTCTTTAGAGGGTGACAATAGGAAAGTTCTTGTATATGAATATTACTATCAATGGACTTTGAAGTAGAGCCTCAAACATTTCAAGAGGGTTAATGATGCCTTTTTCTATTCATACATGTGGGTGATCCCACAATAGTGGTTTACAATTTTTGGCCAAACTGGACACTGAAATATGTTTTTGTGTCTAAATCTTCGCTTTCGAACACCTATAGCGACTAAACCGTGAGGAATTTGGAGATGATGCAAACTAGAGTTTTATGAAATTTTGTCTATAGATTTTAAATATATTTTTTTCAAAATTTTTAGAATCAGATTACGCTTATTTTTCCATCTCCCTCGAAAACTAGGTTTTTTCAGAAAACAACATTTTTAAAAAGTGACGCTCACCGTATAACGCATAACTTTTTTTCCATGAAGGATAAAATTATAATTCTTTTGAATTTAGATTCGTAACTTTGATATCTAGTGCTTCCACTTGGTTAGATAGTTTTTTATTGAATATTTCTTCTTTAATCAAGTTTCAAAGTCAAACCAATTATAATTCAGACATAGCGCGACCGTATAACGCGTAACTTTTTTTGTATGTATCAAAATTCAATTTTTTCTCTTTGTTGGATCAAAGACATCAATATCTGGTGCACTCATATTTTTCAGATTTTTTTTTTGATAATCTGCTATTTTTCCACATGTGAAGAACAAAGAGCTTGATTTTCGGTGAAAAACCTACATTCACGAGAAATAAAAAATAAATATAATAATAAAATAAAATTTATTTAAAATTATACTTTTTGGGAGGCTTATAATAAGGACTACTTACTTACAAAAAATAAATTTTAAATGAATTCATTTGATCCCCCAAAAGGTAAATCAAAAGTGGGTTTTTATCAGCATTTTGATAGGTGTAAAGGAGACTCCATTATAGGTATGGTTTAAAACTAGCTGGGGTTCTATCCAAGGGGGTTTGATTTAAGGTAGTTTGTGTAGACACCTAAAAATGACTTATGCCTGCGAGCACTATTTTTTACCACTTTTCGTCTTAGCATAATTATGATACTTTAATTATGTTCCTAACCCATCTTCAACTATTAATTAAATAATTCACAATTATTTAATTAATTCAGGGTCTTCTATTCTTCTTGATTATTAAATAAATAAATCATATTTATTTAATGTGTCACTAATTATCTAAAGTCAACTCATAATTAAATAAAGTTCTCATTTTATTTAATTAATCTTTGTCATTAATGTCCTCCTGATTATCAAATAAATATATTTTAATATATTTATTCAATATGTCACTAGTTCCTAAATCCTCTCTTTTAATTAAATAGATTTGCTAATTTATTTAATTAATTAACCACTTCTTCTAAATTAAATAATTATTTTTAATTATTTAATTGTTGTATGTGACACTTCTTTATTTTTAAATAAAACAATTTATTTAAAAATGTCTCACATAGTTAACTGATTCTTCTTTTAGTAATTAATTTCAAAAATCAATTACTCATTATCTCACAAAATCCATATTTTGAATTAATTTAATTCAAAATGGAAATATTCTTCTACAAATCAAGTAATTTCTAAAATTACTGATTTTCTAAAATCCCATCTTCTTATCTTCTGATTTTTGCTAATTTCATCTCAACTGTCACATTTATTCTTGATTTAATTTATTTAATTAAATCTTATTCACACATTTGGGCATTTTTCCCTAACCCTAATTGAGAGTTGCCATTTTGAATCTTAACCATTGATTCTAGGGCATTTTCTCAATCTCTCATCTCATCCGTCCATGCAAAATTGCATTTTCTATAAAATGACAATTTTGCTCTCATTTCAGGGAGGATCTTGATCTTGAATTTCTTAAAATATTTTAGATTCCTTGTTTATTGTCATTTCTTGCATTCTAGCCATTAGTATTTGAATATTTGCACTTAGATTTCATTTTCTATTTGCATAAATCTTTTAAAATAAATCCTTCAAAGTCTTGTTTAGGTCTAGGCATATAGAGTTTGCTCCTCAAAATCTAAGGGCATCCATTATTACAACAAGCTAGGAGGTATAATAGAAGTTAGGAGGAGAGAAATGGGTGAGATTGTTCTAGTTTCATTCCCTTTCTTTCACATTTCTCCTTTGCATTCTATTGTGTTGTTTGGATAATATTGCATGCATGTGATACTAACATATTTTGTTTTAAAATCCTCATTACAGCTCATCAAACCCTATTCAATTGGAATGCTTTAAATGGAACTTTTAAGGCTTAAATCATTATATTTTCTAAAAAATATGTGATTTCAACAAAAACTGCTCTCCCAAAATTGTAAACCAAATTTGTGGGATCATGCCATGTTTAATAAGGAACTTGAGAAGAAAAGGGTGTTAGATGAAGCATGGGAACTTTTCAAAAAGTTTGGTTGCATCTTCTTATAGTTTCCTACCTTTACATACATCAAGGTTGGGTGCTTTGACAAACTTCCATATATGCTACCTAGATATCCTAGTGATAAATTATACTTATAGAATTTTTTGTAGGAAAATTATCGTAGTACACAAAAAGTAGGATGAGTCACATAGTTGTATTTAAGTTTCCTTCGACCATTGGTAGATACTCCATCACTACTTCTCCCAAAGCCAAAGCTATGGAGATGGAGATGCAATGGGTAATAGTGAAAAAGTAAAAAAGGATGAATGATTTTGATTACAGGGGAATGAAAGACAAACTCAAGAAAATCTACACTCATGTGCACAAAGTTGAAGAAAAATGGGCTGAGTGAAGAACTATCAAATATGTAAGGAAGCTAGACTATAGTTGGCGTACCTTAGAGAAAATCAGAGATCTTGATCTTGTAGACAACCTTGATGATATGAAAGAAGAAGATGACATCCTACATCCGGAATATGAGGAGAACAAGGTTGTTGAAACCCCTCTTATGTTGATCTAGTGGTCTCAAAAAGAGATGATTTCTATAAGAGAGAGGTTCTAGCATATTCTTGCAAACACTATTGTTTAGCTACATAGTAAGGGGATTAAGTTGAAGCATTTCAACACGAGATCGGAAGAGGAGAATACTGAAGATCCTATTGGTAAGAAGGGAGAGTTAAGGACCAAGAACAAAGATGATAGTCCAAGTACTATAAGGTATGTAAGTATATTTTCAAAATGAAAGGAGGCAAAAGTAAAGAAATAGAAGGGACATTAACTCAGGTTGAGGAATAGAAAGAAGAGAATCTAGTTGAAGAATCAAAAGAACCTCCAATCACTTCTCAGTCGAAGTCTACAGCATAAGATTCTCCCTCTTCTTCTTCTTCTTCTCTCATAATGAATACAGTACAAATTTCTCTTCCTCCTGCTGTTTCAAGTGTACAACCTTTATCTTTTGTTTCCACTATTTTTGCTACTCCAATTGTATCTGTATAGTCAATTCATTCATCACCCACTAGTGGGTCAATTTTTGAAAGCCCTCGTAATAATATTGAAAAAAATTTGGCCCTCTATCTTCTTTGCCTAGTTTGTCTTCACCAGTGTTTGATGTATCCACACAATCAAATTTTGATAAATTCATGTATGAGTTTGCACGTAATGTGTCAAGTGCAAAGATCCCAATTGCAATTTTAACCCAAACTCCACCAATTCTAACCACCACTATTGTAAGTTCATCTCCATCAACACAAACCACAATGGTAGGTATAGAAGTAGGTTTTTTCACTCTCCCTCCCTCGTTGACATCACAAGTTCTAAGAGGAAGAAGCAAGCAATCTCCCCAGATGACTTTGATTTTAGCCAACTTGTTCCTACAAAGACCAAGACTACAAAGAAGGCCAAAACTCTTTTGAGGGTGATGGTTGAAAAATTAGGTTATAAATATGTGAAAGTGGCACAAATGCCTCCAAACAAGAGTGCTAAAGATGCTAAAGGGTTGGATTATGTGATCACCATAATTGAATTGGGAAATAAAACACATGAGATTGCAAAGGAGGACTTGTGAGAAACAATGGCTTATTTAATTTAACAGTATGATAGGGATAAAATCATCAAGGATCAATTGAAGATCAATGTCGAACAATTCACTTCCGTACTCTAGAAGATAACTCAATCTTTTGAGTCTATTGAACCTATTACCACAAGTGTGGATGATGTTGCAATTCAAAAGACTAAAAGGATTGGTGCACAAGGCTAGGAAGTTAGTGCATGGATAGATAGGATAATTACACAAGGCACTCAATCATTGAATTCTTCCATCAAATTGATCAACAACATGGAAAATGTCTAGTCAAAATTGAGCTAGACTCTCGATGTGTTATCTCAAAATTTGTAGTTAGTAGAGAAATATCTAGAAACTTGGACAAAATTGAGGGATTTCAAGCTAGATGTGTTGGTGCAAAATGGGGTGATCCCCACTAAAAATATGTTCGTTGGATTATGAGAATCAATGAAACTTAAAAGAGATGTCATCAATGAGTTAATTAAAGATTTGCAAGAAGCTCGGGAGATAGATAATGACAAATAATTAGACCTCACCTTCAAAATTGGAGAGATTCCTTGCCAAAGACTTGATGACAATCAGAAGGTCCTTCCCGTGGATGTGGTTATCAAAGAATTCACTTCCCTAATTTAGACAGGGATAGAGTTAGAAGATTTTTTATTAGTTTCCATTGATAAGTTAGTGTATTTTCAAGTGATTCTAGATAATCTAAAAGTGCTACTAGATAAACATAGAAAAGCGTGTATCAGTATCAAGGACTCCATCACATGAGTTCTTTCCATCTCCAACCATACAACCGGGCCAAACAACTCTGAAGTTTAGGCCGCATTGAAGAAATATGAAGATTTCCTGGAGAAGAATGTTGAAGAATAAAATAACGTGCTAGTTGATACTTGTTTATTTTCAAGTTTTTCCTTTATGAAATTTGTAATTTGTAGATGACATTTTACATGTCTTTTGTAATATAACATTACATGTAAGAGGAGTGAAGTACCAAATCAAATCGTACTCTTCCTTTGAATAAGTCAAAATAGTTATAGATTTCCTTTTTTCACTCTTGCTCTCTATAAATAAGAGGGAGCTCTTTTGTAAATATTAACTTTTAGCTTATGAAGTGAAATGCTGCCAAATTGAAGACCACATTGAATTTTTTTTTTTGAAGTGTAAATCAAGATTCAATCAATAAAAGAAGTAAGTTGGTGTCCAATATTTTCCTTGGATCAAGTTTGTTATGTATTGGGATTGTTCTTATGTCTTTCCTATTACATTCTCTTTTACATGATTGAATCGTGGTGTGGAATTATATGCTCAAAGAGGCAGCCCAAATATTATTTTGAAGTATTTGAGTTGCAATATTATATTTGGGATTTGTGTTTATGTGTGTAATTGGAGATAATTTGAAGACTTTGGGATGCGATTTATCATCTACATTTAGTTGATCCTATTGTGGCGCATGTTGAATACTTTGGGTTGGATCATATACTACTCATCCTTCTTTCAAGTCAACATAAGAAGCAAACAAAAGGCTTTGTGTTTTTATGGGTTTGCTTGCTATTAACACTCGCTAGTATCATTCTAGTTATTCTTTTGTCTAACTAAATTAGATATTGGTTATTATTGCTCCTACTAGTATTTTGTGGTTAATTACATGTTGTAATTGTCACGAGATTATCATTTTAATTTTGTAAAAGGAAACATCTATTCTGAAAAAAGAGAATAGGATGAATGAATTTACACCCCCATGGATAATTGTAGTGTACATAAAGCTTAGTTAATTACTAGTTGCTTTCAGTTAGCAATAAGAAGGGAGCTCCCCTTTCTAAGAGGAGAGATTTAATCTCACTATATCATGGTTGATATCACCATTTTTTAATGAGTTAGTTGATTATAGAATATTCACCCAACAGGTTGAACAAGTGGTATACAATCCAAACACCTACAAAAGGATAGGAAAATAGAAGGTAAACATAATAGAATAGGAAAATAAAATGGTATAGGAAACAAGAAAGAAACAAATTCACCAAATAAAATATTTGGGTTCACCAAAATATAATACAAAATTATGCTACACTTAGATTTAAAAGATTAATTTTAACCATTCATTTGTGTTAACTAGAGCAACATCAATCTATAGAAATAACATCCATTTCCATAGTTGATCTAGTTGACCTGTAGTTGGGTAATGCTTTTTAATTTTATTGATATTTTGGTAAACAAAAGGTAATTCAGTTTAGTGGCACAAGTATTTATATGTTACAAGGAATGATTCCATGACTATTATATTACAATAATACTAGAATAGTAGATGTCATTGTTCTTGCACTATTGTTTGAAAGTTTTGGTAGTGTCTAGAATTTTTATAGAATAAAAATGAGATTTAAAACCTAAATAGGGGGAAATAGCTTGTAAAAAATATATCAATACATTGATGAATTTACATAATAACCACAAAATCATTTGATATATTTGTGAGATCAATATCATATGATTTATTGACAAGAGAGGAGGGAGAGTAACAAACCATTATATATATAATAGTCACAAAATCATTTGATAGATGTAAAATCAATATCATATAATTTATTGACAGAGAGAAGAGAGAGTAACAAAATCTTATACATACATACATACATACATATATACATACATGGGTAAAAGCAAGAAGTTGGGTCCACAAAGAGGGGAATTTTTAGCCAAAAAAATCTCATAGGAAATGCATATGTGTTTTTAAAAACATACGTATGCACTAAAATGCATACGCATTATACAACACATGTGGTTTGGGAATTCAAAATTTTAGAAACGCATACACATTATGAAACACATACACATTATGAAACGCATACAGGTTTTTAAACATAAGCGTGTACATGTTTCTAAAATTTTGAACTCCCAAGCCACATGTTGCCTCAGTTTTAGGCTCAGGAAAGGCTTGGCAACCCGACCCTTAGCCTTTGACCTGCAACTAAAAAACTAAGGCATGTTCAAGAGAAATGTCCAACTTTGGCAATATAGTTGATGGACTTTTTTTTTGAATTAATCTATGAAATTAAAACCCATTATAGAACACGATGTCTAGTTTCCAAATATATATTTTTTGTTAATATTGGATTATGTTTTTTATGTTTTAATTAATTTCTAAGCAAGCTGGTCCATAAACTTGAAATATCAAGCTTTTTTTGTTTTTTAATAACTTTTTTTTGGTTAATTTTTTTGTCAAAAAAATTATATGAAATCAATCTTCAAACAATTCTCTACACAATGGAAAAAAAATAACATTCAGTTTAGGTCCAATTATGTTGTCCATACATGTAGATTTTTAAAAACAACAATTAAGGCCAATAAAAATTCAATAAAAAAATATTCAGAAAAAATTACAAAAAAAATCCTCATCAATCTTCATGTTGTTAAATATATTTCCCCAAAAGGAATTAGAAAAATAATTTTATTTAGGTCAAAAAGTGGTGTTCATACACGTGCATGGTATGGTGAAAAAAAATGACTTTTAAAAAGTGGTTTTTATGCATGCCTATCAAAATTTAATTTATGTCATCTAGGTATTTGAATAAATTACATATTTGGAAACTATATTAAAAAATACTAAATTTCATATTATTGAATTTTTTAAAAATTCATTGTGTAAGTGCTTCAAATTTTCAATCCAAGTGTGAAAAAATCTAAAAAAACAACAAAAACACTTCCACTTTTTGAACTTTTTGTGGACCCAACTTCTTACATCAGTCCATATACATACAAGCATACATAGAATCAAGAATATGAAGAGAATGTTAATGCGTGTAAAGGGGAAAAGGTCTTAGGGATTGACAAGCTCCCATAAATGTTAAAAACATGGCATAGAGGATACAATAACAAAGAATAAAAGGAAATAGAAAAGAAAATCTTGTAGATTGAAAGAAAAAGACTAGATAACCTTGTTTTGGGTGTTGGAGGAAGAAATTCTCTACCAATTGATAAATAATGTCTCTACAAAATTAGGATGTCTACTAAGAAGAGTATAATAATAATAGAAGAATTGAAGAAACCTACAAAAACCTTGAGATTTCATAGTAATAGGAATGCATAATGAAGAGAACTTAATAACAATTTTTACAATGTGAGAATATTTCAAGAAAGTGATCTAGAAAACTTGAGAATGCAAGATAATGTTGTAGATTTTGCAAGAGAAGCTAAAAATTGCCAAAATATTGAAGCTTTGCATGTGAACTAGTCATGAAGATGTGAGAGCCAAGACTATCTAAACTTGCATGCCAAGATTGTTAAACTTAGAAAAGGGAGTAAAAAAGATAAGTATTGGAAGAATACAAAATTAGGCTTGATATCAATTATGAATAGGAAGCATAACAAATATCTCTATCTTGAGTGTTAAATGGATTCCATATGATTATCTAGCTAGGGGATGCTAGAATGGCTATGCAAACATTAGTGCTCTAGTGCTAACATCCATAAAAAATAGGACACAAAACAATAAAATTGAAGGAAGATAATGAAATAACAATTTTTACATTTGGACTATGGAGAAATTTGCAAAAAGGTCTAAAACATGTCCTAAAACACATGTAAAAATAAGCATTAAAATAACTACAATTTCTAATATCAAAATTACAAGGTATACAATTTTTAACCTTATAGTGACCACTTTATTGAAAGAAAATCATAGAGATTGATTTCCTTCCTTTTCAGAATAAAATTGAAGGAAGATAATGAAATAACAATTTTGACATTTGGACTATGGAAAAATTTACAAAAATGGTCTAAAACACGTCCTAAAACACATGTAAAAATAAACATTAAAATAACTATAATTTCTAATATCAAAATTACAAGATATACAATTTTTAACCTTACAGTGACCACTTTATTGAAAGAAAATCATAGAGATTGATTTCCTTCCTTTTCAGAATAATGTTGAGGCCTCCAATTGTGCCATAGGATATTTTGAGAATGATATTCACTCTACCTTGAAAGAGGTGCATATTGGTGATATCCTAGTAAGAGTTGATTTTACTTTCCTATATCAAACAAATATCTAATATATGTTTCTCCAAGAACATTTGAAATAATCTTCTCTTAGAGAGGGAGTTCAATCCCTTAATATTTCATGAGTAAAAATCTTCATTGGGTAACCTTAGTCTTATTGCTACTTGCCAAGCCATTCTCAAGTTGTGATTGATTCTCAATTGCTATGTTAGCAAGTTACACATACATATGCATATATAATATGTATACACACACATATGTATGCATGTATGTATGTATATCTATGTATATATACATTTATATATTTCTTTAGTTGTGATTGATTTCCAATTGCTATGTTAACAATTATATGTGTGTGTGTATACACACATATATATACACATATGTATGTATGTATGTATAAACATTTGTACTAGAAGGAAGTGCAATGGTGAGGTCAATAGAAGATACACTAGTTTAATTTATTATTTTTTGTATATACAATTTTAAAATACACCTTTAAGGGTAATCCCACAATAATGAGTCCCACTTTTTGGTCAAGATGGACATTTATATCAACATTTTTAATTAAATCTTCACCTTCTGAGACCTATACCAGCTAAACCATTAAGAATTTGAAGATGATGTGAACTAGTGATTTGTGGCAATTTATGTGCAGATTCTAAATATATATATATTTTTTTTCTGAAATAAATCATGAATCTTTCAACATCTCCTTTAATAACTAGTTTTAAATAATAAGTTCAACATTTTTAGAAAGTAATGTTTATGTCGTCCAACATAACTTTTTTTCTAGAAAGAATTAAATTCTAATTTTTAAAATGTAGATTCTTGATATCAATACCTATTGCAAGGATATTTTTTCATAATTTTTTATTACATATTTAAAAAAAATAAAAATTGAAGTCATCGTAACTATAATTTAGACATGGGTGTATGTCTTCCAACATAACTTGTTGTGTATATATCAAAATTCAATATATTTTTTTGGTGAAACAAAGACATCAATACCTAGTGCAAAGGTATTTTTTGAAATTTTTTTACATTGGTTTACTATTTATCCACCTCTGTAGAATGAAGAACTTGATGTTTAGTGAAAAACCTATGTTCAGTAAAAATTGAAAATTAAATACATGATAAAATAAAAACATATCAAAACTACACTTATTGGAAAGCTCGTTTTGAGGACTACAATCTTGCAAAATATCTTGATGAAGGGTACTACCCTTACAAACTAGAACTCGCAACAACAACACAAGTTTGCACAACAAAAATGTAGGAAGAACAAAGATATTTTATTAATACCAAAATGGAAAAGAAATTATAGAATTACATGGGTTGTTCAATTTTAAAAGCATTAGTCGAACATGCAGATCAATTCTTTAATTTTGCTCCACAATCTCCCAGTTCACATGCTACTCCACCACCCGATCCCCTTCTCTATCTCTATTTGTCTTTTTATCTCTACTCCTCCTTTAGGTGGGCTTCACTTCTCGACATTCTTTTCCCCATGTTGTCTTTGTACCACCTCGTCATCTAATGAACACTGAGATCTCCCAAGCAGTTACCTCATTATTAGTAACTTTATTTCTACTCGTTCATGCCAAGCAATCATCTTTGAATCTATGCTTCATCGTTAGGCTGACGCTAATCGCAAACCAAAATCGTGTTGATTCACAATGGAGATGTGAAATCAACGGATAACATCATGTCACATGTCACCATTTTACTTGTCTACCTATCTCCATCGATCCACTCACATTTCCATCCACCTTCCTGTCATCGTATTATCATGGGGACTTCAAATCCTCTCACCCTGATATCCCATCGTCACCTCGATGTAGTTCATCGCCCTGTTGGAGGGATGCTATAACAACTCCCATCGAAATAAGAATGTCACACCGATATGATTTGTAGGATTGACCAAGAGGTCCCACTACCTAGGTGTCATCCCTTAAATCATAGCCATTAGATCTTTGCCTTTGAATCTACACTGCTCCCTGCTATATCGTTGGCAAAGGATATGGGCCCACAAAATCTTAGTGAGTTGTCAGGATTTCGTCACTTGTCACTTCTGACGTCATTGTTCACATTTATCATCACTTTGATAAACTAGTTTTTCGAAGCACAAAGCATCAAGATCCAGAGTTCATTCCTCCCGCATATTGTCTACCATTTTTGGCGTAAGCCCTATCCTCAACTCGCGAAGCTCGAACTCATCCTTTCAAACTTCTCTTCTTTTTGGGTGTCAGAGTTTCACCATGCCTCATACATTCCCTGGCAATCAAGTAAGCCTTAACACTGAGTGCCGATGTCACCCATTTACATCATAGTGTAAGTTGCCGGACCGAAGTCCAAAACCAGACCAACCATACTCAGCTAACAGAAGTTGATTCAACCCTTATTTAAAAATAAAACAACAAAAATTGATGCAAGATTGCTCATATGCCCTAGATGCTCCTGCATCAGACACTTGGGGTAATTTGAAAATGTTTCATGAGTTGAACTCATAAACATTTGTAGATCCTATGCTTTTCCTAGATCCATCTTTTTACCTTATCTTTCTGAACATCTTTTCAAACTTGTCTATGCAATTTAATGTCCCATCCTTCATTCTTCACCTCTTCCTTCCTCTTTTCACAAATTCCAATTCCCACCAATTTGCACTATGAAATGTTGGAAAATCATAATCATCAATTTTATCTTCTCTAGTAAAATAAAGAGACTCATGCATTAACTCTTCCCTTGTTATTGCTACAACAATCATTTCATTTTCAATCTTTATTTGTTCCATGTGTTCCTCCTTTCCTATTTCTCTTGAAAAGTAGTTCTCAACTGTAAATTCAATGTCAGTACCACAATCAAAATACTCATACCTTCCATCTCTCTTGTTTGTATCCTCAATGTCAATAACATAATCAAAATAGTCTTCCTTATCATCTTGCAATAATCTGTCATCTATACAAATCTCTTTATCACATGAGAAATCATCAACTGATGCAAACGGAAGCTCGCTCTACAAATCAACATGCACCTTCTCACCTTCTTCCTTACTTACAACTATAGTACCTTCATTCATCAATGTACTCACTGTTGAAATACCTTTGTCTACACTAATCTCATAATGCTCACATAAATCAATAACAACATTTTCACAAAAAATAGATTTTACCTCTTCTTTTTGCACTAAAACTTTCATTCTACCTCGTCTGAATGCAATCAACACAGCTACAACTTGCATTAGAAAATATTGATCTTCATCCTCATCCTCTTTAACTAATTATCGAACTCCATTAACCAAGCATTTTTTACTGTTATTACATACCTTTCCTTCTTCTTTATTCAAAGGTTTCAATTTGTGCTTGACTCCATCTTTCATCAAGGAGTTGGTATTAGGATACCCATCATGCACTGCCTTCTTGTCAAACTGTCAAGGTCTTCCCAATAACAAGTGACAAACATCCACAGGCATAACATCACACAAAACTTCATCATGGTAATCATCAATCTTAAATCTTTCCAAGGATTGTTCATTCACCAAAACCTTACAGTCATCCTACAACCAAGCATTTTGTATGGATGTGAGTGCCCTCTCCTTTGTAGCTGTAACTTTTTCACCATTTCTTTAGAAACAAGATTGTTAGTACTACCACCATCAATAATCACATTACAAACTTTACCTTCATAGTTACATCGAGTGTGAAACAAGCTCTTTCTTTGGTCTGATTCCTTCTTCTCATTCAACAAGTCTCTTCTAACAACAAGGGACTCACCCCTTTCAACAGCTTTCAAAATGTGACGACTAAGCATCTTCATCTACATGGGAAACTCATGTATTACCTTTTGGTCTTTTTCTTATCCTTCCTTGATGTGGAGGACACTCAAAGGCTCTATTTCCTTCTTCTCCACATTGAAAACATGTTCCATGGAAGCCTCCTCTTTCTAGAGCTCATCTAGATCTTCCTCGACCTCTATAATTTTGCTCATGGAACTTGTTTAAGCTTTCACCTCTTTATCCTTGCTATCCTTAGTGTCTCTAATTTGTTGCTCCTTTTTTTGTACATAATCTCTATTCTTCCCTTTTTGCTTATTTCAATTTTTTTGTTCAATCTTTCTTCTACTTTCAATGCAAATTGATATGCATCCTCAATGGTGTATATTCTTACTAATTCCAACTCTTCTTGTATGTTATGTTTTAGCCCATTAAGATAACGAGCTACTTTCTCCTTATTTTCTTCACAATGTCCCATTCTAATCAGGATCTTGTGAAATTCCTCTATGTATTCCTTCATTGTCCTCATTCCTTGTCTCAGATTTTGTATCTTCTTGAGCAGCTCCAACTCATAATCAACTGGAATAAATTGATTCTTCAGTTTTGCCACCATTTTGTCCCACTTAGAAATTTTACCCTTCCCTTGTCTCCCTCTTTCAAGTTGGATCTCTTTCCACCATATACTTGCATGGCCTTTTAACTTCGTCTTTGCAAATCTCACTTTGTGAGGGTCTTCAATCTCCTCAAACTCGAAAAATTCCTCCATATCATTGGTCCAATTGATCAACTCTTCAGAATTTAGACTTCCATTGAAAGTTGAAACCTCCATTTTAGGCTTCTTTTCAAGGCTAGATATTAATTTCAACAATCTCATTTCTCATGTGTCCATTTGATCCTATTCTTCCTCTTCCATTTCCTCTTCATTTTCATCTTCACTGTCATCTCTTTCTTAATGCACCTCTCTCCTATGAACTTCTTACTACAAGGTATCCAATCACCTTGTAATGACTCTAATTTCATCTCTAGGAGGATCTCTTCTTCCACCACATTTGCCTCTACCTCTATCACCCTGGGAAAGTCTAGGAGGCATTTTAATCTCAACCCACACTCACAAGTCCTGCTACAAACTGCCTCACATTTGGTGCTTTTTTTACAAAATTAGGACAACCTGCTCTAATACCACTTGATGAAGGGTAATACCCTTACAAACTAGAACTCACGACAACAACACAGGTTTGCATGGGTATGTGCAGGATCATGATGGGACAAAAAGTGGTGATATGTAAGTGATATGATGGCCCATGTGGTTGACCACTTTTTTTAGCCCAAAATTGATGAAACGAAAAGGGTTTTTAAAGAAGATTCTCATCTTTCCACCAATATAAATTATTCTTTACTTTGAATTTAATAAATAATTATTATTCATTTTCTATTTGAATTACGACTAAAGTCCTGATTGATAGGTTGATTGAAAAACATATATACCTTTCAAATGGTATCACATTTTTTGAATCTGAAACATGTGTCACATTCTATGATTCACATACTATAGGATTAAAAAAAAAAAAGAATTTCATGAAGTTTTGACCAAGTTAAGGTGGTTAGACACACGAGTTTTTATATTTTTTAAAAGTTGTAATAAAAAATTCATAATTAATTATTTACTTGGAAAAAAATTACAAAAAAAATATGCATCACATCGGGACATGTGTCCTATACTTATATCTAAAATCTTATAATTTTTTTTTATCATTTTATTGTGGTTAGGGTGGTCAGACAGACACCTACTTCTTATTTTTTCCCTGAAATTTAAGTACTACTACATTGAAATTTCAAATTTACACCAAATAGATTTAAAAAAAAAAAAAAACCTAGTAGTTTAGAAACTACATTCAATTTGATACAACTTTTATTCTTACATATTTTTGAAACAATATAGATAACTTATTCAAATTTTTACGTTAAGTTGCCTAACTCTGATTTTTCTGAATTTTTTGCCACTTAAGGGCTTGTTTTTTCCATGATGATCTTGCAGATACCCACATAGAAAAAATGCAGGAAGAACAAAGATATTTTATTAATACCAAAGTGGAAAAGAAATTACAGAATTACATGGGTTGTTCGATTTCAAAAGCATCAGTCGAACATGCAGATCAGTTCTCTAATTCTGCTCCACAATCTCCTAGTCCACATGCTACTCTGCCACCTCGTCCCCTTCTCTATCTTTGTCTCTCTTTTTATCTCTACTCCTCCTTCAAGTCGACTTCACTTCTTGAAATTCTTTTCCCCATGTTGTCTTAGTACCACCTCATTGTCCAATGAGCACCGAGATCTCCCAAGTAGTTACCTCATTACCAGTAACTTCATTTCTACTCGTTTGCATCAGGTAATCGTCTTTGAATCTATGCTTCATCATTATGCCAAAGCCAATTGCAAACCAAAATTGCGTTGACTCACAATAGAGATGTGAAATCAACGGATAACATTGTGCCACGTGTGTTACCATTTTACTTGTCTGCCTATCACCATCGATCCACTTGAATGTTTCCATCTACCTTCTTGCCATCACAGTATCGTAGGGTCTTCAAATCCTCTCACCCCAATATCCCATCATCACCTCGATGTAGTTCATTGTCCCGTCAGAGGGACGTTGTAACAACTCCCACCAAAATAAGAACGTCACATTGATATGCTTTGCAACCTTGACCGAGTGGTCCCACTGCCTATGTTTAATCCCTTTGAATCTAGATCATTGCCCGCTATATCACCAGCAAAGGATATGGGCCCACAAAATCGTAGCAGGTTGTCGGGCTTTCACCACCTGTCACTTTTGATGTCATTGTTTACCTTTATCATCACTCTAATAAACTAGTTTACCGAAACACAGAGCGTCGAGAGCTAGAGTTTGCTCCTCCCTCATATTGTCTACCATTTTTGGCATAAGCCCTATCCCCAACTTGTGAAGCCCGAACTCATCCTTGCCAACTTCTATTCTTTTCAAGTGTCAAAGTTTCACCATGCCTCACACATTCCCTAGCAATCAAGTAAGCCTTAACACAGTTTCGATGTCACCCATTCACATCACATTGTAAGCCACCAGCCCGAAGTCTGAAACCATACCAACCATACTCAACTAACTAAAGCCGATACAACCCTTGTTCGAAAAGAAAACAACACAATTGATGCAAGATTGCTCATATGCACTGGATGCTCTTGCATCATATCTTGTCAAGTTAAGTACATCTGAAGACCTAATGCGGGGTTCAAAACTAGATTTTTTAAGGAAATTTTGATGCAGAAGCCAAAACTATCATATTAACCCCTTCGTTTGAAGGACCTTCGAACAAAGGTAGGTTATACCTTCACTCAAAGGCCACTTCGAGCAAAGATCATTATGTGAAAACATCATTTTATGGTGTATACCTTCGCTCGAAGGTGTTTACTTGCATACCATCACTTGAAGGTGCTCTCTTAAAATGTCCCTCCTCCCCCAAAAAAATCATTGTCCCAAAAGTGAGACTCAGTATTGTGAGATTACCCTTAAATACATACAATATTATCTATAGTATTTAAAATTATTACAAATTTACTTATATTCAATCAAAGGAATGATTTGTAAGAGCCTTTTTTTCTTATTTATCTATTTCCTACATATTGGCACAAAAAATTTATTAGACTTATATCATACAAGTGTGCTTGGTCTTATGGTAAAGGTGGTTTGTTATTTTTAATATCCTTAATTACATAGTGCTTCTCATGGTACCCCCAAGCCTCTTTATCATGTCAAGTTATTAGACGTATATCATAAATAAGTGCTTGATCTTATGTTAAAGGTGATTTTTTTCTTTTACTCTCCTTAATGTAGATAGTGCTTCTCATGGTATTCCCAAGCCTCTCCACATGTCAAGTTACACCTACACTATATAGATGGGGAGTGGTACTTTTAGGGTTTTCTTTTATGTTATGTACTACAATCTTAGTACCTTCTCAAATCAACCACAATGTTCCAAATTAGGATCTCTTTACCAAATATATCTCTCCAATCCTCTCTTTAGTGTTAAGCTACGCTTGTAATTTTGATTTCTAAATTATCTTGTTTCTTGTATATTATGATATACAAGTTTCAAGGGCTTATGGAGTCAGCCACAAATAAAAATTAGTGTATTTAAACATTGGATCTATATGCATGATTGATCTTCCCCGATAAGAAGATTAAAATTTAAATATTTGTATTTACAAATGTTGCACAATTATACTAGTTAAAAAGAGATTTGGTTCAAGGATAATAAAAGATGACAGTAAATTTAAACATAATTTATTAGGTGATTCTAGAGTTCAAACACTCCATAGAAATCCCAAGCTTCAATGCAAATATTCTCCATAACTATTTCACTTATATTTTTTTAAGGAGTTCTAGTTGTAAACTATATTGTTATGGTTGTTGCATTATTTATTTTGGGTATATAGAATTTTCATATTGTGTTATTCTTTAATATATTAGAGACAAGGATTTTCTTATATTATACTAAATATTTTAAAAACTTGTATGTAAAATATTTAAAATATAGATGTTTAAGAGAATGGTGATATTATTGACATTAGATAGAAATATAATTCAAAATTCTTAATATTTTTTATTTGAAAATAAATTTCCTTTCTTTAATTCTCAAATAAATTAACAAACAAAAAAAAACAATTTTTTAAATATACATTTTGTAAATTCAATCTTTCACATTACATTCACTTGACACACTACACTAAAAATCAATTTATAATATTTAGTTGATAGGCTACATATAGTGTGAGAATTGAGCCTGTAACAAGTCTCACGCCTACAAACCACTATTGTGTCATCGGAAAACAAGTTTCAACTACCATTTAATAGTAAACCAACAATCGTTTAATGGTAAAAGCCTCCAAAACATCAAGTAAAAGCCTTCAAAATCTCACTTATCACATAAAAGCTAGATAAATATTGTTTTAACAATTGGATGGGAACATTCTATTTCCATTTGCAATGTTTTTTGTCAATTTGATGACAACTTTCTTTTTTCATTTGCATTGCTTTATGTTTTAAATCTATATGCAAATATTTCATAATCAAATAATATTTAAGAAAAAAATCTAAATTTGTCTAAGTTTATTTCATTCCATTATTTAGCACTTATTATTAATTGTTTAATCCAACCACATGTAACTAGAATTTGTACCATGCACAAACAAATATTTCAACATATTAACATACATATAATTTTCAATCTGTATAATCCTCAAACCTCCTTTAAATACAATACTAATTTGTATACTAATTCAAATTTTAAAATATTTATCATACCCAAACAATTTTAGAGAACATCAACATATTTTCATATCAATCTTAAAACTAACCCCTATATCATTGGCATTAAATTTTTATGAACCGCCAAATTACCTTCACAAATATTAAATAATAAATAAATAAAAACGATCGAATTTCGATTCGCTCTCAAACAGATGCAAAATGAGCATGGGTATGTAGCGCTCCATCGTCGAACACGAAGGCCGCTTGAAAAAAAGCAATGAAATTATCCTGCAAGTTGTAGCTGTCACATCTTTTTCCATGTGATCCTTTTATTCTTATTATTATTATTAAATGATGAAAGTGATGGACATGTCTCGTACTGCCTTTTCTATATTTAGTTTATTATTGAGAAACATCTGAAAATGTTATCTTATTAGTTGGGGTATTGAAAAGCTCTTTTCTTTTGTACTTGTTCACGTCACTACTAGTACACAGAAATTTCCAAATCGATCAAATGTATTTTAATGTGGGGATCCCACTGAACTGCTCCTATCTCAAAATGCGCTCTACACGCCCACAATTAATTGTGTCAAAAGGCTTTTGTCTTTCAGTCAAGATTAGTATCCTTGTAGTAATAATATTTATTGATTTAGTGTCTAATATTTTTAATAATATAATATTAAAAATGAAAACGAACTCAGTCTATGGGATTTAAGAAATGGAATTGAAACTGTCTTTGCAAAAGAAAACAAAACAACTATCACTTCTTGTTGTTTCTTAACTTTTTGTTGAGGTAACTTGCTGTTTTTGCTATTTTCTCCTCTTCAAACAAAACGTCTGCGATTTAACTTCTAAATTAATAGTTACGACTTTAAAGTTGTTATTGTTGATCATGAATATTCATAATTGAATGAAATGTATACCTTATATATTAAAAGCAACAAATCATGTGATGCCACATCAATACACCAATAAAATATGACTTAATGCACAACTACCAGTCAAACTTTTTTTGGGATCACCTCAACAAAAAACATGTTGATGTAACCCTGGAAGCTTAGTTATAAGCAGGAGACTTGACAAATAAATTACTGTAAAAAAATAAAATAATTTAATATTCCAAGCATACTCAACAATTGAATCCTCCTCCATATTCCAACGTCAACAAGTGAATACTAAATCTAAAAGACTTCAATTTTCTACAGACCCTGTCATAAAATTACCAGATCATTACATTGCTTCTTTAATCCATGAGATATATAGCAGCAAATCAGATTTTCTGATCTCTATCGTTGGACTAGAAATAGTAAAAAATTACACTGCACAACAAAATGGAATTACAGTTTCCATTTTTTTAATTTCCAAAACAGATGCCATACTATAAAAATATGCTTGCCAGAGCCGACCGACGAATTAGGCCCTGTTGGATGGTCCATCCTGCACATTAAGCAGGATTTTTTCAAAACTTATTATGCGGTACATGTCTAGAATCAGTCGGATATATGAAAGAGCGGTTAGGCGTCCTATAAGAAATAAAACACAGTAGTCAAATAACAGAAACCGGGGACTTTAAAAGAAGCCCAATATAAAAGCAGAGAACTCTGAAAGAAGACCAATATAGAAACATGTTTACAATCAGACAGATATATGAAACAACAGTAAAGCGTCCTATAAGAAATTAAAGAGTATTTCTTAAAAAAAAAAGAGCTTTAAAAGAAGCCTAATATAGAAAGAGGGCTAATGAAATAATCAGACAGATTATGAAATACCAGTTAGGCGTTCTAATAAAAATAAAACACTGCAGTATTAGAACAGATACAGGGGGCTTTAAATAAAGACAATTTAGCCTTTAAAAGAGCCCCAATTTTCACACACAGAGGGCCTTGTTGTTGGAGGCCCAACAGTTTTCACACAGGGGACCTCCTTGGAGGCCCAACAATCTTTTTCCATTCCATACAGTCAGTTGGAGGAGTCCAACAATCTTTTCCAATCCCAAACAGTCAGTTGGAGGAGACCCAACAACCTTCACCCAGTTGGAGGAGGAGACTCAACAATCTTCACCTAGTTGGAGAAGGCTCCTCCAACAATCTTCATTCAGTTGGAGGCTCCTCCAACAATCTTCATCCAGTTGGAGGAGGAGACCCAACAATCTTCACTTGGATGGCAGAGGAAACCCAACAATCTTCTCTCAATTAGGAGGAGACCCAACAATCTTCATCTGGTTGGAGGAGGAAACCCAACAATCTTCACTCAATTGGAGGAGGAGACCCAACAATCTTCATCCAGTTGGAGGAGACCCAATAATCTTCACCCAATTGAAGGCTCCTCCAACAATCTTCACCCAATTGGAGGAGGAGACCCAACAATCTTCACTCAGTTGGGGGCTCCTCCAACAATCTTCACCTAGTTGGAGGAGGAGACCCAAAAATCTTCATCCAGTTGGAAGCTCCTCCAACAATCTTCACCCAGTTGGAGGCTTGAAGGCTCCTCCAACAATCTCCACCCAGTTTGAAGAGGGGATCTTCACCTAGTTGGAGGAGATCCACCTTTCTCAACCTAGTTGGAGGCTCCTCCAACAATCTTCACCTAGTTGGAGGAGATCCCACAATCTTCACCCAGTTGGAAGAGGAGACCCAACAATCTTCATCTAGTTGGAGGCTCCTCCAACAATCTTCATCTAGTTGGAGGCTCCTCCAACAATCTTCACCCAGTTGGAAGAGGAAACCCAACAATCTTCACCCAGTTGGAAGAGGAGATCCATCATTCTCCACCCAGTTGGAGGCTCCTCCAACAATCTTCACCTAATTGGAGGAAACCCAACAATCTTCATCCAGTTGGAGAAGGAAACCCAACAAATCTTCATCCAGTTGGAGGAGGAAACCCAACAAAACCCAACAATCTTCATCCAGTTGTAGGAGGAAACCCAACAATCTTCATCCAGTTGGAGAAGGAAACCCAACAAATCTTCATCCAGTTGGAAGGGGAGACCCAACAAATCTTCACGAAGTTGGAGAGTTGGAAGCTCTTCCAACAATCTTCATTGGAAGAGGAGACCCAATAATCTTCATTCAGTTGGAAAAGGAGACCCAACAATTTTCACCCAGTTGAAAGAGACCCAATGATCTTTCACCCAATTGGAGGCCTTGTTGGAGGCCCAATTTTCACATACAGGGGACCTGATTGAAAGCCCAATTTTCACACAGAGGGAATGCATAAGATTATCATCAAACAGCAGCTGGTGACTTGAACAGAAACCCTTAAAAAAACAGACAGAGGGAATGCACAAGATTATCATCAAACAGCAACTGGTGACTTGAACAGAAACCCTTTAAAAAACAGAACGGAGACAAAGAAATAAAAGGGAATGACTGGCTTACCATTCATCATTAATTTCGTAAAAACGTGAGACTGGGCTGCAATCTGAGATCTCTCAGAGCGTTTGCTGGGGTTAGAATGAATGACACAGCAAAACAAATAACATCATTAATTAGTCCGGAGATTACTGCTAGAATATTATTAGCGGGGCCTCATAACGCTACTACAAATACTTTTGTTCATCTCGCAAAGGCATGAAAAGAAACAAGCTAAAACATAAAGAAAACATGGAAAATCAATACCTATCTGGGTATGTGTTGTACTGGAGATATGTTCGAATTCGACAATCCTTTCTCCAACGAATCGAACAGCAGTAATTTCTGGCAGACTTTGCCTCAGTCCTTGGATCTCTGTTCTCTGTCTATTGTTGTAAACCCCTGCAACACTGAAACGAGTTGTTTGAGACATTAATGTAGTATTGTTGAAAATACCTCCTCTCCAAAATGCAGATTGTTTCTATATCTAAAACAAATGCAGCAAGATCGCCTTGATGAAAATGGGGGATTGGGAATTGCATTTATAGAACATGGAAAGCATTAAATAATTAAAAGCAAGCCGACAATTCTAACCTAGCTGTGCATGCCAAGTGATTACTACAACTTGCAGGTTTCTTCAATTTTACCCTCTTTTTTGGTAATTTAATTTGCATTTGAGTTAAAGCGCCCATGTTTATCTTATGTAGATTCCTGATTTCATTGCTTTTTTTCAAGCGGCCTTCCTATAACCCGGAATCTGCAACCATGTAATGTGTAACACGGAACACGCGGCAGCAAAAGGATGGACCCTACAGCACATGGCATGGGTGTTTTGTATCCTATCGAACCTCCACCGCACCTCTCCGGCGCTATGGACAAATTTATTGCCCCCCCTGCTGCTCACTGACTTTTTCCTTGCGAAATGGAGGCAGTTAGGACATTTGGCTTGTATTATTAGATTTTAAACTGCAGTTTGACAGTACTTAGAGAGGGCGTAGGCAGTGTTTAGAAAGCCAGCTGGACACATAGGTAAGATGAGCTGGCTGAGAGATGTGACAGGATCTGATTTATAGGGAAAGGTCCCAGTTTCTGTCTATGTTTCAATAAACGTTCATTCATACATGTTTATTAAAATCTCACTAAAAAATCTAAATATATCAATAGTTGTTCAATTTATATTTCATAGTTGAAAAAAAGTATTTAATTGAAGGAGTTGTGCAACTTTATTGGTACTAATAGTGAGCATTTGTACATATGTATTGGATCAATTGTGCAACTTTATTGGTACTAATAGTGATCATTTGTACATATGTATTGGATCAATTGTGCAAATTTTGTAGTGGACAAAGCAAACGGTTATTGGGACACGAGAGAATATGTATGAGACGTCAACTTGAAATGACCACTTTTTGACCTTTGTGTACATAATGAATCCCCCTCTGTTTGTCCTTGTTTTGCTCTTTAAATCATATACAAAGAAACCCAAAAAAAATTGTTAAAATCCAACATACCATTTAGGAGCTCAAGATCCACGAAGTTAGCTATAATGACTACTAGTACTCTTCCCCTATATGTTGGATGATTATTGGTGTATTTTTGAGGTAACCTTTTCTTCTTAAAAGCTGTAAGCATTGGATTTTTTAGGTATTCAAAAATTAAAAATATAAAATCTAATTTTTATGCTGTTGTTTATCGGTAAGACTGTTTGGTTTCGTTATTAAAAGTCTCCATTCATCCATTCATCCATTCATTCATTCATTCATTCAGCTTATATTTTAAAAAAAATAAATAGAATAATTAATAATAATAATAGATAAATCCACAAACGTGGATAATGAAATTTGAGATATAAAGGAAAGTCGTAGCCGTGTAATTAAACAATTTTTTTGTTTGGAATTTTTCTGCAAGTCTATAAATTGTCATTAAGTATGAAATTATGTGTGCACCAGTTTATTTTGCTACACTGTTTAGCTCACACTATGATAGATTTTATTCTCTTTCCTCTAGACGGAAAATAAGTTATTAATTAGCTCACACTAGGCTCAACATTAATTAGTTATTAATGACGACATCTTTAATCAATTAAAAATTAAGTTTTATTTTAGTTAATAAAAAAAATTAAGGTCGTTTTTAAGGGAATCAAGATACGTTGAACGGAATGAAGACAATCTGTTCCGTTTACCTACCTAGTCCACGTTCACCTAGCGCTGGAACTTTAAATGATAGAGATTTTATTCTGTCCTCCAGACAGAATAGTCAATGCGAGATCGTGTTGTCGGGTCAATGGGCTACAGTCCTAGATGTCGGGAGATCTTTGTCTTTGTCTTATATAACGGCCGTACCTCATCATTAATAACTTATTTTAGTGAAGTTACTTGTCATTTGTACAAGATGTTTTATGATATTTTTAGTACCTATTTATAATAGGTTAATTGGCTATCTTGGGATGTGCATTTTATTTATTTTGGCTTTAATCATTTAGTTGGAAAGGTCTTTGATTAACTGCTTTATTTTTGTTCTTTCAGTTATAAATTCTATAATAATTGTTTAATTGTTGATTATTTGTGGAATGAGAAATTTACAAGAATTTAATTTAGTTTGTAATTATAGAGAAGCCAATCAAAGAAGTGTCTCAAGTTTGTAATGAAATTCATATTTAGCCAAACAAAGAAGTGTCTCAAGATTGTAATGAAATTCATATTTTTTCAGTGAAGAGTAAAAAATATTTTTCTATGTGTGATTTTCAAGCACATTGTATCTCATACTTTCCAATATAAATAGTCCACAAGTAATTAGAAAATTCTTGAGAATGATATGCAATTAGCTCTCAATATTTAATATATCTATTATTATGTTAGGTCGCCATCGTTAGGTTCACAAATGTTAACTATAAAGTATGGAAAAGTGAATCATAAATAGAAATTGGTTAATCTTATATTACTTACTTTTTGTAGTTTATAGTACTCAACTGAAATAAGATTGATAGGGAGTTTAACTTAGGCATTACATAAAATGAGTAATTAGGGGGAAAACTACGTATAAAATAGTTTATAAATAGATGGACATAAATACTTAAACTTTCAAGATACTATACTACAAAAATTATTATTTTTTACAATAAAAATTTAAAATGATCTTAAAGAAATGACATTCGTGATATGTATAAGATTGTGTAGCCCCTAAATATTTAAAGATTGTTGTTTCATTTAATATGGTAGATACCTTGGTAGAGATGGATACAAATAATTCCAAACCATTAATGAACCTTAGGGTCTAACCTACTATACTAGGTACCTATCTTATACCATTGTTTTCTTGAGAGTACATTGAGTTTCAATCTTCAATATGTTAGTGAATGGTCTTATTTGTGATAATGGTTTCTCCATGACTAATATGCTTGTTGGTGAAATAGAATAGAAAGGAATTGTTCCAAACATTTTAACATGGTGCCATAAGCTTTGTGCAACTTAAGTACAATAAGGAAGCATAACTTCTCTCTAATTGAAATGGCCCATGCTCAATGCTTAGATTATATAATTGCATATACCTTATTTAATGGACTTTACAAGAAAAGTAGAGAAGATGAAACCCTTAGATGGAATTATGTGCATTATAACTCAAATCTTCTCTTACCTCCAATGTTCTTTATATCATTTCCAATGCCTTAAATCCCATGACTACTAAAGAAATAGTAAAGGGGGTGCCTCAAGGAAAAACTAGAATTTATGGGAATTTGAACACAATAATGATTATCCTCACCAACTACCTTGCATTTCAAGAAAATGTACACTAGAACATGGAAAACCAAACCAAATATGAGGTCAAAATTATAAGCAAGCCCTTTGCTAGGAGGGAGGATAGTTTCTCCTTGATTCATAGTTCAAATATTATTTTTTGCTTAACAAGGCCATAATATAAGATGACAATCATTGATCCCAAAATCTTCTCAAGTGCATCGTAAGGAAATGAAGTATATATGAAGAATAGAAAATTATGAAAAATTAAAGTAATTTTAATAAATTTGTTACCAAAAAATAACAAATAATACAAAGGTAAATGTAGCCCGATCAAGTTCCCTATTAGAATAGTTAGTGTTGAGGAATTTGGTATTACAAGTAAATCTGACAAATCTAATCATAGTTTTATAAAAGTGAACTTAAAAATAATACATATACATGCATCTAAAAGACAACTATTTTGTGTGGCTCTAATTTATTTATTAAGTATTGTTGGTAGAATTCCTTCATTTTCATAATAAGAATGAATTATTATTGGAAAAATGTAATTCATTGCTTGCACTTATATTTAGAAAAAATATTGTATATACACTTTAGTTAATATTATCCAGAACTAATTGTAGACTAAAAATTTGCTCATTTGTATGGATAAAATAGCTTTACTTAATGTTGTAAGCCTTGCATAAAATCTCTCAAGTTGGATAATAACTCAAAATAGTAGGAATTTGTGAATTCAATTAAAAATTTATTTCATTTTAATTAACATGAACTCACATATTTTTTGGCATGATGATTGAATCTTGAATTTCTGCAATAAATCTTTGAAATGTTGCTCTTGACTTGATCTTGACAATAATAATTGTTCTTAATGTTCACTTGCTACTAGATCTATTTGACATGATGCGATAACTACCTATATTTAGATGCAATTATGCCAATTTCCAGAAATTAAATCTCAATAGCCAACTTTTACAACTTGAATTGCAAATGTTAAAATTTTGAGACTGACATGTTTAAATTTAGAGGGAAATGAAACAAGGGGACATTGTCGCCATAGGCTATCTCTGTCCTAGCGTTATTTTCTAGAATTTAAGGTGTCAGGGGTAAAGAATTAGATGAATGCATTTGTTATCTTCTTGCAATTTGTCGGTAATTGTTCAAAATAGGCCTCAAAATGCATAATTTAGGAAATTGGGGGTTCAAATTAAGTCCAATAATATAAGGGGGAGAAAAGCATAGTGTGAAACTATCAAGGGTGGCAATTTCAAACACTACATGGACAAAATAAGGATGGAAGTAGTCCATCATACAAAGATTGTGCAACAATAGAGGATCAGGTGACATGATAGGTTTATTAAAATAAAATAATTCAATGGAGACTAGGGTCTATTTTATTACTTGCACCATAAGGACCACAAAGGAAAAATAAAAACACAATGGATTGGTCCTTATGAAATTAAGCATGGTTTTCATAATGGAGCAGTCCATCTAATTACCATAAATTTCATTTAATTCTCCGTAATGGTCAATCGATATAGATTAAATATTTATAAAAATCCATTACATAAGGAGGAGTTTCTACATGATCAACAATAATTTATACCATATACAAATCCATCATTGCATGTAAAACATGCAGACAAGGTCAAAGCATCAAGTGACACATTTATAGATGAGCCAACCATCTCATCTATTAATGAGTAACATGTATAATCTCTCTCAAATAAAATCTCATATGCACACACATGCACTATGTACCATCAACACTATTTATTTTTGGATGCACACAACAAGTTCATGGGACCTATAGCAACACCCTCGAGGCATTTTAAAAAGGGATTTCTTCTACTGCTACTCATGGCACTCATCTCTAGTTCACTACCACTACACCTGCAATCACTAGCACTTGTCGTTACATATCACCCCTATGATTTCAAAATGTAGAAACTCCACTCCACCATGCATCCCATGTTGCATCATGTCCCATCATTAATAATCACATGCTCTTACAAATTTCCTTTCCAATATTCAAACTTTCAAACACGTGCCATCAATTTAGTTAACTCTTAATATGACACATATGCTCGAAATACCTTCATTTAATTCTATCATTTCAAATTCTATGCCGTAGCTGAATGAAAATGTTAAGTTTGCCTCACATGCACCACCTTTCCATCACAACACACTTTCAAGTACTTTTCTTGTTATTAACTATGATTAACATTCAATCCAACTAATTTTCCTGAGACTTCATGATTGTGCACACAATAAATTTATATCATATCAAATATCTTCAATTCTTTGCTATCCATGTTCTCCATCCTTTCCATACCCTAGTATTTTAGGAAAAATAACAAACTTAAGTTTGAGGGGAGAAAAATTGTTTAGTTGTTATTTCTAAAAATTTCATGTGTTCAAAACTTCAACAAAGCTACACATGAGCCTCAATTTCCTCCATAAGGTATAATAATTTGTAGAAACAGAGGTGATAACATTAAAAAAGCAATAAGTATACTAAGTGTAGACATGGAAAATGTACTAATTAATTTTATACACCTGATCCTAATTACTAACACCACTTCGTCCTGAATAATCTCCTTTGCTGGTCATTTAATTAAATAATCTTTATTTAATTAAATTCATCACATTTCATCTCTTAATTAAATAAATCATTTTATTTAATTAGCTTCTATTGTCTCTCTTTAATTAAATAATTCGTTTTATTCAATTAAATCTCTAAAGTCATTCTATTAAATTAAATTAAATAATCTTTATTTTATTTAATCTAACATTATCCCTCTCTAATTAAATAAATCAAAATCTTTATTTAATTAAATCTAAATCATATTCCTCTCATTTTGATTTAAATTAATCCAAAAGCCTAAGTCAAAATGGTCAAATCAACTAATCTCCCTTTTAATTAATCAAATCCTGATTAATGCTAATCTTAATCCATCAAATCCTCTAGCTTTTGCAACTTGCTCATGAAAATTATTTTAATTGATTTATTAAATCTCTATTTACTTTGAAAAAGGCATCAAAAGGGAATATTCTCCAAGTTTGAAAAATCCCTCCAAAAGGGTTTGTACATCCAACAAGGCATTTAAACCACTTACATGTCCTTTTGCCTTGAGCCAAGTGGCATTAACTTCATTTTCTCCTCCCTCCAACTTGTCATTTCATCCATTTTGAAATTCCACCTAATTGCATTTAATTGCACATTCACCAAAATGTGCTCCACCTTTGTCCACTCACATGTTGACAAGTGGCTTCATGCTATTGGTTGGTCTTTTGTCCCACATTCATCCATTTTTCCTCACCCTCCATCTTCCACATCTATAAATAAGAGTTTCTCATTTGGACAATGGATACACAACTTCATGAAAAGACATTATCTTGAGATTTTGAATTTGCTCATCCATTGTTCATCCATTTTCACATTTTCATAGCTAGGTTATGCAGGAATTTCACCACGAAAGCATCAAATCTTCATCAAATCATCATTGAAGTTTACAAGGGATTGGGAAAGGGCCATTTTCCACATCAAAATGGCACCAATTCCCCCATGGGATTGAGAGTTTGTTTGCATTAGATAAGATTTAATAGCTTTCTTATTGTGTTCTTCACTTATTTCTTGTTTATTTGTATTTCAAATGAATTCCATGGGAAATGTTGATTTAGCTTGCATAATGGACTAATTGTGTGATTTTTCTTTATGTTTGTGCAAGTCTAACATCACCATTCACATTTTGGCGCTAGAAAGAGGGAAGACTTGAAGAATTTAAGACGTTTTTCTTCAAAATTCTGTGGTTTTTTGAAACTTTTGTGTCTACAACGTTGCTGATAGAGAAACTATGCCGCTATCACTCCAGCAGCGTCATATAGTGCCGCTATCAAACTCCAAACTATGACATTGGCTTCTTCCCGCCCAGAAATTTGAATTTCAAACTATGATGCTTAGCCATTTTTCTGTCACCGGACATCCAAACTCCAAACAACGCCGCTTGGCCAATATAACGCCACAATCGTGCTCACTAGTTTTGTCACAGAGCACCGCTATTAGTCCCAGCGGTGCTATACAACACCGTTGACTTCTTTAAACTGCACTGCCTCTACAGACTGTGCCACTAGAGTTGGGTAAAAGGCACTTTTCAGATTATTTTTAACATGCGCTTTTTCATTTTGGTTGCTCTTAACTACTAATTGGTTTTTGACCTTTGTTTCTGTAGTTTTAACTAGTTTTTGTAGGTTGGCTTGATCAAAAGTGAAGGGAGGAAACAAAGATGAAGGCTTGTATGGCATCATCATTTCATTATATCAAGTGTTTTTAAACACTTTGGGGAGGAATTGTAATTCTTTTTCTAAGGACTTTGTCATCTTCATGCTTTTTAGGACTCACTAGTTTTCGTTTGGGCCTAAAAAAAGAACAATACAAAAGGATTAAAAAGAACCTTAGGCAACTTACTAGATTTTGTTTAAAGCTTAACAATTGAACAAGCAAATTATCTCACTTTTCCTTTTGGCACTTAAAAAGAATCCAATTCTTGCTTTGAAGGGATAAAATGAATATGTGCTTTCATGTTTTGTATTCTCTTGTCCAAAGTAATATCATCTAAAAGACGTATGTGCTTCTCTCGCGCCCCACGGTGATCTTGAGAATCAAAAGGCTTTTTGTGATATTAAGTTGTATAAGTGATTACCTCGACACTTCAATTTGGGATTCTTAAAATTGAACAAAATCTTATGAGTGTGAGTGGAGTATATCACATGTGTTCTCTCTTTGTCTCTCAACAAGGATTGATCGAACTACAGATGTGCTTGCTCGCTTTTGTTTATCTTTAGAGGGCCTGCCTTGTGGGAAAAAGTAATCACCTAAGGGAATGACCTAACCGAGAACACGCTAAAGCCAAGCGACTTCCAACCGCTATATAAGTATGGGTACTTGAGGAAAGTTCAAGTATCATGAGGATTGTTCTAACAAGAAGGGAAGAAATGATCTCTTACCATATGGATGATCCCCCACGTACAGAATGCCTATACTAGAACCTCTTGTTTAGAGGGCCCAAATGCTTAATCTATTTGTTGGTGCAAGAATGGTCATTCTGAAGTCGTTCCACATTTTTACGGCTCTTAGTAGAGATGAGAAGTATGCCATGGGAGTGTCATGGGTATTTATGCTTGGATGACCTAAGAAGCGAGTGCACTGTAAGGGGGAGCCTGTGTGGCCAAGCATCTAATCATCTGCTAAGAGTAGGCGTAGCTGAATTTATCCAAGTGGGTATTCAACAAATATCGCCTTTTTATCCATAGGGTTGTGCATGTTCTTGGAATCAAAACACTTTGCTTGGATTTTAAACATTGGAAAACAAACATTCAACAAAACCATCATATTTCAAACCCTTTAGGAAGCAAATATCTTTGACAAAATTCAAGTGTTATTGCTTACCCTAGGGATTCTATCCTTAGAGGCTTCTAAGCATTTGAATTTATATCTCCATTTTCTCACTAAAGTCAACAATAGGGAACTTTTTCCTTAATTTCCTTGATTTTCGCATAATGGACCTTGTGGGATGAGAAGAAATTGGGACATTGGACATTTAGTTTGAAAACCTAATCAAGAATTGTTTGTGGTAAAAAGAACTCACTAAGCAAAGATAAGAAGCAATTGGACCTCACACATGTGCTCTTTCAAATGATTTCCCAAAAGATCAAAATCTGAAAACCAAAGTCAAAAGGTCTTAGTCAAAAAGCTCACAAGAAAAGATTGTCTATGCTTTACGAGTTTAGAGAAAGGTTGACTTTCAACTTTTACAAATGTGCATCACGGAACAATCCAAATTTGTATTCATTTTACTATTGTCAAAATCCAAGTCTCTTTCAAAGGTTTGAGTATCTCACATAGGAAGTATTGCATGTTCTTCAACACATTGGTCTAGTAAACAAAGTCTCTCTAAGTCTCTTAGTATCAAAATCAAAACTCTCATCCATCCTTCAAACATCAAAAATCAAAATTCTCCCCACAAAAAACTCTTGGAAATCTTGAAACAATCCTCTATGCTAAACTTTGGGAAAATCCTCTTGAAATAAAAAATCAAAACAAATCCAAATCATCTTGTTTGACTGTGTGTGTGTGTAGATGAATCCTTCTTTTCACACTTAGTCAAATTATCATCTTCTGGACAAGTTCACTCTAGGACAAAATCCAACCTCTTAGAGTTTACAAGTTCATTATCCAAACCAAATCCAATCAAAATCAAAATCAAATCAAATCAATCCTAAATCCAAAATCAAAATCCAAAATCAAATCAAATATCAAAACCAAAGTCCTAAAGTTTAGTATCCTCTTCAAGGTTTCCTAAGAGTTTCAATCATCCACCAATCATTCATATCTCATCATCTCATCACCCTCCTTTTGATCCTTAGTATCTTAGACTTTCTTTTTTATACCTAAAGATTAGTTCAATCCAAATAATTAGAGGTTCATCTCTTACATTCTTGAAAATTGATCCCTATTTTATGGTTCAAACTAGATCTCAACACAAGAAGAACATGGAAACAGACTAAGAAACATCAACTTTGAGTGACTTAAGTCAAACCACTACTAAAATCAATCCCATTGGATCTAGCAATCCCCTACCTAATCTTCCTCTGTCATCACAAAATCCTCAAGAGGAAGCTCAAGTGGAAGACGTCACCAATAATGATTTAGGGATGACACAATATGAAATTATTGAAATGGTCCAAAATCCTGAAACTCGCCGAATTGTCAATACCATGATGAGGCTCAATCCCTCCCAATACATGCTTGAGTTGGAAAAATAAGGGGCTAAACTCCCTTCCGATTATGATGTAAGCACTATCGTGGAGAAGCCTGTTGGGATCATGCACCCAATTTCATCTACACCCCCAATCTCATCCAAACCTCCATTTCAAAGCATCACTCAAAGCATCCCACAAATCACATCATCCATTGCTCCAACTCAACCAATTGTTAACAAGGGGAGCTCATTGCTCCATGCACTACAAGCACACCCCCTTGTGAACAACCAAGATTTGGATGCGAACACTATCTTGGGTCAATCCATCCCATTGAATTCGTTACACCCACATGTTCCACTCACCTTTCAAGACCCCAATGACTCATCATCATCTTTTCACACAACACCGACATATCCTCTCAACACACAAACCTCTCTCCCTATGAGTTTGCAAGGAGAAAGTGGGATATTTGGACCAAGAAGCATCTTCGACCCCTCATCATCATCATTTCCTCAAGGGAGCACACCACCCATTTTTCTACCACTTCCACCTTTTCCATTAACATCCACACCACCCCTCGGTTTGGGGATATCTCCTTTACCACCACTCAATAAAAATCAAAGCAACCCCCCAATCATAAATTAAAACATCATACCAAATCCTCTGATCTTGCTATCGATGTCGCAACAACAGATGGCAAACATCCAAGCAACCCAAGCAATCACTACACCATCCATAAATGCAGTCTCCAAAGTACCAAGCATATCAATTGCACCATCTACCACACAAGTCCCCACCATCAATACGATGGTACCTCTCATCATGACAACAAACACCATTCTGATTCTGCCACCAGCACCGCCACCAAGACCAAATGTGGCCAACTAGTATAGCATCACGTTGCAAGCAACTCAATATGCCTATCAAAAGCCATATCAACAATTTTAAGCACAACAAGCACAACAGGTTTCTCAAGCCCAAACCTTGTTACAACAACAACAAGCCACCCAAGCTGCTCAAGCCGCACAGGCTGCACAAGCCACACAAGCTACATAGGTTGCACAAGCTGCCCAACAAGTGCAAGCTCAAGGTCAGGTGAAAGCACAATACCAAGCTCAACAAGTGCAAGCGCAAGCTCAATATCAGGCACAACTACAAGCAACCCAACAACAAGCATATCAGTAAGCCCTGCAACAGTACCAAGCACAACAAGAAGCAACATTATTAGCCCAACAACAAGTGTTGTTGGCACAACAACAACACAACCAACAACAAGCGCTTTTGGCACAACAATAGCAAGACCAACAACAAGTGTTGTTGGCACAACAACAAATGCAGGCATATTAGCAAGCCTTGATCGCGCAACAAAGCTTGGAATGAACTCCCACCAACACACCCAACACTCTACCCATCACTCAGACACCTCGACCACTTCAAAACACATTCACTCCACCCCCTGATCTGCAAGATGACGTGACAACGCAAATAAAATTACTCTCGCAACAAGTGCTTGATCTCCAATAAGGGAAAATAACAAAGACAACAAGCAACTTGTGTCCCTATCCATTTGACAAGAGCCTTGCGATGGTACCATTCTCCAAGGGGTTTGAAATCCCTAAGTTCAAAAAATATTGTGGGATGAGAAACCCTGAAGATCACATCAAGGAATTCCAAGTACATTGCATGGAGGTCGCATATGACGATACATATCTGATGCAACTATTTCCTTGAAGTTTGGCTGGTCCCGCCATGGAGTGGTTCTCCTGCCTTCCTCTTGGCATCGAAAAGTTCCAAGAGATCATAGATGCATTCATAAAAAACTATGCCTTCAATATCGGTATGGATGTTAGTCTAGAGGAATTATCTGCGCTTAAACAAGCGAAGGGGGAAGCATTCACTTCCTTCTTGCAAAGATGGTGATCTAAGGCCAACAAGAGCAAATGGGCCATGCTAGAAGAACAACAAGTTTGCACCATCATCACCAACCTTGAGAAAACCTTGGCATTCCATCTTAAGGTACAATGTATCACCACTTATGACCAAATGATCCCCAAGGCGCTCAACATCGAATGAGCCCTTATTGCACAAGGGGGAACACCCACATATCAAGAAAATCAAGATAATCACCCATCCACTAATTACAATGAGAAACCTCACATGTGGGCGAGAAAAAAAAATGTCACTAATGATGGTGTGGTGGATGCTAAGGTTGTAATCAGTGCTCCAAAATAAAACACCCAAGCCTACCAACAACCGCAAAACAACAATCGAAACAACACGCAAGCTAACGCAGTATCACAACAACCACCCAACAATCAAGTCAACAATCTAAATAATTAAGGGGGACCACCCCCGCGAAACAGAAATGCCCCCAAATGAAAGTACACTGCCCTTGGGGAACCAATTGAAGCAGTCATGAAGAAACTAATAAATGAAAATCTCATCAAAATTCCCACTTATGAGAACTATCAGGAACCCCAAGTGAAACCACCGTGGTACAATGAGAATCACCTTTGTGATTTCCACAAAATCAAGGGGCACACAACAACTAGTTGCATGAGGTTGAAAAATCTAATCCAATACCTGATTGATGACAAGATCATAAATGTTGGGCAACCAGCAGGAAATCAAGACCTAAAAATATACACAAATCCGATGTGGGATTATAACCAAGGGAACAACCATGGAAAACAAAAATATGCCAATGTGAACCATGTGTATGATCATGTTGTCACATCCCTAGATGAAATGGTCATTTTTGTTAGCATCAAAGGAGCCAAAGTTGATTGTGGAGTCACCACACGTGAAGAAAAAGTTACCATTGATGGGTCATCACAACCACCTAGAACATCCACCTGAAATCCGAGATCCATTCCTAATGGCTACAATGTCCTAGACCAGCTAAAAAGAACCCCTTCTTAGATCTCCATCATGGAGTTGTTGAAGATATCGCCAGCACATAGGAAAATCCTAGAGGAAGCATTGGCTTCATCCACCATCTCGGTAGATCTAAATGCTGACTAGTTCCAAGCTATGGTTAGAAATATCACCACCCCAAGTCTCCTAATGTTCTCCAATCAGGACTTCCCCGCCCAACCATCTCACAATCGTGCACTCCACCTTGAAGTCTCGGTTCATAAAAACAAAGTCAAAAGGGTCTTGGTGGTTGGAGATGCAAGCCTAAACATTTGTTCCCTCAAACTAATAAAGAATCTGGGATTCTTAGAGGATGCCATTGAAAAAAGTAAGGGCGTCACTATTAGAGCATATGATATTCAGGAAAGATTGTCTCAAGGAACTATTAAGCTCCCTATTCAAGTAGGGCTAGTCATTATGGAAACAACATGCTAGGTCCTTGACCTTGATTTACCCTATAACATTCTTCTGGGGCATCCATTAATCCATGGGATGCAAGTAGTTGCATCAACCTTCCATCAGTGCGTCAAGTTCCCATATCAAAATCAAGAGGTCACGATTCATGGTGATCCCGAACCCTTTTCCTATTGCAAAATCCTAGAAGCAAAATAGTATAAAATCCCCCAACTCCCAAAGAACGATGAAGGCCCCACCACTTTGTATGTAGATCTAGCTACATTAGCCTCCACTTATGAGACAAAGGCACCCGCCATTCCCGATATCTCTAAAATCAAGGTCATTATCTAAGACAATGGGTGTGGGGATTACAAAATGAAGAAAAGTGCTTTTGTTATAGGAGAATTACCTCAATCTCCTAGGACTCATAGGCAACCCCAACCAGCTGAAACGTCACCCCATACCTTCAAAGAAGACCCTTCTAGATTTAGAAGTTGGGGGGATCTAAGTTGGGAAATAGTAGATGAGAAAGACATATCAAGCTTGTTATACCAAGATGAAAGGCCCACGCCTGATCTTCCCACGGATGAGAGTAGCAAAGGATTACAAATGATGCTTGGTATGGGCTATGACAGAAACAAGAAGCTTGGATAGAATGACAACGGAATTCTAGTACCTCTCATTCCGGAGAAGCGTATGAGAAATCTTGGCCTCGGATGTACCCCTCTGAAGGTGACCATACTTGGAAAAGGCACCTCGGTTAGATAGGTCAAAACTCCCCCTCAGCTATTAGTAGTTGCCCTTCAATTACTAGTATCCAACAGGTCTACCCTTAGACAACTTTACCTTTGACATAACTGATGTGTGTAGTGGTGATGAGGATCCCATAACTGACTTGCCTATGCTTTTCAAAGATTCCTTCTTGTTCATGACTAGTACCTTGTCTTTTGAGTCAGACCATCAAACCCATGAAATAAACCTAGTCTATCCTCAACTCATCGATTACAACCAACGAGGACCACCAATTTTGGACACTTTCAAAAAAGATGAGGTGCTCTCAGAATTCATGGGATTGCGGGATACTATTCCATATGGAGATCACAAGGCCAGTTTCGACATTATACTAGACACACATGCCTATTATGGGGAAACAATTGAATCCTTCAGTCACAAAAGTGAAAATCTAAGAATAATCTCTAGGTCTTTTAGTGAAAACCACACTGTGGCACTCTTTGACCCAAAAAAAGTAAAAATAAAGGACACATCCAACGGTGAAAACCTCTTTGAGGCACCAGAGGATGAAGGATTCAATCTCCCTCTTAGTGTAATTCATCAGGAAAAGTGAGTATTCCTAGCAGAGAAGTGTAACCCAATCAACCTGGGAAAAGAGGAACTACCACACATAACATTTTATGCAGAGTCACTTCTCACAGAAGAACAAGAACTCCTAGCTGCTTTCCTAAAAAAAAGAAAAATAAACTTCGCATGGACCTATGCCGACATGCCTGGACTTGATCCAGAGGTTATGGTTCATCACCTAGCTGTATATCCTGAAGCAAAGCCCGTCAGGAAAAAGCTTAGGAAAATGCAGCCCTAGATTGCATTGTTGGTCAAAATGGAATTGCAAAAGCTCCTAGATGCAAGGTTCTAATAGCCAATCGATTATCCAGAATGGGTCTCAAACCTTGTACTTGTTTCAATCCCACCGGGGGCATCTGTATCTGCACGGACTTCAAAGACGTCAATAAGGCATGTCCCAAGGATGACTTTCCACTACCAAACATTGATATGATCATGGATATGATGGCAGGACATGATATGTTATTATTGATGGATGAATTACCAGGCTACAACTAAATCATGATAGCAAAAGATGACCAACATAAAACAGCCTTTACTTGCCCATGGGGTACATATTGCTAGAATATGATGCCATTTGGGTTGAAGAATGCAGGAGCAACCTATCAGAGGGCCATGATACTAATCTTTCATGACATGATCCACAAAACTATGGAAGACTAGATGGATGATATATTGGCCAAGTCCAAGAAAAGATGAGATCACATAGCAACATTGGGCTCCATCTTTGATAGGTTAGAAGAATACAAAGTTAGACTCATTCCAAAGAAGTGTGTCTTCGAGGTCCAATCAGGAAATCTCCTTGGGTACATCATGTCCATGAGAGGGATTGAGATAGATCTTGCTAAGGTCAAAGCCATTCTTGAAATGGAGGCACCTAAAAAAATGAAACAACTAAGGGGTTTACAAGGAAGACTTCATTCCATCTGCCAATTCATAGCACAACTAGTAGACAAGGTTGTCCCCTACTCTCATCTACTCCACAAGGGCGTAGCATACAAGTGGGATGAAAAGTGTGATTAGGCCTTCAACAAGATCAAGGAGTACTTACTCACACCGCCATTCCTCATGCTGCAAATTTCAAGAAAACCCTTGATCTTATACATATCAGCAACAATAGTAGCTCTCGGTGCTCTCCTAGCACAACATGATGAAAATGGAAAAGAGAGAGCTATCTATTATATCAGGAGAACTATGGTGGGCCATGAACTGAACTATACATCCATTGAGAAAGCTTGTCTAGCAGTTGTATTTACAACACAAAAGTTTAGACATTATATGCTAGCCCATTAGATAAAGCTTATCGCAAAGATAGACCCCCTTAAGTACTTGCTTTCCAAAGCAACGCTTACAAGGCAGACAACCAAGTGGGTTATGATCCTCACAAAGCATGACATTGATTATGTGGAGTGCAAAGCCATCAAAGGACAAGCAATTGCAAATCAATTGGCGGAGGCACCGATATACTCAAAGAACCCACTTGTATCAGAGCTCTTAGATGAATCAATCTTTATCCTAACTATAGCGGATCACTGGAAAATGTACTTTGATGGGTCCTACACACACCAAGGATCGAGAGAAGGGATCTTCTTCATCACTCCACAAGGGGACTACATCCCAAAATCATACAAGCTGTCATTCCCTTGCACAAATAACATTGCAGAATATGAAGCTCTTGTCATAGGGTTGAGAATTGCAGTGCAATGGCAGATAATGGCACTCAAGGTATATGGAGATTCACAACTCATAATCAACGAGGTAAACAATGAGTATCAAACAAAAGATGACAAGTTGACTCCATACAATAAATTGGTAGAAAGTCTCAAGGAGTTCTTCATTTATATAACATTTGAGCAGCTACCAAGAGCAAATAACAGATCGACAAATGCAATGGCTACAATTGGATCATTCCTAGATGTCCCATGCAATGTTCCAAAGCAAGAATTCCTCATAGAGAAACTTCTCATGCCTGCATTCGAGGTACTAGAGTCTGAATTTATGTGTAAAATCTTTGGTCCCGGTGATCCCTGGTACCATGATATATACACTTACCTAAGAATAGGAGTCCTCTCTACTGACATAACTTTGAACCTCAAGAGAGCCTTTGTCAAAAAGGCATCCTGTTTTGTCATCCTAGGAGATACCCTATATCATAGAAGCATTGAAGGGACCCTTTTACATTTCCTAAACATTGAGGAGGCATTGACTACCTTAATCGAGGTGCATAGCGACATATGTGGTTCACATTCGAGTAGTATGACCTTGGCCAAGAAATTGCTAAGGATAGGGTACTATTGGCCTAAAATGGAAAGAGAGGCACACGATTATGTCAAAAGGTGTTTGTAGTGTTAGCGGCATGGGGACCTCATCCATGCACCAACTCAAGAGTTCCACCCAAATGTCACACCCTAGCCCTTTTCACAGTGGGGGCTTGATCTCATTGGAAAAATCACCCCACCTCATCTAATGGACATAAGTTCATCATCACTGCCACTAAGTACTTCACCAAGTGGGTGGAGACCATCCCCATGGCATATATTACTAGAAAGCAGATATCCAAGTTCATCCTGAACTACTTAATATGCCGCTACGGTGTCCCCCAAGCCATTATCTCAGATAAAATGAGACATCTTTCAAAAATAAGGATGTTCGTGACCTATGCAAAAAATTCAAAATCCAACATCGCTTTTCCACTCCGTATTATCCCCAAGGAAACGGCTAAGCTAAGGCTACAAATAAGACCATCCTGAAAATCCTCAAAAAAATGTTCAATGACATTGGTTATGACTAGCATTTACAGTTGAATCCCATCGTATGGGCCTATCAAACAAGTATCTGCACACCAATAGGTGCCACCCCATTCTCCCTGGTCTACGAATCAAAAGCCATACTCCCTATCGAGATCGAGCTCCTGTCACTAAGAATATCATTGCAAAATATCATCATAGATGAAGAATACCAGGTATCACGACTGAATGAGCTAGAATTACTGGATGAATGGGGTATGGATGCCTTAAACCATTTACAAGTCTACCAAAATTGACTCAAATAGAGCTACAACAAGAAGATTAGGAGTCAGACCTTCCAAGTTGGGGAACTTGTGCTCAAGGAGAATCAAAAGAATGTTCCAAATATGGATAGCAAGGAAAAGTTTGAACCCAATTGGTTGGGACCCTTTGTCATCACAACAAGCTATAAGTCAGGGGTATATTAGTTATCAACACCGGAAGGCGAACCACTGTAGGAACCCATGAACAACTCCCATCTATAAAAAAATTATGCCTAATCTTGCAGGGTATAAAACCAAAAATACAAAAAAATCAAAAAATGTCTTGAAAAAATGGTCACCCTAATGAAAACCTAGCAAACATGCACCTTGGTGACAATAAAAAATACAAAAATACAAAAATAAAAAAAAAGGATTAAAAACAGTAAAGAGAAAAAAATTGTCCGTTAGTGAAAACCGCTTCGGTGGCACTTTGGGCAAGTACCTTGGTGAAAACTTGGAAAATAGGTGTCTTGTGTAAATAAACACTTTCCATCCACCAAGATCTCCATGGCTTGTTCTGCATCATCCATCTATCACCTATCCGCATTCGCATCATAGCTTGGTCTTGTGTTCGTGTCATGATCCCTCCTGGTACTACTCGGCCCATTCTTAAGATCAGTTTATCCTGCTTATATCATAGTAGTTTATTGCATTGTGTTAGGGGAATTTTCTCATCAGATCGGATTTGTGTATATTCTTGAAGTCTTCCCTAGATCAGAAAATCCAAAAACATCATAAAATAAAAAAATAAATCCAAAAAACATTCAAAACATTTAAAATCCAGAAATAGGTCAAAAAATTCAAAAATAAAGTTGTTTTTATCAAACTACGTCATCTATGAGCTTTGAACATAGGCAAGGTTGATATTCGATCATCCCCCGAGACACTTAGGTCAGTCCTTTAGGAGTATGCCATAATAAGCTGACAATCCATTTGTTTATATCTCATCTATAATCAAGTATGTGCCAGTCAAACTATGTGGTCTCTAAGTGTATAACGTAGGAAAGGCTAATCATTGATCAGCCCTTGAGGCCCCTAGGATAGGTCTTTAGATTAGTCTCTTGGTCAAAATCTTAGAAAATCCCAAAACATTGGAAAATTTGAAAATCAAAACATTTGTAAAAAATCTTGAAAATACCAAAAACAACCTCAAAACATTTTAAAAACATCAAAAACATCCAAATATTTAAAAAAATCCATCTCATCTCACTTTCACCCACAATAAACATCACTCACAATAAATCATCATTACCCTCAACCTTTGGTGAAACAATCAGAAACAAATCCAACAATTCTAAAGTGAAAACTCAAAATGTCAAGGTCTCAAGTCTAGGTCAATAACTAAACAAGTTAGTCAACTCTTTGTATTAATAGCCTATCATCCAATCAGTTCCAAATCAATCATTTGATAACATCATTTCCTAGGATGCATCCTTCCTACAATGGACATCATCATCAGGCATCACTGTAGTTTAGTCTTGGCTACCAGTATTGAAGAACATTAGCTTGTTTGTTTACTTTATCTTTGTCTTTTGGCTTATCTTATTGTGCTTATTTCAATGACATCTCAATGATGTCCAAACAAGGGGATTTAGAGAGAAAGGAATGGGGCAACAATCATTATCTTTTTATCTGTTGTGCTTGTTGGATGTTCTTGTAATATAACCTTGGTCATGTGTGCTTTGTTTGGGTGTAGGGAGGATGTTTTAGGTGTCTTGTTGACCACATAGGAAGGCTTTCCTTCTTATGTTTTGGTCCGAGATGTTTGGAATATCTGAATTACATTTTGAATGAGGTTTCGTATGTTAGGTGTGAACAGGAGTACTCCTATCTGATTGTCAAGTCCAAGTCCATCACACTAGGTGCAATGCCATCCTAGTTCTTTATACCTTGATGCATCGTGCCTACGTGTGTTATCAAACATAAGGTAAATGGCCCTTTTAAAGTCGCAATTCCTAGTAAGCAAATCATCATCATCGTCATCATCTTCTGACTTATTGAATTTTCTTATTTCTTCTTGCTTCTCTTCGCGCTAACATGATACCATGATAGTTAATCACAAATCATCGCTAATGCATCCATCCTGCATCCACAAGCCATCAGCATAATGCATATCATATCATGACATATAGGAAGAACTGATTATCTCACCTGCATTGCATTTCATCATTGCATAATATAGATTAGTTATTCTAAGTATCAATCATACATTTGCATTCGTTGCATAAACGTAAAAGAATCATCACATAGGCATATCATGTACGGCATAATCATTAAACATCACACATATATCATCCATTTGCATCATCATATAAGAATTATCATACCATGTGCATCATAACATGTCATCACATAGGCATCATTGTAAAAGCATCATCACATCATATCATGTGCATCATCACGTCATCCATATACACATCATACATAAGAAAGATATTGAAAAAGAAAAGAATATGTCATTGCATCTCATACATTCATCATCATCCATCAATGCATCATATAGATCGGTTAGTCTAACCATTTGCATATCATAACATTTACACCATCCATACATCATCATAAAAAGTGAACAAAAAAGATACTAAAAAAGAAATGCATCCATAAATCATTGTATCACATCATATAGAAACATACATTGCATTACATCACATAGGATAAAAAGCATACACACATCACATATATAACATTGCATATAGAAAATAAGATACATCCATCCATCATGCATAAATAAGATAGAACACATCAATTAGTATAATACAATCGCCCATAGGGCTATCAAAAACAAGCTTGTGGATCTCAAAAGAATAGTGTCTCTGATAAAAACTGAGGTAGCCCTACTGGCTACTCCCCTCACCACCCTACCTCTCCCTGTGATCCTTTGGAGGCCTGTATCTATTCTACTATGAATAATATGGAATTCACGTTGCTTGAGGCATTGCCTGGTGGTATTGCACCCAATAGTACTCACCCTCTCGTATAGCCTCTTGATACGCCCGCATAGACACTGTGCTCCTAGAGGAGGATGCAACCATACTCTCCAATTGTTGTCGTTGGCCCATCTCCTACACTACCTACAACTCGATGACCTACCACTACTAGATGGCCTCATCTCACTCGGCTGTCAGGGCCAAGACCTATTGTATCGCTTGGTCCCTCTCTACGATAAGCACCTATATCTAATCCTATAATTGCAAAATTTGACCATCCCTCGGGTCTAGTTGTGGTGGTGATTGGACTGGTGGTTGGTCCTGGTGACCATCTCTTGGTGGGTCTCGCTGCTTGTCCTGATCCTGGCGACCATCCCTGGGTTGATCTTGATGCATGTCTCTAGGGGCATCCCTCTGATCCCTATGTTGCTCAGGCTGCTGCTTTGGTTGTCGCAGAGGTGTCCCACCTCCTCCTCTGCCTCCTCTTCTACCCCCACTGCCATCTCCATCACCATCCCCATCTCCCCTGCCTCCTCGCCCCCGCCTCTGCCCTACTGATTAGCCTTGGGGTCTCCGCCACGGTATCTATGCACCGAGAATTGTCAATCTCACCAGAGGACAAAACCAATCTTTGTATGCCTATGTAACCCCTACATCGGCCAGTCCCTAATTGTAAGGCCATGGTCTAGCCACCAACTGTCGAAAAATTTCAACTACATCCTCAACTAGAATCGGTTGGCCCCAGGTGGTCTCCCTCGTAGTACGTGCAAAGATGGTCATGTACTGGTAATCGAGACGGTCCTGAGTCTCTCCAAACTGTCGAGTAACTCAGTCTGGCAGATACCGCTCTATCATCGTGTGCTCTTTGCCCTACATCAAATGGTCCTATCTGGAAAAGAACAACTGTTGAACATTGTCATACCAAGCGGGCATGCCGAGCCAAGGCCTCCAAGTAAAAATGGTCATCTCATCAATGACCCTCCACTAGTGTCAAATGTCGGCTGCTCTTGTATACTTGAATGAAAGTTCACCACTGTATCTCTAGACGACTAGGTCATCTGGCTCCATGTCAACGGGTGTGACTTGTGGGTGAAGCACTATAATGTGTTCCTAGGCCCAGATGTGTAGTAATGTAACTCATGCCTCGATAGACCTGCTATCACAATATGAAAACTCATGAAGATCATGGTAGAGGGAGGCCAACATCATTGGCCCCTAGGCAAAGCACTCTCTCCGACGAAGCATCTACTCCTAGTCAAGACTCCGTCTCAGGCTGAAATACCACTCGCGTCGATCTTGTGCCACAAGTCCTAAGATAATCATGGCTACAATCAATCAAAAAGATGATACCTGACCTCCGTATCGCTCTAGCTGAATTTTTCCCTTTGAAAAAATGATATCATCCAGGCCCATGACATCATAACAGGCCTATGTCCCCGCATCCACATCATAGATGAATCTCTCTCCGTGGATCGACAATCGAAGAATGTGCCACACATCCTCCAAGGTCACTGTCGCCTCGCCTGCAGGGAAGTGAAACGAGGATGTCTCACTGCGCCAGTGCTCTGCCAATGCTATCATCATGTTAGGGTGTGTTTGGATGGCTTGGGCATACGCAACATACCAAATTCTAGTCGCTCTAAAGTGCTCTTGGAGCAGCTCATGCAAAGGGGGATCTTGAGTCAATCTGCTTAGAATCGAGGACCTATGCTCTCATGAATGGACTGGCTCCATGTCCTCCTGCATCAGAAAAGTCACCGCGTCAAGTTTCATAAAAAAATGAGATCTTGCTTGGAGTTTGTGCGTCTGAAACAACAAATGCGTCACTATTTGCAATGGCGGTGTTGTTTGGAAACTCCAAACTATGCTGCTGGAGACCAAAAAGTCCCAAACTTCGCCGCTGCTTTGTAGTTTGACCACGTGCTAATTTGACCCCTAAACCTAAACTCCCACCACTGTGGCACAATTTGCAAGTGCAGTGGACTTTGACACTAAACACTAATTTTGAAACTGCATTGTCGCGGTAGCACTCACACTAGCGGCGTACTTTAAGCCCACGTGACAGATTTAAGGCTTTTAGCGGTGCCAAACAACACCGCTTGACCTTATTTAACCTTTGGACCCTAATTAATGTGCTCAAAAATCAAAATTAAAGGTCAGGACAAGATGACATACCGCTAGTCTTGTGCTTAGTAGCCATTGGTACACTCGCACGTGCTCAGAAATGTGTCATGGAAGCATGCGTTGCACCATCTCGATCAGTGCTCAGAGCTCAAAGCATAAGAATCTCCAAATGCTAGTTGTGCAAATGAATTGGTATCAAAATGGCACCAATTCCCCCATGGGATTGAGAGTTTGTTTGTATTAAATAGGATTTAATAGCTTTCTTATTGTGTTCTTCACTTATTTCTTATTTATTTGCATTTCAAATGAATTCCATGGGGAATGTTGATTTAGCTTGCATAATGGACTAATTGTGTGATTTTTCTTTGTGTTTGTGCATGTATAACATCACTAAAGTTTATAGACTTGTTTATAGCTAGGAAAAATCATAGACCCAAAAATAGCCTAACTTCTGAAGAAGGATTTTCTTCACCTACTGATGTTGATGAAGAGATATTCTTAGAAAATGAGGAAGAAAATGTTTTAGAAGGGAAAGATGAGATAAAGGAATGGAAAGAATCCTTGTAGAGGATAAAATAATTGGAAGAACAACTCAAATGATATCAACAGAGGGAAAATTGGTTGGATAGTAGGACAAGAATTGGAGAAAAGACTACAAGCTTTTGAGCAACAAGGGTTAGGTTTAGAGAAATTGGTGCAATTGGAAAATTTTGAGATCAACAAGAGAACTACACAACCTATGAACCAAAATGCACCCCCAAGAATTCCTGCAACCCCTGGTAGGATCACCCTTAGAATTAAGTTGTGGAATAAAATAGAGGAGTTTTCTTAGTTACAAAAGAACTCGAACAAGGAAAAATTAGAATTGATATCAACCCACACTAGATAAACTGAAAGGAAGGATGCAAATATTAAAAAAATAAAAGTAAAAATGGAAGATATGGTTGACAATATAGTCCAACTCCTAAGATGCAGACCACCTACTAGGGTTTCCACCCTATATTTACAAGAGAAATTTTTAAGTTTCAGTTTAGTCAATTGATCAATGATATTCCAATTTCACTATCCTCACCCCTACATTATTTCTAGAAGCATAACAAAAATCCACCCCAAATATGCAAGACCAATTATGTGAATTTTACTTGCATAATCTAGTCATTCCCTATGACTCTTCCTAGAACCCACTTATGTGTGTGGGAGATGTTCAAATTAGGGAAATGACCTCATTTATTAGGAATGAACATTAGAAGGGACAACTACACATAGATTACAGTGAAAGGGAGAAGTCATTTCCCCTTTTTATCAAAGCATAGGAATAATATCTTAGAGGGATGGTAGAAGAGTGAATTAACTTGGTAGAGAGAAGGTGGGTGGAGAAAAAATTATATAATACAAGGAGAAGGACTATAAAGGTTTCAAGAACTTGCAACAGGAACAAGGATATAATCCCTCCACTTCTCTCAGGACAAATGGAAGGAATTAACACCAAATATAAAAAAGAAGGAACCTCATTTAATCTTCAACTACTTGGAAACAATTAAGAGAGCTCACAAATATATCAATGCCTCCCTTGAAAATAATATCACCTAGTTCCCTTTAAATTTCCATCCTCCTCTTCTCTTGTTTCCAATTCCAAATTGGACAAGAAGAAGGGAGGAAATAGGGGCAACAGACTGGGCTAGATGGAAGAAAATAACATATCAAAAAGGGTTCTATGTGAAGTGGGGTGAAGGGGTCACTATTACAATAGAGTATAAGGAAGTTGCAATGCAATACAATCAAATATCCTAAGCTACTTGAGGAAAAGCCAAAAGCCAAGTTGGTGGGAATGATGAGCCTTAAAAATGTCTAGTTCCTTGCTTTAGTTTCATGCTTTTTGTCTCATTTCTACTAAGTTTCAAAGACATTTGTAAACCTTTCTATATACTCTAAGTATTTAAAAAGAATTGAAGATGATAAGTTATATTAATGAATGAATGTGTGATATGTGAATGTGTATGGGATTTAGTAGAATTTTGTGATTAATTATAGTTGTTAATAATGAAAAATCCAGTTGGGATAAGACTAACCTACTACAGTCAAGAACCTATCAACCCACAACAAAAGGATTCTTAACTCATAACAGAAGGATGTCAATTCAATACAACTAGAGGAGGTGACCAACTTTAGAATGTGTGTGTTTCTAAAAGATGATGCGGGCGATGATATGAGGATGTGAACATGAATATCAATGTGTCATTCCTTCAATAAATCATGGAGGAAGAAGAGACCTATTCTAACAAGGAATGGCAATTCATAAAAAATACTACCATGTTAGGCACGTTCTCCAATTATAACAATCCTCTTAATTAGTGTAGAGTCCTTATTAGACTTTTACACTATTGCTTCCACTTGTTATTTTTTGTTAAATCAAGAATTGGACCTCTTCTTGTGTTTTTGGAAGAGTTGATAGTTTCTTGTAGTTTGTTTATAATTTTCTAATAAGAGGACTCTCACAGACCATGTATCTAGGGATACACTTGTGAGGGACCGACTAGCTAGATTTTTGCATGAAATTAGATTGAATACCAAATTTGTTATACTATGTTATGAAGCTCTATGTATTTTCATATTACAATAAAGAAGGATACTTCAATTGCATGGTTTTTTGGATTAATATTTGAAAGGAGGCATTGTGAATTACAACATCTCAAGAAAGGGCCACTTGAGGTAATACAAAATCCACGTTAGCTTAGATGATTAGTTAGATTGTGGATTGCAATTTTTGAATTATAGTTTCCAGTTTACATTATGTTGAATGCTATATTGTAATTTTTAAATTGAAGTTTCTAGTTTATATTTTGTTCAATTCTATTAAGTAATTAGTTGAAATACGTCACAATGTAGCATAGGTGGTCATTGGTTATAGCTTGTGAAAAGATAAGTAAATATAGAAGCTACTAAGGTCACTAAGTCACAAGTATTTTCCTACCTTGTTCTCTAATTAGGGGTGCTGGGAAGAACTTGAGTCCACTTTTTGGCCAAAAAGTGGAAGTGTTTTCCCTAATTTTTTTAGAATTTTTCACATTTGACCTTAAAATTTGAATCACTCAAAGATGGAATCTTGAAAAAAATCACCGATCATAAAATGTAGCACTCAGAGTCTAGTTTCCAAATATGTAATTTATTTCAATACGTAGATGATACAAATTGATTTTCAATAGGCATTTCTAAAAACCACTGTTTCAAAGTCAATTTTTTTTACCATACCATGCATGTGTACGTCATCTATATTTTGACCTAAATAATCGTATTTTTCTAAATCCTTTTAGGAAAATATTTGTAACTCACTAAAGCATGTTTTTGATATTTTTTGTAATTTTTTATTGAATATTTTTTTTTGTTAAATTTTTACTGGCCATATTTTTCATTTTGAAAAATCATTGTGTACGTCATGCATAAGATGACCTAAACTTATCATTTTTTTACTTTTTTAAATCCAAAAGTATTATTTGAAGTACGTTTTTCATGCAATTCATTTTATAAAAAAATATTTTAACAAAAAACTTATTAAAATACTAAAAAACCCTGATATTTCAAGTTTATGGACCAATTTCATCAAAAAATAATTGAAAAATAGAAAAAATAAGCTAATTGTAAAAAAATTACATATTTGGAATTTGCACTGTCTCATTTATAATGGGTTTTAATTTCCTCAAAAAGGGTCTTCAGACAGATGTCCAAAGTCACTATTTTCTTGTGACATTGACGTGACCTTCAAGTTGTAGGTAAAACCATGTCCAAATCTTAGGTTTGGGTCCCCAAGCCTTTTCTTGAACCAAAAAACAACCAAAAACTTGACCAAAAATTCAAATTTTAAGAAATGGGATCTCGTTTTGTTAATCAAGATCTCGTCTCCTTTTATTTATTATTCAGACCGTTGAAAAAAGAAATGGGATCCCATTTTATAAAAGGGATCTTGTTTCTTTTCTGACTTTTTTTTTTAATTTTTACTAAAAAATTGTTTTGTCAATTCTACAACTTGACATGTACGGCTGACTACAACAATTTCACCTAGTTTCTATCAAGTTTTGTCTTTATAGGTCTTTGGCTTGCAATTTGAATTGAATTTTTGAAAGGAGGCATCATCAGAACAATTTTTTGAGTGGAATTGTGTTTGTTTTCTACTCATTTGAAGGAGGAGCAAAAGAGGAAGACTGTCACTATTGACATTCATTTGTGCTCGAGAATTTTGTAATCATGGGTTCACAAGCTCATAATAAGAGGAAAGATAGGAAGGTATTGACCCCTAAAGAAATTGAAGAAAAGAGAGAGAAAGAGGAAAAAAGACAAAGAGATAGAAGAATGAAGATTCGATCAATGAATAATGTCGAAGCATCTAATTCCACAACTATTGAAGTTAAAAACATTGAGAAGACAATGGTTGTAGATGATGGTAATTTGCAAGAGGTTAATTTAGAAAATAATACGATTATACATACTAGTCCTAGTATGTCTTCAAATCCCCCTTTCAATGCTATGGAGAATGTTTCAATAGGTACAAATCCAAGCACGTCTTCAAATCCACCTTTGAGTGAAATGGAAACTTTGTTTGTAGAAGTTTTACAAGATGTTGGATTTAACAATGTTGACATTGATAATATTCATAGAGAAGAAAAATTTATACAAATTGTTGAAAATGAAATTGAAAATGAAGATGAAAATCATTTTGCTGTTGAAAATGAAAATTAAAATCATTTTGTTGTTGAAAATGACAATGAAAATCCTTTTGTGTAAAATGAAAATAAAAACTGTTTTGTTGATGAAAATGAAGATGAAAATCGTTTTGAAGTTGAAAATGAAAATGAAAATCTAGGATTTGATGTTGAAAATGAAAATATATATTTTTAAAATTGAAAGTGGCCTTTTGGATAATCTTCCTGGTAAGATTTCTTGGAGACAAATAAGAATGCATGCCAATAGATTATACAAAGAATTATTTTATCATAAAAAACTTTCATTTCAATGTCAACTAATGATGCAATTGATGAGAATGTGGAAAATGAGAAAAGTAATGAAAAAATTAGGCATTTTTGTTAAACCAAGAAGAAAAGATCAATCACTAAAACATGTTATGTCTATTGTTGCTAGTGTCATTGAGACTATTGGAAAAAAATAGTCAATCTAAAGATAAGAATGTAGCAAGACGAGCTATAAAAACTATTATAGTTAATAAAGAAACTTTGAATAAAATAATGGTAAGCAATATTAGTGAAATTCTAAAAATACATCCTAAAACATTGCTAAGAGCAGCAAATAGAAGAGAAAGTATAAAAAATGATCCAGTCAAGCAATGTTGGAGTTTTAGTGGTCGACTCTCGAGGTCTGATATAGAATTGAATGTTGAAATCAAATCTTTGATTGAAAAATATTGGCATGATAATACTTGGTATCATCTAATGCTAGAGATGTTTTAAAATTAAGAGTGGGGTCCAAAGTTCACGATCCTCATCCAGAATACCTATTAGATACAATGCATACTAACTTTTATAGAAATTTTTGTGGTGATTTAGTGTTACCTAGTAATATTAAAAAATGTCAAAGGTATTTTGAAAATTGTAAACCTTTGTATGTAAAAATTAATAAGCAACGAGTATCTTGTTGATGTCAAACACATGTTCAATTTCATTGGTTTTTATGATGTTTTTCGATATATACGTTGTACTTTACATACTAACATGATTATGAAGGAATGAGGTATTAATATGCCACCTAAAACAATAAGGGAGTTTATATCAAGTTTGTTTTGTGAAAGATCTAATAGGAAATTATTTTATTTAAGTTTATGTATTTCTGGACAATGCACTAGTTGTGGCAATCTTACATTCTTAAGAGTTTGTATGCACGAAAGTATTGATAATGATTTTGGACAATAATTAGCAGATGTTAAAATATTTAAGAATGTTGACCATTCTTTAAAATATGGAAAAATTGGAAAGCAGTGTGATTTAATTACAAAAAAAGTTAGTGTACATGCATTCATATCAAAGTTTAAGAGTAAGATTGTACCAAAATATGTCAAGCACTCTCAACATGCTCGATGGCTTGATGGAAAATTTAATGCATGTAGAAACACATTTCAAGTTGGTACTGTTGATGCCAAAAATTGGCAAGGTAACAACCCTTTGTGGAAAACTTAGTTTATGGGGGACTTATTGCGCTAAACTGAGTGACCTCTGGGTTTTTAAAGAAGGTGGCCTCTTTTGTGAATGGGGTTTTGAAATGGGAAAAAGAAGTATCTATAAAAATAAAAGATCTAACTAAGGCGATGAGCTAGAATTTTTAGATAAAAGGCACGATAAACCTATCTTTTTGATATGACTTAAGGGCCTACTTAGCAATTTACCATATTCTAGAAAAGAAGAAATTAAGGATTGTAGCATGAACAACTCATTCAATGACATAAAATAATAATCGTGCCCATTTACTGAAAAGAAGAGTCAAAAGACGTGATCTAAACCAACAAACTTGCATTGAAATTATAGAAGTACGACAAATAAACCATTCAAACAATAATGGAACATCATAGAGTTTATCAATAGCATAAGAAATAGAGAGGCCAAACAATGGCACAGTCTATGAGTTATCTAAACAATACAAAGGATTGATCTCTCCAAATATCCTTTAATTCTAAAACCTGGTGAAATAGCATGTAATCTTAGAACTTGCGTCCTTGAACATTGAAACCCTAAAAAATGTGGAACCCTTCCTCAGAAGTAAAGAGAAATATTTATAGCAAGCCTTCCACTGCCTGGTAAGCAGCAACTAAAAAGATTCAAAATCTAAGCAATGATGTCGAGGCAATGATCTCCCTCAGTCATTGTAACAGAAAAGATTCAGACACAATATTTGGTCACCCTCCATTCAAGTGCATCCCCTGTGAATGATGGCAGTGGTCCAATAGAGTCGTGTGTAGACAAGTGTCGCCCTTTAGGATAGGCGATTAGAACATGTGGCAGCATATTGCAACCTTTTGTCCGCTACATCCTTGCGTTGAAGAAGTGTGTGTCGAAGAGACCTGTGGTAGCGTTTCGTTGCCTGTAGTCGATTTCCCTTTTCTCCATTGAAAACCTACGCTGAGATGACATGTAGCAGACTATTTATTATAGACGATGCCTATGGGGCCCGCCAAACCATTATGTGAATAGGAGCTACGTGGCACGTGGGCGAGGGCCAACGAGGAAGTGAAAGGAAGCAATCAGAATAGCCCGTGGTGAAGACACGTGGGAGCATTTCAGGGGTCGATAAAAGAGAAAGGAGGAAAAACCTTTAGAGAGTGATGAGCAGACATGTGGAAAAGGCTGCGGTGATAACCAAAAGGGGGCCAATGAGATTCGTTGAAGACATGGGTCGGTACTAAGCCAAAAATCAAAACCCGAAGAGAGCATGGTGAATTTTGAATTCACAACTTCTGGCGACTATCAGGGGTGTTTCACATAGAGGAACAAGGAACCAAAACTTTTCTCTGGTTCGCAAACTAGAGTGCCATCCATTAGTGATGGAATTAGAGCTTGGAAAGAGTTTCCGGTAGTGGCGGCTAATCGTCTTCAGATGGTCTCGCTATATTGCACAAATTCTCTTGCGCTCCGCCCAAGTCGAGTGTTTCTTTATAAAGTAGTGTCTCTGGTAAACCGACCCCTACCTCGCAATGGAAAAGTAGTTGTGTAAGATGATGAATAATACCTTCAATGTCTCCCACAGTAGGAGGATGGCTGAAACTCTAGAAAGCGGTTGGATCTTGCTCTTTCTCTTCAATTCTTTCTGCAATCTGCTCGACCGTGGCAATCGACCCATCTTCAAGAAACGGAGACGACAGACCCATCTTGCTCAGCTGGGAGAAATTTTCCCGCATGCCATCCATTGTTTGGCTCAAAGTAGTTGTGGTGAATTTAGTTCGCTAGAAGGCCAAGTGGCAATGGATGAATTTGTTTGCCGTTTGGGCAACAATATCCTAGTCTTCGATCCCTGCTTTGGCCAGGTCTTCATCAGAGACTGAATATAGCTTGGTCAACAAAATATTTGCTTCTGGAACCTTCTCTAAGATGAAACGTGGGAATTGCTCAATTGTTCTGTGAACCTCCTGACTCAATTTTGTTGCCTTTGAGATGAAACAGAGCATGGGCTGCAGTGTTAAGCAGAAGGTTTTAACCTTTCCCCAATAAGAAATATATAGTTGATGAGCCAATGGGACGAGATCCAGTTGCGTAAAAGAGGCATGGAGAGAGCTCTTTAGAGAGATGATCTCTGCATACTTTGAGTTAATGGCCTCTGTTAATTCCACATTTCTCCTTTTTGTGGATGTTAGTTGCTCCCTGAAGCTACTCATTTCTTTATGCCAATTCCCTTCAGCTTGGGCGTGGTTCACCAATTTTATGTCAAGAGAGGACTTTGTCTCTTGAAGCTCCTTTTCTAACTGGGCCTTTTGGCCCTAAAAGTTTGTATGATTCTTTTCTAATTCACGCTCATATAGATTGCGTTGATCTACCAACTCTTTATCCTCTTGTTGTATATTTTTCCCCGCCAAGGTCAATTGGCTCTGATATTCCTGATTCTTCACCCACGGCTCATTGAGCTACATGGGGCCAACGGATTGGGACCTATTGAGCTCTTCTTGGAGTTTTCTCTACTCCAACTCTCCTATTCGCACTTTCTCAGACAAGTGTGCAACTTTGGCTTCTAGTAATTTCTCCTTTATTTCCAGAAAACTGACCCTTTCCTTCACCAACTTTAGTTGCTCCTCTTTTTCTTCAACTGATGGCTAGACTTAAGGAAGTCGATCATCACCACCTGCTACGTTTCCTCCATGAGTTCCACCTTATCCCACTGCCAGGCATCAGTCAGATCAAGCCCCATGGCATACATGTCGTAATCACCCAGCAGCGTCTCACTTGTGGTTTGACAACATCCAGGTACATGGTAGAAAAATTCAGCGTTTGTTGTTCCTCATTGAAAACTGTATATACTTGGGACTTCGCCTCCTTTTTATCATCCTTTTCTTTTTGCTTTTGGATCTTGAGGGCTCCATTTGCTTTGTGGTTTCTCCTTGGGATATGAATTCGGCTAGTGACTAAACTAGTTTTCCAATAATTGGTGCACCAGGAGGCAGGGCAAAAGGAAATACCCATGTAGTGGGCCCTTGCACTTTTTTTGATGGGAGATTGACAGTTTTTAGGAAGAAAAAAGAAACTTGCCATAGTTCGGTTTGCGAACTGGTGGAAGGGCTCATCATGTGTTGTGGTGATGGGGTGGTTGTAATCGAGTTTGTTTGCTAGGCATGCTGGGTTGGACTCGAGGTAGCAGAGGCAATAGGGGTGCCAATGGTGACTGAGCTTTTAGCAAGAGAGATGAGGAGAGATTGAGCAGTGGCGGCTAGTGTTAAGGTTCGTGGTGGTGTTAAGATAGATTACTCAATTTGGGAGAATTGGGAGAAACCTCCTGCAAACATTGTGGTAGGAGCAAATAAAGCAGGGCCGACACTTGTAGTAATGGGCGTTGCGAGAACGACAAAGGATACCAAAGATTGAGAAGTAAGAAAAGCAGAAGTGAAAATTACCTGTTGACTAGGTGCTAGCGGTGCTCCGCTTGTCGCTGGCTGTTCAGTTACTTCAACTTCTTAGCTTGTGACGGCTACTTTTGATCCTTCTCCCGGGATAGCTTTCGTGTGTTGTTGTTTAGGGGGAGGGGAGTATTTGATCTCCATGGTTTCTAGCTATTGCAGTTATTTTTGTTGGGGCACTCTTGATGTTCTTGAGGCCCAGGTAAGTGTCCATGAGGCTCGTGACATATTTAGTCACATATTTGAAGTGACATAGACAGACTGCCTTGTAGACTTCCTTCTCTATTGGGCGGAGGACACTAATGTCTCAACTTCCTCTTCCACTTGTTCTTCTCCTTCATCAGGGTCGTCACCTTTGCTATCACTTGAGTCGGAAGCAGGGTGCTCATCATCCCAAAGCTTATCAAATTGTTTATCCTCCTTTATGCTTTCATAAGGATCATCGAGCCATTTTGTTTCCTGGCGATATATCTAGAAGGATTTAATCCTTTCATTAGTCCATTCCTATTCATTTCTTAGTTGATTGTATAGAGCTTTTCCCATTTTGAGGTTCTCATTATAATCCTCCACCACGAAATAGAACCTATTCCATGGTGGCCTGCTGTCTTCCGTGGGGATATGAATCAGGTCAACCAACAATTCATCTTCATCCTCAAGCGGGTTGCACCTCTTTTCCTAGTAAGGCCGAGGGTTGTGGGTTACTTTGAGATGATCATAAGGCAGATCATTGAAAGGGTTGTAATCCCACTGATCGCAGATCATTACCAACCCTAAGTGAGCTAGTTTATCTTGCAATAGTGGGTGTATTTGTTTCTTTTTCATGGCCACTTCTTTGAAACTTTGCGGATAGGTGAAGAATCCCTTCCTCTTGACTCTTTTGCTACTACAAAAGGTAATGTCGAAATGCATGCCTAGTGGAATAATTCAAGGGCCAACACTCGATTAGTCACACATGTTGGAAGGCGGAATGGCTCCCCATTAAAGCCTCACATTCAGATGAATGTAAAATATGCCCCAAAGAACCAATCACATTTGGGGGTGAAATTCTGCATAAACTTTGTCTGAGTCAAGGTGAGCCAATTAATACACTCCTCTTGCAAATCTTGCAAAATTGGAGTCAAGAAATAATCTGAAAATGCGTAATAATCAAAAGTAGAAGAGAGGAGAGGTGTCCAGCTAGAAACTGGATTTTTCCTCTTCTTTTCATCAAAGATAGACAAATTTACCCGCTCATCAAAGAAATCAAGGTTTTGATATAAAAACATATGAGCAAGATAGGAGGAAAATCTAAACTTTCATTCAACTTGGTACCTTTTAATTTGCTCTATCATTTTCTCTAAGAGGTATTCTATGAAATCATACGAGAAATAAGATTTTTTCCTGCAGAATTGGAAAGCTAGGCCCAATTGAAAAGAATGTACCTCTTGGTCATTGTCCAGACCGAAAAAAAATGCCATCATTGAAAAGGTATCTTGTAGGTCTTCTTTGAAAGCGTTGTGTGAAGCAGGAATTCTTGGCGGCTTGTTGCATTCTACTTCAATTCTTCTAGTTTCTTCATTCTAAAATTCTAGGGCCTTATCCCTGGTGTTCCATATTTTATCTCCTTGTTTAGGAGTAAATGACCCCACTTCCATTCCTCTTTGCACAGGGATTGGAATGCATATCATATTCCAGATGCATTCGGGCAGATGTTGAGTGACAGAGTCTGACCCTCAATAGTGTTGGTACTTGGATTAAAACACCCAATGGCCGCATCGACCAACTCTGGGAAGTAGTGCACAGATGAGACCATATACCGAGGAAACCCGTTGAACCATACTTTTTCTACAGCCGACAGTGGCCATTTGGACACCTTCATTCGTACGCAGGCGGATTCCCTCAATCCTTTAGGGTTTTTTGCAAGAAAGGGATCATGAACATTGTCCCAATCTTCATGAACTAAGCTTTGGTCTCTATAGATTTTGGGCTTTTCCAGTTGCCTTGTGTTTTCCCATTTTGGCTTGTCAGGGATACCCAGCGTAGCATATGAAATATCTTCAAAGACATTAGCGGCTGGTGCTCCTCATAGAGCCTTAACCAATCATTGCGTCGCCACTAGCCTACCTCCCTGGCTTGAACTTTCTGCCATTGTTAATTTGTGAGAAGCTTTCTACTTTAGCTTGAACTTTTTTGCAATTTCTCCTCGGCTCTCAGTGCTCTAGAACTTTTTTCTTTCTGCTTTAAGTAGCACTCTTAAAAGAAAACTTTTAAGTGCTTTAAAAATTTTGCATGCAATATCATCCATTCTTTTCTCAAGGTGGTAGACGAGAGCCACCTTTTTTGCATTTAATGCGGCATGTATTGCCAACCCTTTGGCTTGCACCAGATGAATTACTTGTTATTTTGATTTGACAAGAATTCATAAATATAATTAGCAACTGTATGTACAACACGATTTTCTTGGAACTTGAGTCGACGCTCTGTTAGTAGCTTAAGCATTCGTATGCATTGGAAATTAATATCTTAGAAGGAATGATTAAGCCAAAGATGCGATTAGCATTTGAAAAGATATGAGTTCCACTTTGGGAAATGCAAAATACCTCGAGGATGACACCTTAGTCCTTGGTTGTGCATAACATTGCCGATTGCTACCACTAGCTTAGGCTAATTAATTAGCCCTTATTAGTTTTGCACGCAACAAACCGTACTCAGTAGATGCAACTGGGTGGAAAATTCAAGCAAGCCTGGGCAAAAATTTCAAGTTGGTACTTGATTAACATCATGTTTATGGCAAGCAGACTACCACACTTTTCCTCACTTTTTCTATAAATAGGCATCTAAGTAGTAGCGAAATCACACTTAGCGATTTGAGCAAAATTGGTATTAGGTAATTGGTTTAGCAGTTTAGCATTTGCAGTTGCGTAGCATTCTCATAGGCTAGGCTTAGGTGCTTTGTAGGGATAGTTTTAGGGTATTCATAGAAAGTCTAAAAAGATGAACATCCCAATTAGGCTAGTGTCACATAAGTCGCAGTCTGCCTTCTTAGGTGAGATCTCTACCAGGCGCTTGAAAAGGATGACGAAGAACAAGCATTCATTGTCCATCATAGCCATTAAATGGGTCTTGGGATAGGACTGCCTCGAGTATAAGGACAAGTATCAAGTTAACACTGATGTGTGCTCACACTTTCTCACCTCCATGCTAGATATAGGAATTCCCAAGCCATTGATTCTTCGTCTGGTGAAGGAAATTTTCCCCAAAAAATACCTGAACGGCCTCAATGAGGTCATTGAAAATGTTGCATATGGTGGAGGAATTCCGACTGCGAGCGACCTCCAGAGGTTTATAGAAGAGGACGCAGTTGTGTCGTGGCTGCCATTTCTGAGTTGCTTTCACCTCTAGACGTGAGATGAGCACCACCAGAGGGTAACTCGAGCCTACCACTTTCTATTCCACATCTACAACATGGTGTCATTTTATGACATCAACTGGTACACGGACTTCAGGAACCCGGTGTTCCCTCCACCTTCCCTTGCTCCATCGGATGATGTTGCTGCTACTAATGCCCCTATTGACGAGGATATTGTGGACACTGCCATTGATGTATCTATTGTTGCTACTCATGTCATGAATTGAAGACCTATGTTTTTCTTTTCTTTTTCAAAAATTTCATAGTAATTAGTCCCTTTTTGTATACATGCCTAAAAAAGGCTTTTTGTAAAATATATAAGAAGCAGAATAGAATATAATTTTGGAAGCATGGCCTATGAGCCATTTTGAAAATGTAAATATTAAAGCATATATAATGAAAATATATCCTTATATAATCGTTCTATTGTCTTCCTTTGGATTCTATAACTGGGCCATCTTCTTCCTTTTTTAGCATGCATGTATGAATTCAGTTTTGCATATGGGTGTTTAATTTTTTGCTCTATTAATCTATGAGTTCATTTACCTTACTCTTAGCAATAATGGGTCACTTGTTCCTTTCGCCTTGAACCACAAGATAAAATAAAAATACCAGACAACAAAACAACAGGAAAAAATGGAAAACACGTATAAACATATTTACATGGGTATGGAAAGCAAGCTTAATTGAATATCTCCAAGTGAATTCCATTGACCGAAATTCCTAGTGTTTCTTTTTCCATAGTTTATAACTCATATGCATTGTGCTCCTTGCATTGAGTTATTCTGAATGGGCTTTACCAGAGGTTGTCAAACTTTCTGTGCTGGCTCGGCTTTGCGGCCCTTTCGTTATATTTTAGCACCAAGTCTTCGCACTTTAGGCCTTGGTCAGACGTCTTCTTGTCAAACCACCTTTTAACCACTTGCTGGCGGTTAGTCATGGCTACTAGGGACTTTTCCCTTTTCTCTTGTACTTCTAGCAACTTGGCTAACTGCACCTCCATTGCGTTGTTTTCTCTACTTCGAGGGATTTTAGAAATTGCAGCACCAAAATCTCCATAGAGATAGGCAATAATGTCTCTTTTCCATAAACTAGCTCATATGGTGAAGTCTTGAGGACTTGCTTTGGAGTTATGTGGTCTACCCAGAGTGTTGCTCGGAGGTTCTTATGCCACTCCCTTAGGTATTTTGATCCAATTCTTTTGAGGAGTCAGACTAGATTCTTGTTTGTTGATTCGACTAAGCCATTCCCCCGTGGGTAGTAATTTGATGATGTTTTAAGGAATATGATGTGTGGAAGTGCGAATTGACTTACCTTGGAGCCTAGGAAAGCTTTAGCATTGTCGGAGATGATAGTTTTGGGTGGGCCAAATCTCATCACTAGTTCCTCCAGGAAATCCACTATCTCTGCCTCTGTTGCATTCTTTAGTGGCAGCTTTGGTCCATCTTATGAAGTAATTTGTGGCCGTTAAGATCCATTTATGTCCTGCGTTGGAGGTTGGGTTGATCATTTAGATGAAGTTCAAACCCCATTGTGCGAATGACTCATCAACCACTATCAGATTGAGAGGCATTACAAAATTCTTTCTTCTTCCTGCAAAGAATTGACATTCCTTGCAAGTTTTTACTGAGTAGGAATCATGAAATAGAGTCGGCCAAAAGTACCTCACGCACATGATTTTGATGGCAGTTGTGTTTGCGAAAAAATGCCCTCCCACAGAACTGTTGTGGTAAGTGTCGAGGATCATTTTGCTTGCTCTGTGGTAACACATCGCAATGGAACATTGTTAAAATTTCTCTTGAACATGATCCCTTTAATGAGCATGAATCCATTGTTTTGCAGCCAGTATAATCTCCTCTTCTGGGGAAGAAGGCCCGGCGGATACTTTCCTATCTACATAAATCTTATTCTATCCACCAACCAACAACCTTCAGATTCTGAATCCTTTGTTAGGACTAGCCCTAGTTGTTCTTCTTCAGTGACCATTTCTTCATCATGTGCAAGATATTCACACAACCCTCTTCCTCAGATAGTTTTTGTAGGCTTAAACTCAATGTCGTATTCGAGAATCTTGGTGATCCAATTGGCTCTTTTCTCAGTGATCTCTCCTTCCATGGTGTATTCGCACACACTAGAATGTGCAACATAGAAAATCACCTTATTGCAGGAGATTAGGTGTCAGAACTTCTTGAGCCCCTTAACTATTGCAAATTCCTACCTCTCTACAAAGTTGTAGTTTGTTTCATATTCTTTTAGGGTCTGAGAGTGAAATTCTATTGGATGTTCTCCCTTGCCCTCATCATCTTTTTGAGTTAAGACAGTAGCAATGCTTGACTTGCTATTGAATACATACATTATGAAGTCCTTTGATAGGTATGGGTTGACTAGAACAAGAGCAGAAGAGATAGCATCCTTGACTTTCTCAAAGGCTTCTCTAGCTTCTTTTGTCCATTTGAATGTTTGATCATTTTTCAACATTAGGGTAATTGGCCTAATTATTCCTGCAAAATCAAAAATAAATTTGCTAATGAAATTTACCTTCCCCAAGAAGGACTGAACGCCTTTCTTGTTGGCCGGGAGGGGAAGCTCTTTGATTGCATTTACTCACTCAGGATCAATTGAAATTCCTTCTTTGGACACTACGTGCCCTAGTAATTTTCCTTGTGGTACTCCGAAGACACATTTTTTTGGGTTCAGGAATATCCCGAACTCTTGGCATTTCTTGAACACCATCTCAAGATGATCAAAATGATCATCCTTGGACTTGGAGAAAACTATTAGATCATCCAAATAGATTAGGATAATCTTGTTGATTAGTTCACTGAAAGCGATATCCATTGCTCGCTGGAAGGTAGCTCTTGAATTTGAGAGGCCAAACGACATCTTAGCATATGCAAACGTTCCCCACTTGGTAGTGAATGTTGTCTTATGTTGATCCTCCTCTTTGACCCAAATCTAATTGTAACCAGAGAAGCCATCTAATAGGGAAAACATCTCCGATCTTGCCACTATTTGCAATATTAACTCAATTGAAGGTAGCAGGTAATGATCTTTCAGGGATGCTCTGTTTAGGTCCTAAAAGTCCACGCATAGGCGAATATCTCCATTTTTCTTTCAGACCGAGACCAAATTGGATACCCATGTGCTATGCTTGATTGAGAAGACAATCCTCGACTGGATTAGCTTTGTTAATTCTTGCACCATTAGCACTTCAATCTTGGGATTGACTGGTCTTTGTTTTTGGTAGACAGGCTTTGCACCTTCCACCAACTCTATTGTATGTTGGATGATATCAGGATCATATCCCTTAAGGTCATCATATGACCAGGCCACCACTCCATATTTTTTACAAAAGTCAATAAACCTTTCTTTATCATGATGTGGGATATCTTTCCCAACCTTGAGCTTTCTTCCATCTCTGACCTGAAGGTCTGCATAGTCACCTTTTTTTGCTACAAAATTTTGTTTATCATTTCTTGCATCGTCACAATCGAAAAGGTTCTCGAGAGTGACCAATCCTTTTGCGAGTTTGTTGGATTTCAGCTAGATGATCTGTCCTTCATAGACTTCAACAATCTTCGGTTGGAGCTTATCAGCAAATTCTCCTAACTGCTGGATGAACGAGGCAATGTGTTCATCGTTGTCAAACACCTGCTAGCTTTGGTCATTGTCTAGAATTGCCGATCGGACTATCACTCGTACATAGTGTTTGTTGTGAATGAGATTGGAGGCGGGATCGAACTGAGATTTGATTGATGCCATGCGATCCACGTCTGTATTCTGTTCTTGGGGCATCATTTGAATGTTGGAGGCTTCAAAACCTTCAATCAGGTCCAAAACTCGGTGTCTATAGGATCACATGTGGACATTCTTGGCCGCAGAAATTCCTCAAACTTGATTAACTACTAGTTTGGAATCGTTGAACACCATTAGTTGTTTTATGCCCATCCCTTCCATAAGGCTGATACCTTGCCCTAGTTTTCTCGTATTCAACTTCATTGTTTGAGCAAGCTAACTAGAAGCGGAAAGACTTCAGAGTCTTTTCACTCTACGGGGACATTAAACATATCCCAGCTCCCGTCATTCTTACATCTTGCTCCATCAAAGTGCAACGTCCATAGTTTTGAGGCTTGACTGCCTTCAGATTCCTTGACAACCTTCGGGAGAACTTGATCTTCATTCTAGATGACATAGGTGCCTAGCCCGGTAGCATGGTAGTTGCCGAAAGGGTCAGTATCTATATTTTCACTCAAAAGAACATCTTCTTGATCATTCTGGTCTCCGGTCACCTTTTCATCTTCTAGTAGCTTAGCACAATACATTTCTTTCTTGGTGATAGAGGTGTGCATGACTTCAAAATTGATCATGGCTTCATTGGCTACATGTTCTGAATGTAAAGCTTTGGATTATATCTTCATATTCTCACCATGCTTGGTTCTAAGGATCAAATGTGACTAGTCCAGGGACAAATATCGACCCACTTTTGAAGTAAATTCTTGGGATAGACAGAGGTCGAACATGGGGGGAACATCTATGATCATAGTGTCTTTCGGCACTATGATACTAGGGCAAGCGAATAGGGTCAAGGGAAGTGCTTTGATGACACCTACAGTTTCCACTCTGTTTCCATCAAGTTGCATCACTCCTCCTTTTAAGGGTTCATAGTTGAGTCCTAAAGCTTCAACTATTTGTTTAGGCATAACTATGGTGCTAGCACCTGAATCAATCATGGCATTGTGTAACAATTTCTCCCCTATAATGAGAGTTAAGAAGAAGGGTTGAGGCTTCAGCTTATCTCTTACTTTAGCAGGTGCTTCTGCTGTGCATTTTGTAAGAACTTTGGCCGAAGATGGTTGATCAACAACCCTTGCTTTAGGCAACTACTCCATTGGCGTTGCACTTAAATATTCTCAGAGAGCCTTCTGTAGTAGTGTCTTCTATTCTAGGATGGCTAGAGCATCCCACAAACACACATTAGTGGAGGATTTCTTCAATTGTTCCACCACATTGAACGGTGGTAGATTCAGAGGTTTTTGCTCCTTTGCTCTTGTTATAACAATTTCTCTTCACGACAAGCATTACAGTAATGCTGCAGAGGTACTAGGTGTTTGGTTAAAGTGCTTTTAGGTTGCAGACTGACTAGTTGAGGAAAAACTAGTTTTCCCGTAAATCTCATCTTCAAGCGAGCATTGTAGTCGGATTGTACTTGCGATGTTTTAGATGTGGATGTGTCATTGACAAACATCACTTCTTCTTCCTCCATCTATGAGAATAGTGTGTGATCGGGAGCAATGTCTACTTCTTGCTCTAGTGACATCCTCTACATTTGTGCGGTGGGCACCACATTATCCATCTGTGAAGAGGTGTACACATAGCTTCTAGGATCTAATGTTGTAGCTTGGTTGCATTGCTCTGCCACCTTTTGTTGTAGGTTGTTGCGTGGATAGTTTTAGGGCATGTGTGAATCACCGCAAGCAAAGCACTAGGGATTGGTGTCATCCACTAAATTGTTTTTTCCTGTGGTCATCTCTCTGCTCGAGCTTAGATTAGTACTCTTCAGTGGAGTGGGTACCGGTACCATTTGATTTGTTGTTTGGGCTTGCGTATTAGCACGAGTGCCTCCTTGGAACTGGTTTTGTTGGAAAGAGGACCTTCCGCCTTTATAATTCTGGTAGGAAGGCTTCAAAGGTACAACCTGGTTGCGCTTGATAACGTTCATCTCATTAACAATAGTTTGCAACATCTCCTTGAACTCGCCCATCTCTTCCTTTGAAGAGCCGAATGTGGAGGCAGCATTCTGCGGCGCACCCAGATATGTGTACATGGATTGAGGAGGAGCTGGTGTGCTAGTAGAAGGCATCTCTTGAGAAGGAACTGATATTTCTGGAAATACGAGGATGATAGGCGGAGGCGGCAAGTTCCTGACATCTATCAAATTGTTCTCCGCTTTAACAACAATGCTATATGCACCTGGTAGTGTGGTTCTGCTGAGAGACTGGATCATCATTGAAATTTTAGGATTGATAGACTTCAAGTAGAACATGAATTCCAGATCGGGCAGCGAGCCGATATCAACTTGAATCCTCTGCCAGCTTGTATGGAACCGAGCATTGAAGTCAGCCATGGCTTTGTGCAGGGCTCGCTTTATTAACAAGAGCTGATAATATAGCAATGATTGGTCTCCTTCATTTGAAAATCTCTAGCAAAAAGGATTTCCAAGTTCATCCCAGGTATTGACAAAATTTGTCGGCAATGTGTGGTACCAATCTAGTACCCTACCCTTGAAAGAGGCGGCAAGTAGCCTTAAAGCCACATTTTGGGCTATAACCCCATGTACTAGACATACGTCTACAACATCTTGCAAATGTTCAGATGGTGTTCTTGAGCCATCTCCGGTGAATTTAGGTATAGCCTTTAGGGTGAAAATTGGGATTGCAGCCCAAACAGTAGGCGCTACTAGTGCAACAAGGGGGTTTCCGGCATCCCATGCCACATAATTTCTATTAGTAGTAGGCAACATGTATGGCTAGCAGAAAGGGAGGAGGAAGCATAACGTTTACTAATTGGGTTGTGGGTTGTATTGTCCCTAATGGTGGTATTAACAAACCAGGATTATTTACTATTTGGGACCTAGTAACAGGCCGATGGCTCATACACCCTTCTAAAAATTTGATTCATTAAGCTCGGTTCCACCAGGCGTGCCAGGAAAAAGAAAACTTGTTGATGCCAAAAATTGGAAAGGTAACAACCCTTTGTGGGAAACTCAGTTTATGGGGGATTTATTGCGCTAAACCGAGTGACCTTCAAGTTTTTAAAGAAGTTGGCTTCTTATGTGAATGGGGTTTTGGAATGGGAAAAAGAAGCAAATATAAAAATAAATGATCTAACTAAGGCGATGCGCTAGAATTTAGATAAAAGACACTATAAACCTATCTTTTGGATATGATTTAAGGGCCTACTTAGCAATTTACCATATTCTAGAATAATAGAAATTAAGGATTGCAACATGATCAACTCATTCAATGACATAAAATAATAATTGCGCCCATTTACTAAAAAGAAGAGTTGAAAGACATGATCTAAACCAACAAACTAGCATTCAAACAATAATGGCACAACATAGAGTTTATCAATAGCATAAGAAACAAAGAGGTCGAACAATGGCACAATTTGTGAGTTTTTGCAATAATCTAAACAATACAAAGGTCTGATCTCTCCAAAAATCCTGTAATTCTAAAAATTGGCGAAATAGCATGTAATCTTAGAACTTGCGTCCTTGAACATTGGAACCCTTCCTCATAAGCAAAGAGTAGTATTTATAGCAAGCCTTCCAACGCTTGGCGAGTAGTAACCGAAAATATTCAGAATCTGAACAATGATGTCGAGGCAATGATCTCCCTTGGTCGTTGTAACAAAAAAGATTCAAGACACAACATTTGGTCACCCTCCATTTAGGTGCATCCCCTGCGAATGATGGTAGTGGTCCAACAGAGTCCCGTGCAGACAAGTATCGCCCTTTAGGATAGGAAGTTAGAGCATGTGGCAACATATCATAGCCTTTTTTCTGCTACATCCCTACGTTGAAGAAGCATGTGCCAAAGAGACGTGTGGCAGCGTTTCGCTGCCAGCGGTCGATCTCTCTTTTCTCTGTTGAAAACCCATGCTGAGATGAGACATAGCAGAATGTTTATTATAGATGACTCCTATGGAGCTCCACAAACCATTATGCGAATAGGAGCTACGTGGCAAGCGGGCAGGGGCCAATGAGGAAGTGAAAGGAAGCAATCAGAATAGCCTATGGTGAAGACACATGGGAGAATTTCGGGGGCTAATAGAAGAGCACGAAGGAAAAACCTTCAGAGATCAATGAGAAAACACATGGCAAAGGCCACAATGACAACCAAAAGGGGGACAATGAGATTCGTTGAAGGCATGGCTGGTACTTAGCCAAAAACCAAAACCCGAAGGGAGCATGGTGAATTTTGAATTCATAGGTACTATACTATCAGTGGTTGATTTTGTGGAAAACTATACTCTAGCTCTATAAGAGGAAATCCAATCACAATATTACAATTCAGTGCAAGTGGCTATGTTTGTTCATATTTTTTATAGACATGCATATGATAACATAGAGGATGATAGAAATGTTTTGAGGGAGTATCATTTCTATTTGAGTGACAACCAATTACACTCGTTAGAGTTTGTTCAATATTGTTTCAATATATTTTATATAAATTTAAGAGAAAGAGGAATCCAAATGACAGAACATCTCATATGGTCAGATGATTGTACGGGACAGTTCAAGAATGCTTTGATATTCTATTGGTTAAGTAGGGTTCACAAGGAACATAATGTCCAACATATGTGGAGTTTTTTCGGAGTTGTACATGGTAAAGGAGAACATGATGGAGTTGGTGCATGTGTTAAAATAATTCTTGCTAGAGAAAAAATGAAATTTGAGGATGCAGTACTTAAAATTTAAAGATGCACATGGGATTGTGGATTGGTGCAATGCAAGATTATCTACACTTGGTTCAAGAAAGTACTCTACAATTCATTGATTCTTTTGGTTGGTTGAAGAAGAGAACATTCTACCTAGAAGTGATTGTGAGAAAATAAGTGGATCTACTAAATGGCATTCATTTAAGAGTTCAAATGCAAGCACATGGACCATTTGGACAAGGGAGCTTGCATGTTTTTGCTAGTTTTGTATTTTAGGAGATTGAGAAGCATGTGAAAATACAGAATGGGTTGAAGAGTGGAAGCAAAGATTGGTGACACCTGCACAAGCAAACGATCTTGATATGAAACAACAATTGAAGACAATGATCAAGTGTTTGCATCAAACGACTATGACTTTGTTTCAGACCTTGTACAAGAAGGTAATTTAATTCAATTTATTTCACTTTATTACTATTTTGTAATACTTTTATTTATTTATATACATATGAATGGATGTATGTAGATTGGTCAAATTATATGGACACGCGCAAGTTATTAAATCAAAATTTGTTTGCAGGACATGTGTATATTGTTGTTGCACTTGAGGGGAATGGAGAGGAAACAAAATATTGGTTGGCTCATTATGTGGATACTAAACATAAGTTAATATCACCTCGAGAAGATGATGATGGCTATCATTATCCAACAGGTAGGGTGATCCCCTTAAGACATCACCTTAAGAAAATTTTGATAACAAGTCTTTGATCCCCTAAGAAAATTTTGAGAACTTCTTTGATGATGACTATCATGTTATCCAATAGGTTCGGTGGTGGTTGTTGGCACTTGGATACGAAAAATACCTAATAAGGAAGAATGGTTTGCCTACATTCAAAGATTATGAAACACATAAGAATATTATACACTACTCACATTTGGTGGTGGCAACAAATATAAAACTAGTGAGGTATCATGGAAGACCTACAAATAAAGATCTATGGACAATTTTTATGGAAGAGCATGAGATAATCATACATGCGTTGCAAAAAAGAGAGGACACAAATGGTACAATGGAATAAGTGAATACAGGTAAATATAGTTTTAGTTTTATATTTTCTTTTAAATACATTAAATACATGTTTTGATATTGCTTGTGTGTTATTAGTTGAAATTGATTTAAATTTCCATTTATATCCTTAAGACATCATCACAAACTCATCACATAATTTGAGACAAAAAGGAGAGTCTATGTAGATTCAACCTAAACATGGAATACTTGGTAAAAATAGGTAATTATTAGTTAAATTATATTTAAATACATGTTTTGATTATATATTGATATTGCTTGTACATTAATAGTTAAAATTGATTTATTATCCTTTTTTGTATCCTTAAGTCATCATCACATTGATCTCATACTTTGAAACAAAAAGGAGAGGATGCAAATTCAACCTACACACATGTGAAGAATACTTTTAAATACAGGTACAAGTTGTGTACATATAGATAGTTTTATATAAATTAAAATACATGTTTTGATGATTTCATTGATATTGCTTGTATCATTTTGATAGCAAATGGTGTGAAGACCTACTACATCTTGGGCACAAGTTCCAGATTTTCTTGAGATGTCATAGCCACATTTTGTAAACATTGTGTTGAGTTGGCATATATGTAATACATAATTACACAACTACATTTTGTACAAATTTGTATACATGTACATACACAATTATACTCTACACTTTTATATATCAAAATCAATTCTATATATTTTGTTTGTTAAATGTGTATGTTTTCTTACTTTGAAACTTTAAATTTGATTATATAATCACTAAATATCATGTATCTTATTGTTAAATTTGGTTTCCTTGGGCAACTTCACCAAATTTTGAGAACTTCTTTGATCCCCATAAGACATCGAATTAGGACCCATTAAGACATCCTATTACGACATAAATTAAATTAACATTGACACTATTTAAATTGTATAGAATGTGATTGTTATGATGAGTTGTCCTAAATTCTAAGTTACTTAATTATATCAATTTTGATTAAATATGAGACATGTACTTTGAAGTATTTCATCCCCTTAAGATGTTCTATTATGACATATCCTAAATATTTATACCTAATTATATCATTTGTTATGATGATTCACCCTAAAGTCTAATATTTAATTATATCAATTGTGATCCAACATGAGACATGTACTTTGAATTCTTTTATCCCCTTAAGAAGTCCTATTAGGACCCCTTAAGACATCCTATTATGACATAAATTATATTAACATTAACATTATTTTTGTATAACTTTTGTGATTGTTATGATGAGTCATCCTAAATTCTAAGTTACCTAATTATATCAATTGCGATTAAATATGAGACATGTACTTTGAAGTATTTCATCCCCTTAAGCAATTTTTTGAGAATTTATTTGATCCCTTTAAGCAATTGTAGCCATTAAATATGAGACATGTACTTTGAAGTATTTGATCCCCTTAACTAATTTGTTTAGAACTTCTTTGATAAGTTAATGCCTTGACTATGAATCACTAAGTTTGTAAAGTACAAATATTTAAATGTCCTATTAATTTCAACTTTGTTTCACATTAATGTCCTATTAATGTCTTGACTATGAATCTTTTGTAAAATACAAATATGTCCTATCAATTTCATATTAAAGTTTCACATAAAATGCATAAATGCACATGTATAAATTACTATTTAACAATAATAGACCATAAAATACCGAAATCAATATAGTCCATGAAACAATATATTAAGTCCACGAGAAACAATATATGTAGTATATGATATAATCAAATACAACCCGTGAAATCATCTAACTCATATCGTCTCTATAATCAAGAGACCTCTTCACACCACACAAACTACCCAAATGACCTGAATCACTTTGTACAAGAGAAAGAAAGATGAAATCAGATGTAAGACTATTAAAAATGATTTAATGACAATTTAATTTATAATTTATCATAACATTAAATTATCGTGTGAGGCTGCTCGACATGCTCTTGTGCACCTGGACCTATCTCTACAGAGTGATTCAAATTTAAAACATAAAGTAATGCAAATTATTTTTTTCCATTTTCAAATATTCAAGCAATCAGGGTTTTTAAATGATTTTTTTTTGTTTGATTTCAATTTAGGGTTTCAAAAGGTAATTTTTTTTGTTTGGTTACGATTTAAGGTTGATTTTAATGTTGGATTTCAATTTAAGGTTGATTTTTTGTTTCATTTCAACATCTGAGGGTTTCATTTCATGTTTTTCATTTGATTTCTACAAATCACGATTTATTTTATTATAGGTAAATAAAAATGCAAAAAACTCAATACAAATTGAAAAAATATAGACAAAAACCTAAATTTATATCTAAAAATTAAAAAAATGTGAAAAATACAAAAAGAAGAGGGGGTTAGACGCTTACCTGGAGGTCGTTGTTTGTTGAGCTTCAATCAAGATCTTGTGTGCAAGTGAAAATGACATTGGTTTCATTTAAAAAAAAAAAAAACCACTACCAAGCAGGATCCCATTTTTTACAAATGGGATCTCAATTTTTACAAATCGGGATCCCATTTTTTACAAACAGGATCTCAATTTTTACAAATTGGGATCCCATTTTTTACAAACGAGATCTCGATTTTTACAAATCGGGATCCCATTTTTTACAAACGAGATCTCAATTTTTACAAATCGGGATCCCATTTTTTACAAACGAGATCTCAATTTTTACAAATCGGGATCCCATTTTTTACAAACGAGATCTCAATTTTTACAAATCGGGATCCCATTTTGTAAAAAGTGGGATCCCATTTCCCAAAGACCGGCTCGAAACACCATTACTAAACGAGATCCCAATTTTTTTTAAAAACGAGATCCCGTTAGATTTTTGGCTCAGGACCCTGAACCTAAACGGGATCCCATTTATTAAAAAATGGGATCCCATTTTGTTTCAAACCCAATTTCGAGTTTTTTACTAAGGCAAAAACTTCCACATTTCGTGGACTCATATTCTTGCATTTACCCTTAGGATTTATTTTAAGTTAGGAAGCTTTTAGATGAATTTACTCTTGTTCAATTACCTATACTCAGTCGATTAAGAAATTCTAGGATTTTCAATTGCATATATAGTGCCAACACCATCTCAAGTTTATGATTTGTTGGTTAGCAATTTAATGAAGCCCCCTTTTGAACAATGAACTGTTTAATTTGGGATTTGTAGGCCTGTTAAGTCATATTTATGTTATCTACATTAGTTAAGTAGACATTAGGGGAATCTCTACACTCTACATGAGAGTGTTTGTGGCTCTATGTATTTTGAGCTTGAAATTGAGTCATGTAAAAAATTATGTTTGCATCGTGCATAGTTTTATTTGTTAGCAGATGGTTGGATGTGATTTACTTCACGAACTATACTTTTTGTTTCTTATTGTGCCCTTGTTTATCGTGGTCCTATGACCATGTTTCCTAGTTCTTTGACATTAGCTGAGAGTGTGATTGAGGTGCTGTGGGAATCAAATGTCATGATATTTGATACCATGAAGGTGAAGATTGCTTCATTTTGATATGGTTTCCATAGCTACACTCATGTTTGACATTGTGTAGGGAATGAAGGTGCATTAGTAAGTGCTTCAACACATATTATTAATATTTATTATACTATATCTATATGTCAACCTCTTGTTGTGGTTTATCATCTTTCTCACGATGGCACCATAGTGTCCTAGTATTGTGCATTGTTTCAAAATAAAATTATGTGTTCTTTTCTTGGTTAATGTCTTGTGGATCCTTGACAGGGCATTACATATTTTCTTGTGTTATGAGGGGTATAAATTATTGTTTCTCCTTCTAGTTTTTGTATTTTTGATTAAAAATCGTGGATCCAACCCACATTTCTCTAGTTGCCCCATTAATTATTTTGGGTGAAAAAAAAAAATGGAGATAAATTTTAATAAATAAGGGTTGTACCAAGTGACCATGGGCATAAAACTTGAACCACCCTAAATGTAGAAAAATGAAATCAATATAACATATGTAATGAAGCTTATGGAACATCATGCATGTCTTGATGTCTCATGATCTTCTTTTTCACATTAAGTATTGCAGTACACCAAATCATATATGAATCAATTGGAGACCTTGTTTGGGAATTAGGATACATTGTGATATTTTTAATTTGAGAATGAACTTATTGGTTTGAATCATATAAATTTTGGCAGCATCTAGGACTTCTTCAACAAACTTAACTAACTTAGATTGTAGTTGACATAGTGTGGTATTGAGAAACAAGACACCTAGTTGATTCTTTCTATTCTTGCCAAGCTTGGTCTTGATTATTCAATTTTTTATTTTTGTATTCTATGCTCCTAGAGATGCTCTTAGTACTACATTTGGGTATGTACATGGAAATGGGGGACCAAATGGAGGTCTTAAGTGGCCACTTTTTTATAATTAGTAAAAACTAATCTTGGATAAAAATTTGAAGATAGTCATGCTCAAAATTTAAAGATGTGACAATAACAAGATTCATAGTGATCATAGTCTAGTTTCTAAACTACTATTTTTTTAAAGGTGGAGATTAAGAGGTTCAAATAAGAGGAGCACACAAAGTGCTCTTATTTTTGTTAGAAAATATAACACAGCGTCTGGTGCACCCCACCTAAAATGTTGACATTGTAAAATTATTTCACATATTACTTCAGTGGAAAATTAGCTAACATCATTTAGTTCATGCTTGATTTTTTTACTAATTTTTTAATCAATGTATGAGTTTTTATAAAATTTTAAAGTGGAAACGTCTTGAAAAATAAAAAAATTGAGTGTGCTCTCCCCTAATATTTTTGAAAGCTAGTTGAAAGTCATTTTTTTTAATGTGTATAGAATAGAGTCTAAAACATAAAAATGTAATTTGTTTCAAATTTGGATGAACAAATGATAAATGACACTAAAAATACTATACATAGGTTTTTGGGAAAAAAGAAGACATTAGCAGGAATTGAAGATCAAAGCCTTAACATATTAGAAATATAGAAAAACTATATGGTTAGAAAGGTAAGAGAGAGCTTGATGTTATTGTGGCATTTTTGTAGATAAATATTGAAATATGAGTGTACCTAATGGAAAGCATGTTTGAGATTTATTCATTTTTTTACATTTTACAAAAAAAAAGCCTTTGGGCATTGACATGTAATTCTTGGGTTGGATGTCCAAGAAAATCCAATCCTAAGGGTTGGCAATACCCAAGGCAGGTTATAGTACACTTACATTATAATGCAACTGTGTTTCTATAGAAGAAAAAGATCAAAAAGGGTAAAAAAGTATGTGGATATTGTGATTCTAGATCCACATGATCTTTTTTACCTTGCATATTGTGTGTTCTCCAACATAGAAACACACTTTTCATGATTTTGACAAAATTCTAATAATTGTTTAACAAATCTATCACCTTTTCTTTTTTTGTTGATGTAGAAGATTAAAATTACATGTTTTTAGATTCAATTCACTAGTATCAATTATTAATTCATTTTTTTAAAGATTTTGAAAGATTATGTTCATGTTTTGTGTTTGAATTTGATAACGTGCAATCATTGTTTTCATATTTTTGACTAATTCTATTAGATTGATATAGAATTGAACATCATACCAAGGAAGTTGTTAAGAAACTCAAATATTGGAGGAATGTCAAGTTGAAGATGAATGAGACATCACACAATTAAGAAATTGAATCCTTGAATTCAAATGAGTCAAAGGAAGTGGGACCAACTAAACAAACCCAAGAGAGCAATAAGAATGAAATATGAGCTAGTCCATTAAGATCATTGTTAGTCACCAAATTTTTAATTACAAGACAAGTTTTTCAAAGATTCAAACATGTAGGAAACAATGTTGTCAATACTTGTGAAGCATTTTAGCCTAGTTTTTTTTTAAATACTGGCTCTGAATCCCCATAAGTCAAATTTGTATCATGGAAAATAATTGAAATACTGAGATTAGTTGAGTCCCTATTGAATTGTAAATATTTTTTTCTTACATGTTAAATACCAAATAGATATCAATATTTCTAACCATACCAACAACCTTTAAATACACAATATATCACCCCAAAGTCTAGCATCACCTCCATAAACTATTTTTTTGCTACATAAATCTTTATTTTTTGAAGGTGTGTATTTTTCTTACTTATTCATTATAGAACATAAAGAACTATTTGATGCAATTCAAATGTCCATGAATTTAAAGTTACGCTATAACCATTATAAAAATGGACAAGAAAATGATCTATTAAACAAAAAAGTTCCTAAAGGTGAAAATTGATAATGTAGTAGTACATGAATCATGTAAGAAAGGTATTCCCTCACTTTTATGGAATGGTTTAATTTATAATAAAATTTCACATGCAAGAGCATCATTTATTGTAATAGAATGTGTTTTACCTTGTGGTCTATAACACTCTACCAAAATAGGGGCTTGCAAAATCTTTTATTTTTTAGGTTATTGTTCTTTTTCCATCATGTGTAGATATCTATTACACAAAAAATCATTTACACCTATAACAAATGATGTATGAAAGATTGCTACACAAGTATTAATAGATGTGTTCCAAGATCAATTAAAAGAATTGTCATGAATATTGTTATTGAATAGGCACAACACAAGAGTCAAACAAACAAAAAGAAAAGCATGACATATTTGACTATAAGAAAAGTGATAAATAAATCAAATCTTAAGGTACAATAGCTACACGAACATGTTTTATATATATGAATAAGAAAGATGCTTAAATCCAATAAAGACACTTGGTAAATCCATATGAGTATCAAATTTACTAGCAATCTTAGAGTTTTGTAAAGGGTAAACCCACAAAAGTGGTTTACAATTTGAGTGAGGAAGGAAAAGTTACAAAAAATGACCCCATGCAAAAAAATTTGGTTTTTGGGGTTCGAATGAACTATTTGGTTTCAACGAACCAAAAAAGGGTCTGAATGAACCCTGGTTCGAGCGAACCAATTTAATGCTAGGTCCCACCATTCCTGCCAAAAAACAAAAACAAAATAATTTTTGAAAGGGGGTTCGAATGAACCCTGGTTTGAGAAAACCCCTGGGGGTTCGCTCGAACCCCCTTGGTTCGCCCGAACCCCCCTTTTCCCACCTTCTCACCCTCTGGCACCAAAAAAGTCCAAAATTTTACGCTTCAAAGCTCGGGTTGAGGATGAAAATGGAGGAGACTTCACAGACCCAACTGGATGATGATAGTCCACAGAAGGAGCTATCCAATGAATATAATTTTAATATGTTTTGGTTTTATTATGTATTTGTTGTTTTAGTTTTATTAAACATAGATTTTTCACTGAAAATCAAGCTCATGTTCTGCACGTGTGGAAATATATCAAATAATAAAAGAAAATTGAAAATATGAGTGCACCAATATTGAAGTCCTTGATCCAAAAAAAATAAAATTGAATTTCGATACATATAAAAAAGTTATGCTATACTCTGCCTATGTCTGAATTGTAATTGGTTTGACTTCAAAACTTGATTAAGGAAAAAATATTCAATAAAAACTATCTAACTAATTGGAAGCACTAGATATCGAGTTATATACACCTAAAATGGTCACATCACATAGTGTGTAATTAATTAAATATTTTTAATATTTAATTAAATCTAATTCCATCTATAAATAAATTTAAATAATTTATTTATATTGTTCATTCTTTCATTTCGATTAAATAAATAAGTTTATTTAATCATCTTTTCGTATTCATTTCTTAATTAATTAAATAAACATTACGATTTATTTATATTAATTATTAATAATCTTGGCTTGAATATTTTATTCAAATAAAGATTAAGTATTCTTTTCTTCTAAATTACATTACAATTAAATATTCCAAAATATTTAATTAATTCTTCTAAAGTCTATTTGCAAATTAAATATTCTAAATATTTAATTGAGTCTTCTATAGTTCTAAAATTAAATATTTCAAAAATATTTAATTTCTTCAAACTCACATGAAATTAAATAAATTTATTTATTTATTTATTTAATTTGCATTATCTTCAACAACCGTGAAACAAACTACCAAAACAGAAAAATTAAATTTCTCTGTTCCTGTGCAAGCTTGTTCCTGTGGGTTGAAGATAGGCTTCCATTCTTCTCTCCAACCTCCCAACCTCTTCCATCTTCCTCTCAACCTCTCCATCTCTCACCATTCAAACTTACCAGACAACCTCACAGCCGTTGATCCTTGCCAGCCTGGATTTTGCCTACAAAAAGCTATAAAAAGGACTGTCGGGTCTTTGAAATTACAGAGAAGTTTTCAATAGAATAACTATAGCCAAATTGTAATAGCATAAGTCTTTTAGCATTCAAGCATCATAGCATAGCATAGTGACAGGCTTCCATTCTTCTCTCCAACCTCCCAACCTCTTCCATCTTCCTCTCAACCTCTCCATCTCTCACCATTCAAACTTACCAGACAACCTCACAGCCGTTGATCCTTGCCAGCTAGGATTTTGCCTGCAAAAAGCTATAAAAAGGACTGCTGGGTCTTTGAAATTACAGAGAGGCTTTCAATAGAATAACTATAGCCAAATTGCAATAGCATAAGTCTTTTAGCATTCAAGCATCATAGCATAGCCTAGTAGCATAGAATATCATGGCATATCTACTTCATTTCATAGCATCCTCAATTCACAGCCCCTGTGCATATCCGTATCAGTATCTTCCCTCCACCATCATATAGCATAGAGAAGCTCTATCACTTTGCATACTCATTTTGCAGATTGCCATTTGAAGAAGCCAAGCTTACACAATCTGAGAGCAGCAGCTTCAAACAAATCTCTGGAGATAGAGGAAGATGGAACGCCTCTGAAGAAGCTTCATTTATTTCTTTTGAAATCAATTTAATTAGTTTTCCTTTAGTTTAAAGTTCCATTATTTATGTTTTGTTTATTTCAATTTGATCATACATATTAACATACACAGTTACAAATCTAAATTTGAAAGAATTAGAATTTTATCCTTCATGAAAAAAAAATTATGCGTTATACAGTGAGCGTCGCTCCTTAAAAATGTTGTTTATTGAAAAAAAACTAGTTTTTGAAGGAGATGGAAAAAAAAGTGCAATCTAATTCCAAAAAAATTGAAAAAAATATATTTAGAATCTACAAACAAAATGTAACAAATTACTAGTTTGCATCATCTTCAAATTCTTCACGGTTTAGCCGCTATAGGTGCCTGAAAGTGAAGATTTAGTTAGAAAAAATTATTTCAGTGTCCAGTTTAGCCAAAAATTGTAAACCAATATTGTGAGATCACCCTAAAATGACACAATAATTTTAATCTTTAATAACTACTTTTCTTGTGGTAAGGAATTGAATCTTTTACAAGAATTTGCATGGCATTGCATAATTGGTGTGATTGATATTGACATGTCTAAATAAAATAGTATATTAATTTTAATCAATGTCTTGGTTCACACTCCATGATTCATCCTCAACCAAAAATTATTCAATGTATTTTTTCATAACTTGCAATTTGAGTCTTTTACAATTTGTTCATTGTATTTATGAATTCCCTTCGTTGCATGCCTTTGAACTATCCAATAGATTTTGCATGTAAAAATTAAAATTTGTGTTGAATCATAAGCAAGTTGTGCTCCAATATATTAACTATGTGCATCATCTCAAATGTAGTGTTTGAAATAAGAAATAGCTAGCCTTGATCAAATGATAGTGGATTTTGGGTCACAATAATTTACATCAATTAAATGAATTTTGTTTTAGAAAATATATATTAAATTTGTAATGCTTAAAAAAATGAGATTTTCTTTTAAATGAATTTTGTTTTAGAAATATATATTAAATTTGTAATGCTTAAAAAAATAGAGTTTCCCTTTAAATAGTGGAAATAAAGTCTCAATTAGTGTTCATCGATTTAGTAAAAATGTCTGCAAGGGAGAATTTACATTAATTGACCCTTCACACAATTAAGATCAACTTAATTATTAGGATCTTAAGTAATTTTACTTTGAATACCTTGGTGAAGGTATGTTAAATATTTGATCACATATTTTACAATGTGAAGCTAATAGGTGTTGAATTTCATTTAAAGATATGCTTTAGGGTTCAAAACAGTTTAACTTGGAAGCTAGTTCATGCAACCAATTTAACTATTGTGATCTAAATGAATGTATCGAAGACTTTGAAATAAGGTAGAATCGCCACAATAAACTAGTTTCTTAGAGTTTAATAATGTATAATGAAGTATACAACCTAGGAGATTGTGCAACCAAAATAAACTAGTTTCTTAGGTCATAGATTTATCCTAAAATTTCAAGTAGAGATTATTGAACCCATAACATTCTAAGATTGAGTGCATGACACTTTATTGGGAGGAATCAAGAAGGGTTTCCTAATTTGTTAGTGATGCATTGAATGGGTTCTTTGAAGTGCAAGCTTGAACATCCATAGTACTATCTTGATAAGACTATTCTTGAGAGGAGGATTGGAATTAAGTTTGTAATGGCTATCTAGTTGAGTTGTCAAATCTAAATCAAGAGGTATATTCTTGGATGAAGGGGGAACCTCTTATTGTCTTTTTAGAGGCTCTACTTCCATCCTCTAATACAACATCTTGAAAGATTTAGGTCTAGTGGGTGGTGAGGGTAATGAGAGGAGGGTGAAATAGAAGGTGGAATAAGGGTGTCGGAGGTGGATGGGGTATGATTATGACTGGGGGAGTGGGATGGATGACAACAAAATATTTAAGACTGTCTTCAGTAAGAATAACTTTGGTAGGGTAGGAACTATTTGGAGATGGTTGTTAGCATGGTTTATGAACTAGGTAGTCTCAAATAAGATTGCATTCCTAGTAACAAAAGAAGTAAGCATTTGGTCTCTTTAGGTAAGTGATTCCGTATTCAATTTCAAAGCTAAAATTGACCAAACATATGATGTCAAGTAGCCTCATTCATTTGTATGTTAATTACTATAAGACCTTATCTCGCAAAGAGAGAAAATCGTGTAAAAAGAAATGAACCCCAACATAACATAATAGATTTGACCCTAATTAATCCAATACCATATTGTAAAGTAACTTGAACATGGTTTGGGTCAACAAAAGCACAAAATAAGTATCCTCTACTTAACCCCATGTAACCCAAATAACCCAAACCTTTGATTCCAAGTTATTACGGGTCCATTTTAAAAAATCCTGCTGAAGAATGCGTTTGAGGGGAAAAAGCATAATGGTTTTAGCTTTGACAATAAAGATATCTAAAATAATTTGGTTAGGATGTTCGAAGGAAACCACTTTACCTTGTGGGCAAGACGCCGGCGTTTGAAAGGACTTAGTGCTTTGTGCGTTCATAATTGGATTGTTGGTGAAAGGGCTTTTGGGCGTCGTGTCATATCTAACTAGGGAAGAACTATTGCATGAGCGGCACGTGAATCCATTTGATTTATTCCTAACAAATAATAATGTGTGATTGGCCCACGTTGTACCAATCATCGAAGCTGTCTTTTCTTTCGGATACTTGTGTGTGAGAGCGTCGGCGCCCACGCCCACCGCTGACTTTATGATGTAAAGTGCCACCAATCCCACGCTCAAATTAATATGGCTTTTTTGAGTGGGCAACTTTGGATATGATAAAAAAAATTTCGCCCATAGTTTTTTTTCCCGGGCTTTTCCTCCTAGAGTAATGGTGACAAGTACACAGAAAATGACTCGAGACAGGAGGGACATAAAAACATGTACTTTGAAGTTATCGTAATTACTTTAAAGGCTTGACATTTATGTATCTAGTGGGTCCCATGCACATTGGTAGAAGTAGTTGGACATTCTTTTTGGGAGGTGTGTTCATGTGGGGTAGGTATTTATGAGCAGAGATGTTGTCAATAATTGTAATTTACTATTCTACTTCAAGTGGTGAATGTCAGCGATTGTGATTTACTATTTTAAAAAAAGCATGAGTTTTACATCCATGGTTTTGGTTGTACATTATTTTGAAAAATCATTCATCGTTTTTTTTTAGTTATTCTATAAAATAGAAAATATGAAATAGTTTTTTTGAGTTGTTTTATGGATTCATAGGTAGGGATTGAAAAGAGAAGTGTGTTATTGTGTGATAGAATATTATGGTTTGTTTTTGATAAAAGGGTAAAACGGGTTTTACAGGGACCCAAAACCACAAAGTTTACAAAACAGAAGAGAGGATAAAAAAGTCCAACCACAAAAACCAGCTGTCCAAGAAAAGATTAGCATCAACCATTCGAACAAAACCAAAAAGATCGAAACAGAGGAAAAGCAGAAACCCAAACATTACTTCAGAGTCTTGAGGACAGACTCAGTCTCCTCCTCCAGCTTCTGCATATCAATGACGCCCTTTTTAAAAGTTTGAATCATACTAGAAGTAGGGGGGACCTTGCGCTTCAAGTTCGCTCTGGTTCTTTTGGAAATACCCACGTCCGTGTCCTGGCTTTTGTCCTCTGTTTCCTCCAGATCCACCACCAGAGAACCCTGGTGGGTTTTGTCGAGCTTCTCTCCCATAGCATTAATGATAATGGCGTTGTGTCTGACCATTATGTTATTTTGCTCAGCTACGGTCTTGATAGTGTTCATAATATAATCAATTTTGGAATCAATGTCTCTGTTACTGTGACTATGGACCCCTCTGTCCCCAACTTTCTTTTCAGTCTCAACAACTTTAGCAACCAGAACTTCAATTTTGCTTTGTAGGGCCCAATTTTTGATTTTCAGCTAATTGATTTCAGTGAAAGTCCAGTCCAGGAGTTTGGAGTGGGACTCAGAGTTGGCTTTAGCAAGGTTCAGAAAATCTAGAGAGGGCTCATCACCGATATTAGGAACAATTTTCTCATAATTAAGGTTAACAGGGGAGTCATCTTCAACATGTTTATTCGGCATAGGTTCAGCATTAACCACCGTTTTGTTGGCATCAGACTCCTCCGAGTCAGAGGATCCTTTAGAATAGGCAACAAGACTTTTAGCCTGGGGTTTCTTGTGAAGGGAGGGACTATCAAGCTCAAGCTTAGCACGTGCTTTACCAGAGAGGAGAGTAGGGTTTATTTTGCCAGAAGGGCCAGCATGCGAGCTGAGGACTTTTCTAGCCGAACTAGGGTTAGGAATGTACTCCGACCCACTGGGCTCCGTGTCGTCACTCTCAGAGTCAGGAGTGGTATCCAGGGTAGTGGGGGCAAGCATGTTTTGGAAATGCTCGACAATCAATCTTATAAGCCCCGTATGCAAAATAGGAAATCTATTGGGGTTTTTCTTATTATCCTCCAAGCTTTTCTTCAGGGAATAGAAAAGATAATAGGGAAGAGGGATCCTAACCTTGTGGTGGAAGTGGTTGAGAAGAGCAAAGTGGTAGCCATAAACTCTGGTAAAACGCCCATCCATCGTAATGTACTCCATGATGACCCGCAGCACCTTCCTCTAGATGGCCTTTATAGAATCCGCATAAAAGTAACTGCTAGCAATTTTGACCAGGCTTAACCTTTCTTTATCTTTTTTAAGAAATCTAATCACGGCTTCATCAGAAAAAGCCCTGTCCCTGAAAAACTTCTTCCCTTCAGTAGATAAACCTGTAACCTTAGCGATTAAATTTTCACTGAGCTCAATATTCCTGCCAAACAGGGTCAAATTGTTTTTATTCCAATTTTTAACAAAGAGGTCTGTAGCCTCCTGGCTGGAGCCATGGAGCTTGTCCAGAAAAGGAAGCAACCCACCACTTTTCACTTTTTCCCAGGCCTTGGCATTTTTCATATGAGTTTCATAGCTGTCCGGCTCAATACGCTTTCTGTCTCCTCCCATCTCAGCCGACATAGTGGGGTAGACCCAGACGAAAGCTTTACTAAAATTGGCCCCGCCACAACTTAGCACCCACAAAGCGTGCGAGCCTTTCTTGCAAATTAAGTCACTGGGATCGGTCCCATACAATCTAATGATTGTGATGTGAAAGGTCTTATCTGTCTTCATTAAAGGGATAACATGTAGCTTTTCCATGTGATTTATCATAATTTATTAGGGCGCAAACATTAGAGTTTAGATCATTTGTATTTAGCCAAGTACGCACCTCTTTACTCTTAACTCCTTCGTTTGCGAAAAAATTTGCAACAGCATTGGTTTCTCTGTAAGCATGTGATATTTTAAATTTTTCAAATTTAGCCAAAGTCAGCTTTGCTTCCTCAATCCACGACTTGATGGTCCACGAGGGGGGAGACTTTTCCTTTAGACAGTCAATTATGTTTTTGGAGTCTCCTTCAAGCCATAGATATTTAATGTTAAGACTTTGAGCTAAATTTATGATATGAAAAGCTCTAGTAGCCTCCACCAAATGGTTGGTTTGGGATCCAAGAGGAGAAGCTGTCGCTCCTATGAAATTGCCAAAGGAGTCCCTTATGACTCCATCACAGCTCACCACCCTCGGATTACCTTTAGCTGCACCATCGAAATTAGCTTTGATCCAACCGTTAGGCCGGAAAGACCATCAAACACCCTCTCTGTCCTTCTTGGTTGTCATACTCGTTCTAGATGGGACAATATTTATGTTCCAATCCTTAGCAACAGTTAGGTCATATAGCGACTGCTTAGCTTTCAAGGACAAGCTATTCTTCTAAACCAAAGTATTGAAATTTTCCTTCAAAAATCTGACAATTTTATCAAAGACAATGTCTTCAGCGGCTTCTTTGCCTCTATAAATTATGTTGTTGTGTTCTTTCCAGAGACCCCAAGCAACATGAGGGAATATTAGATCCCAAAAAGATCTAAGCATGGGATTTTTTGTCGGAGCTTTCCATTGAGAGAAGAAATCTTCAATGGACGAAGGGAAGACCCATGGGATGTTCCATAACCTAATGATTTTTCCCCAGATAGAAGCAGCAAAAGAACAATGGAGGAATAAGTGACGCACAGATTCAGCTTCCATCTTACAAAGAAAACATCTATTAGGAATTTGAAATCCGCTTTTACACAGGTTATCAATCGTAAGTACTTTATTTTGGAGAAGGATCTAGAAGAATATATTGATTTTAGGTATCAAAAGTTTAAACCAAGCTTTAGACCAGAAGGGAGGACGATCCAGAGAAGAAGTAATCCTGGCAAAAGCAGAGGACACAAAAAAATTGCTAGAGGGATCATCAGACCGAACCACGCGGTCATCTAGCTACTCAGAATTAAGTCTAATAGCCAACAAAGATGACTGGATAGGAGCCAAAGCTTGACTAACACTGCACAAGTCCACCCACTTACCATTCACTCTGTAATCTTTCACATAATTTTCAAACCGTTCCTTGCAGGTATCTGCCCATTCGCTGAAGGAATTGATTTTTATAATGGGTTCCTTTAAAAGCCACTTGTCCTCCCAAAATCTAGTATGATGACCATTTCTAACTTGCCAACCAATACCATCATCCACAATACTTTTACCATTGATTATATTATTCCAGCAAGTTGACCCTCTGGGAAGAAGGTGAAAGTCCTTAATTATGGAAGAGCAGTTGTTTTCTAAGTATTTGCTAGCCAAGATATCAATCCACTCCCCAGATGAAGAGGAGATTCTCCAAATTTGTTTAGCAAGGAGAATTTTGTTAATTGTTCTGATTCTTATTAAACCTAGACCTCCAACCTTTTTAGGTCTACAAACCATATTCCAACCAATTAAGGGAAGTCTTTTTTTTTCCTCGACACCCGACCAAAGAAATCTTTTTTGGATTTTTTCAATGGCGTCAGCAAATTTAGCTGGAATCTTAAAAAGACTAAGGGCATAGATTGGCAAATTCTGGAGAGAAGCTTTGAGAAGCTGAAGTTTTCCAACTTGACTTAGCAGGGCTCCTTTCCAGCCCGCGAGCTTTTTGCTAAATCTTTCAACCAACGAGAGCCAGAATGACTCTGAAGGTTTCAAACTTAAGGGTAGACCAAGGTAGGTGGCAGGAATGGAGTCCACTCTGCAACCCAGGATTCTAGCAATTTTAGCCTGTCTATGATCCAGAGTGTTGAAGAAGAACAACGAGCTTTTTTGATTATTGATCAGCTGTCCAGACACTCTCCCATACTTGTCAAGCAATTTTTTTATAGTTCTACCTTCAGCCACCGTGGCTTTACCCATAAGCATAGTGTCATCAACAAATTGTTGATGGGAACACACCAGATTGCCCAAAGAAGGTTTAAGACTAGAAAGAAATTTGAAGTCAACCAACTTTTTCAGATTCCTGCCTAAACTTTCAACCATAATAGTGAATAAAATAGGAGAGATAGGATCACCCTGCCTTAGACCTCTGGTGCTCTGGAAAAAGGAGGGGGATCCATTGACCATAATCGATATGGAAGTCGTGGACACAAGTTGTTCAACCATTTGGATGACCCTGTTGCAAAAACCAAAAGCCTTAAAAATTTTAAATAAGAAAGTCCAGTCAACTCTATCATAAGCTTTTGAAATGTCGAGCTTTAATAAAAAGCCTTCAGTCTTCGACTCAACTAAGGAGTGAATATTCTCATGAACAGTAACAATAGAGTCAAGAATTTGTCTACCAAGGACAAAGCCATTCTGTTGAGGAGAAATCAAGGAAGGAAAAAGAGTTAAGAGTCTTGAAGTTAAGACCTTGGATATGATTTTATATAAGGAATTACAGAGGCTTATAGGCCTAAAAGCCTCAAAATTATTTGCTCCAGGTTTCTTGGGGATAAGAACCAAGAAGGTAGTATTTAATTCTTTTAAAAGATTTATGGAGCCAAAAAATTCTTTAATAGCATTTACCACATCTTCTTCAACAATCTCCCATAGCCATTGAAAGAAAAATAAAGGGAAACCATTAGGCCCCGAAGCTTTACTCCCTTCAAAGGAAAAGACAACCCGCTTGACTTCCTCGTTGGTGGGGATAGAAGTCAAAAAAGAGTTATTTTCCTAGTTGATAATTCTTGGTATAGATTCCACTAACTGATCCTGCTCATTATGGTTTATTTCCTCACTGGCCGAAAGAAGGTGTTTAAAGAAGGAACCCGCCTGCTTCCTAATGTCCTCCTCCTCCTCATACCTGGTTCCATTCATTTCTATATGAGATATAGTTTTTTTCATTTTCATTTATATAATAGTTAGTACATGAACACAATAATTTATATACACATAATTTGATAGTATTCTTACAATAATTCACTTTTGTTTCAACATTATTAAATTAACAATACATTTAAATTTATGTGTTTGATGTGTATATAAAAATTTATAAAAAATGGTTGCTAATCTAGATTTCTTAATAGATGTATAAGCTATCATCAATATCATGAAATCAATTGTGTATGATAGTTCTAATAAAAAAAATGAAAAAATCATCACTTTATATTTCATATTAATACAACTAATAAAATTTTATTATCATTAATTACTTAATATAATGTGTTCATTAGTGTTATTATTAAAATATATTATTTTTAACAAATTAAACATAAATTCTCTATTATCATTAAATAAACTGTGACAAAATTGCGAGATCCAACCATGTACCGCTCCTAATGTTTGGGAAGGACCAAAACATGAGGATGATCTTTCCCTTTTATTATAATCTATTATTGATATTCCTCTGCTTTATGTACTTTTATGATCCCAAAAAGTTATAGAATAGTTATATTTTAATTAGTTGTGTTTAATAAATTCAAAATTGTTTGGGAATACTATAATAGGTATGAGAGGGAAATTATAATGGTAAGTGCAAGTTTTACTCCATAGTGTATGAGAAAGTGCACAATAAGTCTATGCCTAGAATGAATCCATTATTAATAAAAGAATTTCAAGTGAGAAAGCTAGTAGCATGTTGGATCTATACTAAAAAGCCCTCATCATGGTTGAAATTACTCTCATAAATCCTCACATTTTTTCCAATTATGTGCTTCCTAAAATTATGAAGTATGATCTTTTTTCATTTATCTAATTCAATTGCTTCTATTATGAATTGAAGAAAGATAGGGGGTATCCCTATAATATTATTTAAAATTAGGGGGAAAACTTATAAGTCCATGTCAATTTTTATAATTGGAGACAAAAATGAATCTTTTACCTTTGATTGAAATCACCCCATTGGTTTTCATCCAAAGGGTAGAATTAGGAAATTTCTCTTACAAAAAGGTCAACCTCTTGTACAAAAATGATAAGAAAACCTTCTAATTATAACTATAATTTATATGGGTTGTGTGATGAAAATAATGTCATGCATACTATCAAGGATAATGGTTTCTTGATTATGGATAATGATTCAAACAACACTAAAGGTTGGCATAACCTTATCAAATATTTCCAAAGAAAATTCAAAAATTAAAATTAAAATTAAAGTAACAAAACACTCACATGATTTATAAATTGAAACAAATTAAAAACTTTCCTAAAATATTTGCATAGATTCAAGAATAACCCAATTTGAACCATGCTTACCCCACACAGTCTTCAAGGGGCCTATAATCTTATGAAAGATTTATAAAAAAAAAAATCATAAAAAAAATTGGATAGCATGATTTAACATAATTAAAAAAATTCTCATAGAATAACTAAAGAGCTCATGCATAGGTTTACAAGTCATAAGAAGGTGAGTCCAAGATTTACAAATTAAAATTAAAATTGATTATTGAAAATTAACCTTTTTAGGTGTAAATAGTAAATTTATAATATTTCTTTATTAATTTATAAACTTATTTTTATAAGAAATAGTAAATTTATAATATTTCTTTTATAGTTATTTTTTAAAATTTTAGAAAATTCTTTTTATGTTTAATAATTTAACATATTTCTTTTATAATTAATTTTTTAAATTTTAGATCAATATTCATGTTGTTAATTCAATGGAGAAAAATGGACCGTCGGATGGTTGGGCACTCTGCAACTCAAGCTAGGGCAATCGTTCCCTAGCTTTGTTATGATATTCTGTGTGCATGCGTTGTGGGGGGCATTGTAGGTATTCGGGGGGTGTGTTGTTTAACTTTCTGGTTAATTGTGTGTAGATTTTCTCCTTTGGTGGCTGCATGGAGAGTGTGGGCTATTGTTGCGTTTGGAAGCTTGCCTCCTTTTTGTCTGGAGTTTGGTTGTTATCACCATGTGAGCGGGGTAGTTGGGTAGGCTGCATGTTGTGTAGGCTGTGAGGGCTGCGGGCCTTGATTGTTGTGTGGGATGTGTGGGGTCCTTTGGCTAGTGTAGGGTTGATTGGTTGGTGCTCTTTTGTCTAGGGCATCATGCAGAGACCTCATTCCTTGTGGCATCATGGCTTTGTAAGGCTGTGTTTTTGTCGTTTGGGAGTTGGTGTGGGGTGTGCGTGGGTGCTTGGTTGTCCTTGTGCTAACATTTTTCTTTATTCTTTGTGTCCCGAGGCTTGCATGCCATCTTTGGATTAGTATTTGTCTCAATGTCTCGTGGGGAATCATCTGGGGCTAGTCCGAGGTTGGACTTTCGCTTTACGTTTGGTTCGAAGCCTTTGGCATAGAATGTGAAGATAATTGATAATAATTTATTTTCTTCGGAGCCAGATATGTATGGTTTGGGCTCATTTGGGGGTTCTTGGATTACAAAGATTAATGGGTGTCTGGAGAGGTGCAAGGAGAGGCCGAAATTGGTTATTTCGATGGAGATGCTGGTTGATGATATCAAATACTATTTGAAGCATTCCTTTTATTGCAAGATTATGGGTTTGAGAGTCGCGTTGCAATTTTTGGAATCTTGGGCTCAGAGGACATGGTTGCCGGAAGGAGAGATGGAGATTAGGCTCCTGGTGAACAACTCCTTTATGGTTTCCTTTGATTGCATGGCTGACTGGAATAGGATTTTTGAAGGGGGTCCCTATTTTTATAACCAAGTGGGTTTCTTTATAAAACCATGGCATGCGGGTTTCAATCCGACTGAGGAACTCTTGAGTCGGGTTCCAGTGTGGGTTCGGCTATCGTGGTTTCTAGTTGAATACTCGAAAGAGGATGTATTACAGTTGGTGGCTTCAATGCTCGATAAGCCTATTGGGTCATCACAGTAGACACAGTTCAAAAAGGTAATGACTTTTGCCTGTATATGTGTGGAAATTGATTTAAGCAAGCCATTGCTAGATTCTATGGAAGTAAGTGCAGGTTCCTATACTTGGATACAACAATTGGACTATGAGACCCTACCCTTTCGATGTCAATTTTGTCATGAGTATGGGCACTTGCAGCATAGGTTCCCTAGGGCTAAGCATGTGGAACCACAACCCTCTATGCCTCCCCGCAACCTGCCTAGGGTTGATAGGGGGAAGGAGACTATTTCAGGTGATGGAGCTAGTGAGGATGGATTTTCCCCTATCAAGGCTCATAATAGGATCGGGAGGCAAAAAAGGACTTTCAAGGAAAGGTAGGATGATGACACTTTTAATAGGTTTGAGGTATTGGATGATCTTAGTCAGTAGGAAGTGAACCCGACTTTGATTAATTTGGATCAGGGGACTTTGGATGTTGGCCAGGAAGGACCTCCTCTGGAGGGGCTGGGTAGATGGATACTAATCATCCTTCGGTTGCTCAAGCAGGATCAGATGATATTGTTAGGGTAACAAAGTATGGAAGTGGGGGGTCTCCTAGGTTCCTGAAGGAAGGTATGGATGTGGGGAAGAGCTTTGTCTCTTCTCCTCGTTTGGGTATTCAACAAAAGGATCCAAAGAAAGGTGTGAGTGAGAAGTCCTCAAATTTGGGTCAGAAGAAGGACTTAGAAAAGTTAAAGATTGCTAGTGAGACTTTGGTGGAATTGGGGGAAATCAAGACCCTTGATTATCATTTCTCTTGCCCCTCAAAATGATTGTTCTCTCTTGGAATCTTAGGGGATTGAACAGTGGCCCTAGACAAAAAGTTGTTCGAGATTTGTTTAAAAGTAAATCTCCTAATATTCTCTTTCTACAGGAGACTAAATTATCGATTGAGAGTATGTTGAGTATATTACCTAAGTTGTGGAGATATGGTGAATGTTAGTGTACTAGGGCTTTTGGCTCTTCTGGGGGGTGGCTTGTTTATGGAACCCTCTGACGATTAGCCCTATCTGGTGGATGTCCTCTAAATTGTCTATTTCCTTTGTGGCCTCTAGCTTTGAGACGAGAGAAAATGTCTTCTTCTCGAATGTTTCCACTCCTATTGAGCTTTAGGGTAATCAACTTCTTTGGACCCATCTTCGATTGATTCGCAGCTTGGTTCCTTATCATCTGTGGATTATGGCTGGTGACTTCAATGCCATTGTTGAGTTGTCAGAAAAACAGGGTGGAATTGCAAGACTGGAGTAGTCTTCTTTGTTACTTCAGGATTGCATTTCATCCTTAAATATTTTTGATGTGAAACCTAGTAATGGGTGTTTCACATGGAACAATAGAAGGATTGGAGAGAATTGTGTTGCTGAGAGGTTGGGCCGGTTCTTAGTTTCTTGTTTTTGGGTTGGTGGTGTGTGGTCTTCTATCTTTGAGATTCTGGACTAGAGGGGTTCCGATCACTGGCCTATTATGCTTAGTATCGTTCTAGTTGGTATGCCTAGGACTCCTTCATTTAAATTCCAGTTGATGTGGTTAAGGGATGCTACTCTTTTTGATCAAGTTGCTAATTGGTGGAGGACCAACCAACCTGCTTTTGGTATGACTATGTACAGTTTTTCTAAGCTCCTTCAGTTCATTAAGTATCAGCTTAAGAGGTGGAACCACCAGTTTTTTGGTAACAACTTTTAGGATAAGGATGTTGCTTAGGTAGAGCTAAATAAAATTACAAGGTTGATTCGGGAGAATCGGGTTATAGAGGAGCTTTTGAGGGAGGAGGCTAGGACTTTAAAAGTGGTTGAGGAATGTGAATTGCAGGAGGAGATTTATTGGAAGTAAAAGGCCAGAGTTGAGTGGCTGCAAGCAGGAGATAAGAACACTGCCTTCTTCTTTAATTCTGTGAAGGACAGGAGACATGGTAATTCCATTTCTTCTATTGTGAATGATAGGGGGGATCGTCTTGCCTCTTTTCCAGAAATCTTAGCTGAGGCATCGCATTATTTTGCTTCTTTATTTAGGGAGGAGTTGCATGGTGGCTCTGTTGAGGAAGCTCAAGTTCTCTCGTGCATTCCCCAGTTGGTTTCCTAGGAGATGAATGAGCAGTTGATGGGAGGTATCTCTCTTGAGGATTTGGAAGGTATTGTGTTCCAGATGAAGAAAGGAAAAGCTACTGGACTTGATGGTTTTCTGATTGAATTTTTTTAGGAGTTTTGGGATATCATAAAACTGGATCTTCTTGCGGTTGTACAGGAATCCCAGAGGAATAAAAAAATGTTGCTCGCTTTGAATTCCACCTTCCTTGCCCTTATCCCCAAATGTGAGGGGACTGATAGGTTATCTCAATTTCAGCCTATTACTCTTTGCAATGTGGTTTATAAAATTATCTCAAAATTGATAGTTGAAAGGTTGAAGAAGTGGCTTAAAGTGTTAATTGTTGAGGAGCAGAGTGGTTTTGTGGAGGGGAACCAAATTCTAGATGGGGTTGTTATAGCAATGAAGACCATACATTCTATGGCTAAATCCCATGAGAAGGATATGTTCATTAAGTTGGATATGGCTAAGGCTTATGACAGGGTTAGATGGTCTTTCCTGAGGAAGGTTCTAGTGGCTTTTGGATTTTACAAAGAGTGGATTCAATGGGTCATGAGCTGTGTTACTTCTGTTTCATTTTCGATGCTGATAAATGGTAGCCACTCTGAGCTCTTTGATGCTTCTAGGGGTTTGCGTCAAGGGGATCCTCTTTCCCCGTACTTATTTTTGCTTCTTGTTGAAGGTCTTGGTCGCTTGATGAGAAGAAAGGTGGAGATGTGCATCATTTAGGGCTGGCAGTGGGGGGGAGGTTTTCCCCCACATTCTCATCTATAGTTTGTTGATGATACTACTTTGATGGGGATGGCCTCTATCAAGGAAGCTACTAATTTTTTGTAGGTTTTGGATGTTTATCTTAAAGCTTTGGGGTAGTTGATTAACGAAGAAAAATCCTCCATCTTCTTTTTCAATACTCTGGTTCCCATTCAGACAAGGATTGTGAATATCTTGAGGTTTCAGATAGGGGCTCTCCCTTTGACTTATCTGGGTATTCATATATCTATTGGCAAACTTCCCAAAGGCTCTTGGCATGGTATTATTGATAAATTTCAGGTGAAAGTCATTATTGGACCCACCGATGGTTATCTTTTGCTGGAAGGGTTCAACTTCTCAAGTCGGTGGTGCAAGCTCTCTCAACTTATAGATGCATGCTTCAGGTGGCTTCAATGGGTTTTCTTAAGGAGCTGGATTCTCTTGAAAGATAATTTTTATGGGCTGGAAGTTTGACGTCTTCCAAGTGGAGCCTCGTCAGGTGGGAGGTTTTGTGTAACCCCAAACAATATGGTGGTCTTGGTCTTCAACAATCAACTGTGGCTACTAAATTGTTCTAGAGATGGTGTGTGGAGTAGGACCAAAGGTGGGCCAGGATCTTATCTCATAAGTATTTCCCGGGGATCCCTCGTCAGGATCTCCCTAGGTACGCTTTAGAGGGGAAGGGTTTGATGATTTGGGCTACTCTTAAGAAGGGTGCCAAGTTTATCAAGGATGGTTTATTTTGGATTTGCAGAGGAGGCTCTGATGCTCTTTTTTGGTTGGACTCTTGGGATGGCCAACCTCCCCTTATCTCTCAGTTCCCCAACTTGGTTCCTTTGTGTCAAAGATTTCTTGAGGCTAGATGGGTTAGGGCGAGTGACTTCAAGTCTCCCTCTTTCAGGGGTCAGTTGGGGGTGGCTTGCTGGAAGGATCCCTCGGAGTGGCCGAATTTTCGGTTGGAAGAAAGGAGTGTTGAGCTTCATAACATCCTTGGTAGAAGGTGTTGTTTTTCTCTCCTGGGAGAGGATATCCTTGCTTGGATCCACAATCCTAAGGGTTTTTTTTTGGTTTCCTTTGGCTACCAAGTTCTTTTGGCTCAGAGGTTGGATGGAGGGGAGGTTCATTGGTGGAAAAGGGTGTGGAACAAGCTCTCTTGGCCAAAATGCAATTGCTTTGTCTGGAATTTGGCATGGGATAGGTGCTTAACCTGGGATAACATCCGTCAGCATGGATTTTAGGGACCTTCTATCTATGTTTTGTGTGGTAATGAGGAGGAGGATTCTTCACACCTATTTTTTCGGTGCCCCTTTGTTTCTCAACTTTGGCATTTTGGTGGGGAGTTTGGAAGAGGCCCTGTGTTCATGCTTCTTCTCTGGTTGAGTTTTGGGATAGTATGGGTAGGCCTCCCTCTATGGCTTCCTTTTTGCAGGATGTTTGGTATGTTGGTCCTACCTTTCTCCTTTGACAAATTTGGCTGGAGAGGAATCGTAGGATCTTCCATGGGGAGAAGTTGATGATTTAGCAAGTGTGGTGGCGTTTGTTAGGAATGATTTAGAAATCGGTTGCAGCTAAAAGTGAGATGGTCTTCCCTCTGGAGAAAGGCGATGTTGAGTTGGTGGAAAGATTGGGAATTCAAGAAATTATCTCTTCCTCTATTGGTAACAGGATTCGCAAGCAGGGGAAGCAGAGAATCTAGCAGGTGGGTAGGTGGTTACCGCCTCCAAGTGGAGTTCTAAAAGTAAATACTGATGGCTCTTCTAGGGATAATCTTGGGCTTGCTGGGATTGGAGGAATTGGAAGAGATTCTACAGGGTCGGTTATCTTTCTTTTTTCAGTTCATGAAGGGGCTCATACTGTTAATTATATGGAAGGTCTGGAAATTCTTTATGCTCTTGAGAGGGCTCTATCTCTGGGATGCAGGAAGGTTATTTGTGAAGCAAATTCTTAGATTTTAATTAATTTGGTGAATGAGTGAAAGGTGACTGATATTAATTAGCAGTTGGCGGTGGTGGTTCAACAGATTATTCAGGTTAGTTCTATGCTGGAGGTTGTGTCCTTTGTTCATATTTCACAAGAGTGGAACCAGGTTGCTGATTGCTTGGCCAAGTGGGCTTTTGAGCATGATGTTGGCTGGAAGGTTGAGGATTGGGGATAGGTTTCTCCTGAGTTAATTTTAGAAACTTCTTTATGTTTAATAATTTAATTTTACTATAAATTCAATTTAAAACTAAATTCAAATTTATTCATAATAATACTATTTTAAGATTAAAGAAAATAATAGTATTAACTTAGACGACACTTAATAATGTTTCTACAACATTCCAAGCAAGAAAAAAAAGTTTAATTGTTCAACCAATAAAATATTCACTTAACAATATTTTAATAATTACCTAAAGCATATATTATTCAATAGTTGCGATAATAGTGGGGCAAAAGAAATCTAACTTAACTTGTAATTAAAACTTAAAAAATCTAACTTAACATCTTTTACATATATTTCTAAAGATAAGAATGTTATTTTAATTAAATTTATTAAATATATTTTTTAATATAAAGAATATTAAATTCATTTTATTATTAATCTATTATTAATGAAGATTATAAATATAAACCATATATATATATGGTGGGGCCCACCAATGTACCTCTAAAGAATGATAACATTCTCAATTTTAAAGTATTTTTATTAAAAAGTTAAATATTATGATTGTATTCAACACAAGAAATATATCTATTTTGTGTACAACATATGGATATGTATGGAATGTTTTCTTTTTCTTTTTTTGAAAATACATTTTGGTACAGTGGGTGTAAATGTTTTGAATAGTTTTAAAATTGTTATAATATTCAACATGGTAAAGAATATTCTATTACTTCTAAAGTAAATTAAATATTTATCTTTTGCAATGTTAAAGTACATTTTTCTAAAGAAAAGTATTTAGTTATATATATATATATATATATCTTAGATAAATCTTGTTAAAGTATGGAAGCAATAGATATAGTAAAAAAATAGATCATACATTTTATTTGTATTTTATTATTTTAAATAAAAACAAACTATTTATTTACTTTAAATTTTATATAGATATATTACATATCTTAAACATCTATCTAAAAAGACATAAATAGATTATACTATTTATTTATTTTTAAATGAAGATAAATTGTTTATTTATTTTATATTTAGTATATATCTATCTAAAATACATCAATATATCAATTTGGAGGTGCTTATATTAATTAGTTCATTATTTCTACTTTTATAAATGAAATAAATTATTTATCAAATTTATATTTAATTATATATTTCTTACAAAGATGTCATTTTAAAGGCAACCTAAGTTAGATAGATGTATTTAAATATTAAATATTATATATGTATAAACAAGTCAATAAATGGGAGAAAACATATAGTTATTTATTCACTTAATAGTAAACTATTTTTTTACTTTAAAAAAATATGGACATAAATTTTGCCTTTAATAATGTAATATAGGTAGGTGCATTTAATGAAAATTAGTTATTAATATTTATAGACTAGTATACCTATAAATTTTATTTCTACAACCATATTAGCTACCAACTTATAAAAGAAAACATTAATGTTAGGGTTATTAAATTTTGAGATATGTTTTGTTATATAATTGTCATGTATACATTGATAATAGATAAAAAAGAATTCAAATAGAAAAAATACTTCAGCTCTCATTGGTTAGAAAGAGAATTATTAATAACTAGTTAAGATCTCGCAAGAACTAATAACGAAAAATATGGGACATGTTTTTTAAATTATCTTAAAACAAGAGAAGAGAGTATTTTTAAACTATTGCATTTATTATGATTAAATAAATCAAACAATACAATTAAAATATAATAATTTTTTAATTATTCTTGTCTATTATTATTAATAGAACTTAAAAAAAATATTTATATCAATATTTTATTTAAGCAAATGATTTGTGAAACGAGTCGACACAAAAAAATGAAAACATTGTACATATATTTGAGAGGCCCAAAATTAATCTCCAAAAAAAATATTTTTTAAAAAAATGGACAATATTAAAGTGATGAAAAATAGACATATCAACAATTAATATGTGGGGGCCCTCCGGATATTGCCCCAACATAGGCTATATTCCCGTTACAACCGACTGATTTAAAATATATTTAAAACTATTGGTTAAAATTATATAATTTTGTCAGGAGGTAAGGAAGACATGTTGAACTTTTTTAATGCAAATATTTAATAATTTGTATATTAGTTATGACACCTTGTGCAATGGGTACATTAAAGAGGTGTGAAAGGTCAATTAGGAAAAAATTGGTTTATTTTTTGCACACATTTGTGTAGTAAATAAGATCAATTGATAGATCATTTAGAAAATAATTTTAATATTATTATTAGTTCATGCCAAGGAACTATAGAGAAGCCTCTTCCTTAACAAGTTATTAATAACTTTGATTTAAACAAATGAGAATTCATATTTATTTTCTATTTGACAAATATTTGAATAACTCTAAACTAAATATGCAAAATATTTAACAAAACAAATATCTAAAATTAATTTTCTAAAATGTAATTGGCTCAAAAGCGATAAGGGCGATTTTTCCGGCTCCATTATCATAGTTGAGTTCCTTTTCCTTTTAAGTAAATTTATTTTCACTAGTCTATTTACTTTCCCAACACTAATTCTCTCTCTCTCTCTCTCTCTATATATATATATATATATATATATATATATATACTAGCATACCTATATTTTAAAAATATATGTAAAGTACGCCGAGAGATATCCTTCTCAAGATTCCTATTTTTAATCAATTGAACCTTAACCCAAATTGAAGCTTAACCCTAACCATAAAAGCTATTTGAACCCTAATTCTAACCCTATTTGAAGGTGGTTCAGATTGCTGGCTCATAGACAAGGACAAATTCCCTAGAAGAGTGTCTTTCAAGTTTGAAAAAGTGTCTAGATGGAAAACCCAAACTTAAAAATGGTTGTCACTGACTCCTGACTCACCCAAATAGTTGATCATAGCACTAAGATGTGCATGTTCAACATAAAGTTAAAATTCATAAAACTCAAACTGAAAGAGTGGAATATCCAAGTCTTTAGAAACCTTTTGAGAGAAAGGATCTCCTTGAAAGTAGAATGGCTAAGATCCAAAAAAACCTCTCAAATGATTTATCTTACATCCTAATAGAAGAAGATACGAATCTTATAGTTCAATTGGATGGTGTCTACAATTTTGAATAAATCTATTAAAGACAAAATTCAAGGATTAATTGACTTAAATAAGGTGTAAAACCAAGTTTTTTCATTTAACATGCAAAATTAGAAGGCAAAGATTCATAATATGAATATTGAAGATGCTTATGGATAAACTTACACCATCAAGGCTTCCTTGGTTTCCTCTTGGGAAAACATGCTCGTGGAGGAAAATGAAGACAAAAAAGAGAAGAAAAGCATGATCTCTTCTTGGATCATATCCCGACCTTGGATGATGATTCTAAATTGTAATAAAGTAGCTAAAGATGTCATTAAGGAAGAATGTAGCTAACGATGTCATCATGGAAGAAGTTAAGACATCTATTTTTAGAATTGAAGCTGCCAAAGTCCTAGGCCCAAATGGTTTTATACGTTCTGTAACCAAAAGTTTTGGAATGTAATGGATGAGGAGCTCTCTGAAGTGATTCAGGGATCAAAGGAATCATGTTTTGTCTTAAAGACACTCAATTCTACTTTCATAGCAGTCATTCCCACAAAGACTGATTCTAGAAAACCTAAGGATTTCAGACCTATTTGCTTATGCAATACTATGTACAATATCATCTTAGTTCATCAAGTACTTTTGAAGCAGCACAAAACAAAATGTCATGGCGATCCAAATATCCATGTATGGGAGAGTGCAACAAAAACATGTTTTGAACAAATCTGCTAAATCTTGAAAAATATACTTATCAAAAGAGAATAATACAGATATATATTCTTCATCCTTATAAATTACCCAGACCCTTTTTATTTCCTTATTTCTATCAACATCCAATACACCTAAACTTGGTTTTTTCTTTATCTTTAAAACATTTTCAGTGGTTTTAATTTCATCAAACATAAAGTTAAGATAAGATAATTAATTATGAAAAATTGTAGCTTACATATAACTCAAACTGAAAATAAAAAACTAATGTTCAGGATAAGTTTTAATTAAACTGTTAGACAATTGAAATTTCCAAACTAATATAATTTTAGTTCAGATGTCCAAGTCACCAAGGAAATCAAATGCCACATATCCTTCCAATCTATATATTAAAACATAATCAAACTGGCTTTGGGACGGAGAAAACGTTCGTTCTGCACCCACAACAAAAAAAAACACTATAATTAAAAAAAAGGGTTTATTGCTCACTTTGAGTGAAATATTAATCACATCTCTGGTTCGGCACTATAGTATAGAGGACCCTTATGGGTCTGTTCTAGCGAATAGGGAAAAAATTAAGTGTTGAGATATTTTACTAGGATGTCAAGTCAACCATCAAGCTAATCCAAACTGAATTGTACTTCCACAATATCAACTATAAGCTCTGGGATGGCAATTCTCTTGGCCAGCTTCCACTATTTCCCAATCTTCTCATCACAGATGACATGTTTGAGGGAATTTAGTCCACAAACGCTTCTAGGTAGGCTCTTCGAATGAGAACACTCTCATATCTAACTTCGTCAATTTCTTTAGTTGGCCTATTTCCTCTGGAAGTTCTTTCAAACCCACATTTACTGAAATGTCTGTTTATTCCAACCACCCAAGGTTTCCAATTGATGATGGAAGTTCTTTTAGGCCTAGCATTGTTGACAACCTTAACACTCTCAGAGAGCTTAGATTTCCAAGGTCATATGGCAACTTCTGAACTTGATGGTAGTTGGCAATAGACCACATGTGAGCGGAAGGCATATAGTAGATACTTGGGGGCAACTCCTCTAAATCACTGCAGTGATCCATGTTAAAATCATGTAGCTTGGCATTGTTGAATGTGGAAGTATTTTTAAACCCTTCGCATAAGCTTAAAGATAGCTTTTCCAAGTTCTGTAGTTCTTTGTTTTGTTTTAATATAGCTGTTGCAATCACCTTCTCCAAGCAGACACTTTTGAGTTGACTGAGGGAAGACAAGGCTTTTAGGCCTTTCATAGTTGCTCTCTTTGTGTCATAATTGAATATCATAAGAAATTTCTTCATGGATTTTAAAAATGGAGGGAGGTAATATTCACTCCCAGTAAAGAGTAATACCAGAGCCTCTGTTTCTAGAAAATTCATCTCATACCATTAGTTTTCCTCCATGGGGCCTGCTCGTACAAATTAGAAATGAAATTCAATTAGAGAGTAAAATATATGGCCACAACTACTACTTGTTTGGGGTATTGACAAGACAATTGATGTTTCATTTTCTTGCTCCTATTTAATCATGTCAATCATGCACATAATTCTTCCACAAAATTTGATAATCTTAATTTAACATCAACTAATGACACCTAAGCTAGATGCAAAATTTGCTATGTAGAAATTTTAAGATCTATTAAGAAATATGGCTAGAGTTAATTTTAGATCCCATCTGTGAGAAATCTTGTAACCCAAATGTGTGAATAGAGACAATTTGAGCATCAAACAATGTATCACAAAATGTCCATGACCCTGGAAAATTATGCTCCTTCCTGGGCATAAGTAACCTCTTCTTGCGGACTATATTACCTTGGCATCCCAAATACAAGGCCAAATCTCTCATTACATCGTGATGAGAAAAGTACAGCTCAGAGACACTTCCATGAGAAATTGTTGCTCCGCTCCTGATAAATGCAACCGCCATGTCAATAATGTTAAAAGAATTGATAACAAAAATTATGTAAATAAAAAGATAGACTATTACCCTGGATTGCTAGTTAAATTCAACAGATTTCGGCTTGCAAGTTCCAATAGGATGATAAAGGCGTCCTGCCATTCTAGATTCTGAAAATAAACCCAAATATCTAGCAGTACAGATCTTTGTGTCCTCTAGAAATGACCCCAAGTCTAAGAAGCATTCCTTCACCATATCATCTAACAAATCAACACTCGTCTCCAAGCATTTAATCATCTCCAAGCATTTAAGAAGCCCATCTTTGTGATAATTCGATATTGGTTCCCCTTTGGAAAGCTTGTTCTTTGTAATCTCCCAGACTACAGGAGGTTCCCCATGCAACGAGCTTGCAATCACCTTAAGAGCTAATGGAAAACCTTTACATTCAACTCGCACCTATAACTCATAAAATGGAAGAACATTCAAGAGGTCTAGTAGGACAACAAAAATTATATGTTTGCATATTAATCACAACCTGGGTCCATAAGTGCTTAATAATAAGTTGCTTGAGAAACTTACTATATAAATTATTTTTCTCATTTAATTCCTAATTGAATGTTTCACTCATGCTTGTCCTGTCCTTATTTCCTCCCACCTAAGCCAGCAAAGCATCACAAGATAAGTTTTGTTATAGCAAAAAAGCCAGGTAAAAAATAAATAAAAAATTATGCATTATTTAAATGATACAGATTTCATCCAACTCTCACAAAATTGCAAAGAGCTCAAAGAATAATAAACACCTCCTTCACTAGATTTGCATCTGCAGTGGATGGAATTGATATCTGTCCGAACGCCCAGAAGTAGAAAAGCGACAGAGCATCTACAAAGACTTAAAATCTGCATTTAAAAGACTTCATGCATTGCTTTACCAACCTATAATATACCACACATTTACACATATACATTCGGCAAGCTAAAAAGTAAACACACAGATTTAACTGGAAGATTCATTGAGAATGGCTAAGAAAGCTCATGGGTTTCCTGGTAATAGATGATCTTTGTTTGAATTGATTAGCCTAACCGCGACTCAACATTTTTCTTTAGCATTTATAAAATTGATAAACCCTCATAAATTTGTCAAATAGAAAATAAATATGAATTCTCATTTAAACAAATGAGAATTCATATTTATTTTCTATTTGACAAATATTTGGATAACTCTAAACTAAATATGCAAAATATTTAACAAAACAAATATCTAAAATTAATTTTCTAAAATGTAATTGGCTCAAAAGCGATAAGGGCGATTTTCCCGGCTCCATTATTAGAGTTGAGTTCCTTTTCCTTTTAAGTAAATTTAGTTTCACTAGTCTATTTACTTTCCCAACACTAATTCTCTCTCTCCTTCTCTCTCTCTCTATATATATTAAGACCAATAAATTATAAATGAATTTAAATAAACTATTTTAAACAAATAATTTTTTTAAAAAATAAATTTAATAATTACTAAATTATTTGAAAATAATTACTATTTTAACCTAAAATTCTATTTGCATATGAAATGAAGTATTATTATATAATAATTAATCATAAAAAATAATTAATCAAATCACAATAATATTTGTAAAGCTTAGAATTCATTATAAAGTTAAACTAAATTTTAATTTCTAAAATTTATAAAGTATTTATTATCTAGTTTTGAAAATAATCATTTAAATTATAGTAATTATCTACTAAGAATATATGTATGTATGTATGTATGTATGTATGTATATGTATGTACATACATACATACACATATACATATATGACTAATTTCTTTGCATCTAAATTATTTTATTTTCTAAACTTACATTAAATTCTAACATCAAAAAATCAGAAATTATTTTGCATGCTTACTTTTGTATTTTTGAGTTCAATTAGATATATTGTTCTTTAAATTTGAATATTGTTGAATAAATTAAGAAATGAAAATATATATATAGAAAACCTTTTTTATTTCTTTGCATCCAAATGATTTCATTTTCTAAAATAATATTAAATTCTAACTTCAAAAAATCATAAAATATTTTGCATGCTTATTTTTATATTTTTGAGTTGAATTGCATTGTTCTTTAAATTTGAATAATCAATCATAAAGCAAATAAATAATCAAATCAACACAATATTTACAAAACTTAAATTTCATTTTAAAATTAAACTAAATTCTATTTTCTAAAATTCATAGAATATTTATTATTAAATTATTAAATTCATAATTAATTAAATTATAATGAATATGTAATATAAATGAATTAAATATTAAATAGAAGTATTTTTAAAAATATTCAACAATCAAAGACTAAAATTTAAATTTAAAATATTCTTTATACTGTATTTTTTTTCATTTTTACATGAAAACTTTTTTATATTGTAAAATTAAAATAAATTCTAATTTTAAAAAATATGAAATATTTGAAGTTGATAAGTTTTAAAATTCATAGAATATTTATTATTAAATTATTAAATTCATAATTAATTAAATTATAATGATTATGTAATATAAATGAATTAAATATTAAATAGAAGTATTTTTTTTAAAAATCAACAATCAAAGACTAAAACTTAAATTTAAAATATTCTTTATATTGTATTTTTTTTCATTTTTACATACAAACTTTTTTATATTGTAAAATTAAATTAAATTCTAATTTTAAAAAATATAAAATATTTGAAGTTGATAATAAATACTTTATAAATTTTTTAAATTAAAATTTAGGTTAATTTTAAAATTAATTCTAAGCTTTAAAAATATTTTATTGATTTAATTTTTTATATGATTAATAATTCTTATCCTAATAATACGTCATTTCACATAGAAATAGAATTCTAGATTTAAATACTTGTTTTTGTAATATATATAAATATATATACACATTGTTGTCACTTGATTATTAATTTACTCTATGATTGGTTATTCAAATTTAAAGAACAATATATCTAATTGAACTCAAAAATTCAAAAGTAAGCATTCAAAATATTTTTTGATTTTTTTGAAGTTAGAATTTAATGTAATTTTAGAAAATAAAATAATTTGGATGCAAAAAATAATAATAGAAAATTTAGTCATATATATATTCTTAATATATTCTAAAATTATAACTAATAATTGTTGAATTATTTTAAAAATAAAATTTACTTTTAATTTAATTTATTTGTAGTAGATAATTACTACAATTTAAACAATTATTTTCAAAACTAGATAATAAATACTTTATAAATTTTAGAAATTAAACTTTAGTTTAATTTTATAATTAATTCTAAGCTTTCCAAATATTGTTGTGATTTGATTAATTATTTTTTATGATTAAATTCTAACTCTAATAATACTTCATTTCATATACAAATAGAATTCTAGGTTAAAATACTTATTTTTGTCTGTAATATTTTTCATTAATGCCAAATTTATAAACTAATGTTAAGACATTAATAATTCTAACCCTAATAGTACTTAATTTCACATATGAATAAAAATATATACTAACTTTTCTTTATTTAATATATTTATCATTAATGTCAAATTTATAAACTAAAATCAAGAAATAAATAACCTTAACCCCAAGATTTATACTAGAACTCTAATTTAACCCTAAACCTAGCCCTAATCCAACCCTAACAATAGAATTTAATTATGGTTAGGGTTAGAGCGAGAATTTAATTATGGTTAGTGTTAGGGTTAGAATTAGGGTTTAATTAGGATTAGGGTTAGGATTCAATTATGATTATAGTTAGGTTCAAATTTATAAGCTAATATTAAGATATTCACAACTCTAACCCTAACCTAACCTTAATCTCCATCCTAGAATGCTAATTAAACCCTAATTGAACTATAAGAATAAGGTTCAATAAGAGTTAGGTTTAGGGTTCAAGTACGTTTATGGTTGGAATTAGGGTTCAATTACCTGGTTAGGGATACCATTCAATTATAGTTATGATTAGGGTCAAGTTCAAGTTACAGTTAGGGTTTAGTTAGGCTTATTTTGGTTAATCTTACAATTGGGGTTTAACTAGAATGCTAATTGAACCCTAATTTAACCCCAACAATAAGGTTCAATTAGAGTTAGGGTTCGGGTTCAATTAGGCTTATGGTTGTAAATAGGGTTCAATTAGGGTTAGGGTTAGCATTCAATTAGTGTTATGATTAGGATCAAGTTCAAGTTGTAGTTAGGGTTCAATTAGGCTTATTTTAGTTAAGTTTAGAATTAAGGTTTAATTAGAGTTAGGTTTATGGTTCAATTAGGGTTAGGGTTAGGGTTCATTTAGATTAAGGTTCAAATAGGGTTCAATTAGGATTCAATTAGGGTTATGATTATTGTTTAATTAGGGTTAGGGTTAATTTTAAGTTAGGATTAAAATTATTAATCTAGAATAAAAATTGGAGCTAAGGTTAGGGCTATGGTAAGTGGTAGGGTTAGGCTTAAATTAGGGTTCAATAAAGGGTATGGTACAATAAGGGTATAATAATATTGGTTAATTTTTAATTCATGACCATGCTAGATGCCAATTTGGTTTAAAAGACCCCTTGTCGAAGCCCACAAGGCATTTATTTCTATATACCTTACATATTGTTCAATTTTTTTATCATCGTGTTTGACCTCATGAGAATGCTTCAGAGTAAAGTACACCTTGAAAATCCACCTACACTTGGAGAACCATTCAATCTCTCAAAATTTGACTGTTATTCTGGAATGATTATCAAATTGGATATGTCCAAAGCCTTTGATAAGTTGACTTGGTAACTTCTATACTGCATATACCTCTTGTCAACTTCAACTAGGGGAGTACTAATTGCATAATGAATTGTCTTCTTTTTCAATTCGATTAATCATCCCCCATAGTGTCTTCTTCACTAAGTAGGGGATTAACTTAAAGAGACCCATTATCATGTATTTTTTCCATCAAAATGGCAGAGGCCCTTAGTACAAAACTTATACTAGCCAGTATGTTACAACAATTTACATGACTGCCAATTCTAATAGCACAAGACAATACATACAGTTTGCAAATGTTACTTGACTTACAAGATAGATGAGTTTCTAGAGGAGATGCAAATAAAGACAACTTTTCAATTTGTTTCAGTGCCCAGTGTGGAGTATCCAAAATTTATTGTTAATTTTGAATCTGATATTGACATATATCATTGAACTGAGATTAATACTACTGTTTTGATTCATTGGTGATAATTATTGGATATGTGTGTAAAATCTAGAGATTTGTGTTTGAATGCAAAGAGTTATCTCTTGTGATTTATCAACAAATTATTATTCTATTCGTGGGCTTCTTACACAAGACAATATATTTATGCATTTCTTGCAGAGTCTATTCCAATTGATCATAACAAAAAAACTTCCAATTTTGAAAAGAATATAACATAGAACCAAATAGCAGTGAAAATCCCAAACAAAGATTGTCAAGAGTGTATCTCATTTAGCTTTTATTTAATCTATCTCTTTATGTCTACGATTTCTTGAAGTTTGTCTGATTATACAAATAAAACGTTGATGGATATGTAACACATTTAGTTCACTCATGCCCTAGTTCATCATATCTGGTAGAGAGCATGCCCATCTAGAGATGACCTTAGAATTTGGTTATGATTTATCCAAAGATAGAGATGTCAACAAAAATTCAAATGAGACAAGAAAATTTGGAAGCTAAAGGTATACACACCAATGTCTAAGTTAAACAATTAATACCCTAGACAAATATCAGTTCACACAGTGATGAGTCTACAATACGGAATTGTGATTCTAGATAGTAGGCTTATAACTATACTATCCTAGAAATGCATGAGCATTGTGTGGTCACCTTGAAAGGAATAAAATATTTTGAATCATCAATTTCTTGAATCATTATGGTTGAAGTATCTAATGTATCCACCACAATATTGAGTAAAAATTGTCACATGAAGAGCAGGTTCTTTAAGGGTAAAATATTTGCAATCCAAAGAGTAGCATCAAAATTTGAGCTACAAAGGATAATTTTAAATTTTATATGGTTATTTAAAATACTAAAAACTTTTGCTTGAGAATTAGTTGTGCCAGAATTTCAGCTTACACTTTATTTTGAAGGGACAACAACAATAACAATTAAATGTCTTAAAAAAAAAATTGTCAGACAAAATGGGTAGATCTGAATTTTCATAGATCACTTTTTACATACTCTACAAGAAATATTGTAATCTTTATTTTCAACTAAAAAAGGATTTGGAAAAATACATATCTATAAATTTATAAGTACAGACGTTTAATCTGTAAATAAATATTAAGGGTGGACTACATTTTCTCTTCTTAAAAAAGTGTTTGACATGTTAGAATATGGGCCATATTCTATTGAATAGCTCTGAAATTTGAAACATAGTAGACAATCTTTACTTAAGTATTAATTTAAAGTTTTAAACCATGTTTCCACAAAAAAATTATATAGACCATAGCTACTCAAAACAAAAATAATTTCATACAGATTTTACTCATGAAGCAGATATTCTTGTTGTTGCAGCAGGTGTGCCAAATTTGGTTCGTGGTGATTAGGTAAAACTTGGTGCAGTACTAATTGATCTTGGCTTAAATGCATAGAGGTATGACACCTTCTAACTGCCTTTTTCAAAAAAAGTTTGTAAGTAAAAGATGGTTAATATATAACAAATTAAAACTATTGCTTCCACTTATGCAGGATCCTAGTGCTAAAAGAGAATACCAATTAGACGGTCATGTTTCCTATGAAGAGGCTTCAAGAATAGCTTCAACAATTAATCCTCTACCTTGTGGTCTTGGTCCAATGACTTTGCAATGCTTCTGTCCACTACACTACAATCAACAAAACAAGCATATGGGTTCAATTGAGATTTTTGATGTTTGATCTAGGCCTTTTGCAATATACTTCACATTATAAGTTTTATGAGGCTTATAAATGAGTTATCTATTACTGAATGGAATAAAAGATCATCTTCTATCATAAGGAATTTTTTGGAGACATTAGGCACCTATAAGAGGACTTAGGACTATATGCTTTCATTTTTATTTGTGCAAAAAACTATATCATTTAAGTAGGTTGGTTATACATGACTCTACGTACAATGAAAGTTTTAAATATCTTTGCTTTTTTAAAGAGATTTTTTTTATCATATATGCTAAATGGTTAAGGAAATATTTGAACTCATTAATATTTACATAATGTTGGCAACATGTAAATAAAGGTGGCAGGAACTTCGCTGCTTGCAACTCTTGTTTATTTTATTTTATTTTTTATTATAGAATAATATATTAACTATTATATTATGATATAAATATTTAGTATTTATCTCATTATTTTATGTATTTATTATTTTATTATTTTATTATTTTATTATTATATTATATTTATTATTTATATATTAACTATTACATTATTATATAAATATTTATTATTTATGTCATTATTATAATATTATATTATATTTGTTATTTAAATATTAAATATTATATCAAAATTTAATAAAAAATATAATTATAAATTAAATTAACTCTAATAAATTTTAATTATTATTTGTAATTTCATTAAAAAACATAAATAATTAAAATAAATTAAAAAGTTAAATTTAGATCAAAATTTAAGACATTTCAAACTTGATAAAAGCTAAAAATAATTTGATTTTTTAAAGAATCTTCTCAACCTTGCTGATGCAACTAAACCCATTTATATGGAAGAAATAGAGAATATGTTGTATAGAGCAGAGCATGCAAATGGCCAGGAAAATGAGGAAGATGTCCTATATCGGGAGGAGAATACAGATCCAGACAATTGGGATGTGTGAGATATTCTAAAAGAAATAGAGAACTGTGGCAAGAGCATGGATATATGTAATGCCCCTCCATATCAGCTTCTCTGGGTGTTGGAGTAAGCGTCCACTTATGATTTCACTAAAAGTAATATTTTTGTATGATTTTGTTTAATTACGTAATTTAATTAAAAATCAAGATCTATGTAATTTAAATGAATTAGAAATAAAATTAATAAATTAATAAATTAATTTAATGAATTATTAAGGAAATTAAAAAAATAATTTGATAAATTGCTTTACTGGAAGTTACAATTTTTTTAATAAAAGGAGGGTAAAAACTTTATTGAATCATAACAGCAATACAAAGTCCAAAGAAAGAAGCCACAAAGGGCCAAAAACAACAAGAATTAATTCACACCCAAGAAGCACCTCATATCCTCAGCAACCCACTCCTCAAGAACAAGGGCCATATCAACAGGGAGATTGCTCCAATCCTCCACAGACCAAGAATCAGTCTTTTTCGATGCCCATCTAGCCAGCCCATCAGCCACCCTATTCCACTCCTACGGAATATGGCGGAAAACAATGGACTTCAAGGTAGAGCATAGAGAAATAATATGTTTGACAACCACAGCTAGCTGCTAATTCGCATCCTCCAAATTTTGATTATTCAACATATCAATAACCACCTGAGAATCAGCTTCACAAACAATCCGCCGCCATCCAAAGGAAACTGCACGCTCAATCGCCAAGAGAATAGCACTTTCCTCCATAAAATTATTAGTTTGCAAACCACGATACATAGAAAAGAAGAAAACCACCACTCCAAGGCTGTCTCTACCAATATCACCAACCCCAGCATGCCCAGGGTTACCCCTAGATGACCCATCCGTATTAATTTTCAACTCCCCTAGAGCAGGGGGGCACCAAAAGCCCTCACGAGCAACCCTCTCACGCCCTCGCCTATGATGCACTTTGCTCAAAATACACTTCTCCCCTGTGGCAAGACCCAGGGCATTTACAACACCCAAGTCCCCAGGATCAATCAACACATACAAGTCACACTTTGCAGTCAAAGTCTCTTGCAAAGCCCCAAGAATTCGCCTCCAAAGTTGCCCCACGAGCAATTTTTTATCCAATAAAATTCTTCTGTTACGTTCCAACCAAATTTTCCAAACAATCAAACTAGGACCAATGCTCCAAGCAATTTTAAGAAAAGAGGTTGTAGTAGGAGAAGAACCCTGTCTCTTCCAAAAATCCTCCAAAGAAGAGACATGGCAACACGGTAAGCTCCAAAGATTCCACCAGTGATGCCAGATAGTCTTAACAAAAGAACACTGAAAAAAGAGATGCGATAAGCATTCATCATGCTGACCACATAGAATGCACATGGAGGGGCCCTGGAACCCACGTTTCCAAAGATTATCCCAAGTAAGACACTTACCTTGAACCACAAGCCAAGAGAAAAAATTACACTTAGGCCAAGCAAATTTATTCCAAACATGCTTCCACCAAGAAACCTGGGAGCTTCCAAAAACCTGTTTATCCAAAACCTGATAACCAGAGGCAACCGAAAATTTTCCTTTCAAGTCAGGACCCCAAGCAAGCACATCACCCCCTTGGAGATAATTACAGACACGACCCGATAAAATATTAGCAAGCTCTTGACGATCCTCCACTGCACCACCAGGAGGCCAATCCAAGGGGCTCTTCCACCTGGACACAGAAATTTGACCCAAAGATTGTTGAGATTTGAAATCTGCTACATGACTCCAACCCGCCTCCACAAAAATCTGGCACAAATCTTGGAGATGGGGATGAGATGACACAATGGGTGGGTATCCATCCCAAGAATCATGCCAGAAAAGAGCATCTCGACCCCCATTACAAATCCAAAAAAGTCCCTGTTTAACCAGCTTGGCACCACGTTTAAGGGTACTCCAGATCACAGAGCCTTTCCCCTCCATACTAAACCTTGCTACCTCCCTACTTTCTACCGCCCCCAAATATTTGAAGGTCATAATTTTAGCCCAACACATATGTTGTTGAGAGCACCAACGCCAATACAACTTAGCAGCCAAGGCCTGCCCATTCAAATCAGTCCGCCGTAAACCAAGACCCCCCTCCTGCTTTGGCCTACAAACAACATCCCACTTCACCAGACTCCATTTTCTATGAAGAAGATTACCAGCCCACAGAAACTGACGAGACAATTTCTTGAAATCTCTAATAAAACTTGAAGGAGTAGAAAGAACAAAGCATTTATAAATAGGAAGAGCCTGGACCACCGACTTTAAAAGAGTCACTCTACCTGCTGAAGAAAGCCACCTGCAAGTCCAATGACTGACCAATCTTCGAAACTTATCAAGAGTCTCTTGCCAAAACCTTTTGGGGAGAGAGCGAACAACAAGAGGGATTCCAAGATAGGAAAAAGGAAGTGAACCAATCTGAAACTGAAGGATACCAACAATTCTCCTTTGAATACCCTTAGGAGTGTGGAAGAAATATATCAAGGAATTTCCCTCATTTATGCGTTGCCCATAAGCTGCCAAGTAACTATCCAAAACACTATGCTAATTGAGAGCCTCCTCAACCTTAGCCCTGCCCATCAAGGCAGTATCATCTACAAATTGTAGATGAGACTGAGGGGGAATACCATCTCCCCAACTCCATCCCTGAAGCAAGCCACTAGCAACCTGAGCACGAATGAGTCTTCCCAGGCCTTCCGCAAGGAGGATGAATAAGTAAGGAGATAGGGGATCTCCTTGCCTAAGGCCTCTAGAAGCACCAAACAAACAAGTGGGCTCACCATTGATAAGCACCGAAAAGGAGGAGGAAGTGACACAACTCCTAACCCATTCAATCCAACCCTCAGCAAAGCCAAAAGCTCCAAGGATTTTAAATAGAAAGCTCCATTTAACACGATCATATGCTTTAGCCATGTCCAACTTGATAAACATAGATTTATCTTTTGAGGATTCCATAGAATGGATGGCCTCAGCAGCAATAACCACCCCATCCATGATCTGTCTTCCAGCAACAAAACCCCCCTGCTCTTCAGAAATTAAGTCATCAAGCCAAGGCTTCAGCCTTTCCGCAATCAACTTAGTAATAATTTTATACACAACATTACATAGAGCTATAGGCCTAAACAAATCCAAGGAGTTAGCTCCCATCTTCTTAGGAATAAGAGCTAAAAATGTAGCATTCAGGGACTTCAACATTTGTTTATGCATAAAGGATTCTTGGACAACCTCTAAAAGGTCCAATTTAACCACTTCCCAGAACTCCTGAAAAAATTCAATGGGGAATCCATCAGGCCCAAGAGCTTTACCTTTCTTCATCTGGAACACAACCTTCTCAAGCTCTAACAAAGTAATAGGAGCAAGCAATGATTCATTCATTTCATTAGTCACCAGCTTCGTGATACAATCTAAAATTTTAGCTTCATCCTCCTCCGTAGGAGGTGAATCCTCAGAGAAAAGGGTAGAGAAATACTGAATGCATTCGGCTGAAATAGAGGCTGAAGAGGACAAAGATTCCCCATCAGGCAACAAAATAGAAGAAATAGCATTACCTTGTCTCTGATCCTTAACTGAGTTATGAAAGAAAGTAGTGTTTCGATCCCCAGCCTAGAGCCATTCAATACGAGACTTTTGTTTCCAAAAAATATCATCTCTTAACTCCCATTCCTCAAGCTCTTTTGTTGCAGCAACCTCTAATAAACTCAGCTCCTCTGAGAGGCCTTGATCTCGAATTTGTCTGGTAATTAGGTCTAGATTATCTCGTGCCTTTTTCTTTTCCTAAAATAAATTACCAAAATGCTGCCTATTCCATCTTTTCAATCTATATTTAACATACTGGAGCCTCTTTGAGAAAGAGTACATGGCAGTGCCATATGTTGGCTTCCCCTGATCCCACCAACCAGGGAGCAAAACATGAATAGATTCATCCCTAAGCCACATGAGTTGGAACTTAAAGGTCTGTCTAGCACACCATTGAGGAAAATCAACCCCTAGCTCAATAGGCCAATGGTCAGAACCACAACCATCCAAAATTTCAGAGCTAGTCAACCACCTGTCCCCCACCCAAAAACTAGACACCAAAAATCTATCAAGTCTTTCAGAAATAGAAGCATCACCAATTCTCCTATTATTCCAAGTAAAAAGACCATTTCCAGGCTTGATATCCACAAGATTCAAAGTAGAGATATTGTCTTGGAGCAATAATGCAGAAGCCTCTAGCCTTGCAATACCACCTCATTTCTCTGCAAGCTCCATGATAGCATTAAAGTCACCTCCAATAATCCAAGGATGGTAGGGAAATAAGTTGTGAACTAAATGAATGTTAGACTACAAAAGTTGCTTGCCCTGCAACTCCACAGGCGCATACACATTGGAGAAGAGAGCAATTTCCCCTGACATAAAACAAGAGGCCACCATGGAAAGCGAGGACTTAAAAGACACCCACCAAAGGGGGCAGATCTTACGTGGGTTCTATAAGCACGCCACCCCGCCAGAAGACCCTTGAGCACTAGTGCATTGGAATCCACCATTCCCCCATAACTTAGGAACTAAATCCATCATACCCTCCATAGAGAGCTTAGTCTCTTGCAGAAAAAGAACATCAGGCGAATGACACCTAATCAAATCCCGAACAACTTTTTGTCTAGGGCCACTGTTCAAGCCCCTTACATTCCAAGAGAGAACTATCATTTCGAGGGGCATGAAAAATGCGAATCCAGAGTCTTGACTGACCCCGACTCCACCAAAGTCTCCCCTATCATCTTAATCTTTTCCTCATCCTTCTTCCTTCCCAGCTTAGAAATTTTCTCCGGCCCCCCCTTCTTGAGAACTTTTTGCAGAACACCCAACTGAGAGGATGCCTTAATATTCTTCTTGCCCACCTCTGGACCAACTTTCTGCAAGAGGTGAACCTTATCCACACTATCTTTCACTACCTTAGCACTACCACCCAACTCATTCTGAACCCCCATTTGACGATCTGTCCCTAGAGCCAAAGTCCCATTAGCAAGCGGAGCCATAATCACCTCTGAGTTGAGTATTACCTAACCAAGATCTTTCTCGACCTCATCTAAGCATGGCACTCCCATACCCCCCTCCTATTGGGGAGCAAGCATTGCCTCAACCAAAGGGCCATGCTGATCAATATCCAAAGTCCCATGATCTAGATCCAGAAATCCTGGGTTCACCTCTTGCTGACTAAGATCCTCCAGCACCTCAAACCTATTGAAGGTGTCCTCCTCTTGCCTGTCCTTCAAAGTCCTTTTATGACCTTTATTTCTGTTTCGGCCTCTAACAGGAATAAAACCATCTTCCCTACCACCAGAACCCTGAATGGGGTCCTTGCCCTTATCCACCCTAGGTGGATTAGCCAAGGGTTGAGAAGATTGAGCCTCCAAAGTCTTGGCCTTTGGACATCTGCGCAGGAGGTGACCATACTCATGACATAAATGACAATGGAAGGGAAGTGTTTCATAATCCAGCTATTGCACCCATGAATAATCTCCTGCACTCACTTCTAAAGAGTCTGGGAATGGCTTACTTAAATCAATTTCTACATAGAACCGAGCAAAAGTCATTACCTTTTTTAATTGCGTTTGCTGAGATGAACCCACAGGTTTCCCCAGCTTCGAGGCTAATAGGTACAACACATCCTCTCGCCAGCATTCCACAGGGAGCCTTGGAAGACGAACCCAAACGGAACCCGATTCAGGAAGTTCCTCCACTGGGTTGAAGCCAGCATGCCATGGCTTAATGAATAAGCCCACCTGGTTATAAAAATATAGGCCCCCTTCAAAAATCCTATTCCGATCAGCCAAGCAGTCAAATGTAACCATGAAGTAGTTATTTGATAGGAGGCGGATCTCCATCTCTCCCTCAGGCATCCATGTCTTTTGAGCCCACATATCCAAGAATTGCAAAGAAATTTTCAAACCTAAGAATTTGCAATAAAGAGAATTCTGTGCATAATAATCAATGTCTTCAGCCAACATCTCCATTGGAATGACTACATTCGGCCTCTTTACACCGTTCGAGGCACCCATTAATCTTTGGAATTCTAGGCCCCCCTGCCGAGCCCATCTCAACTTTCTCAGGTTCCACCGAAAAAAGATTATTATCAAAAATCTTCGAACCCTGTGGAGAGGGTTTCGAACCAAAAGCAGAGCGGAAGTCCATATTGGGACAAACCCTAGAAGATTCTCAGTATCAATCAAAGAGCACACAACGCAAAATGAGCAAGCAAGGCCAAAATCAAAACCAAGAGCCCTTCGATGAAGGCACACTCCACTGGACACCAAGATCACAACCCACAACCCCAAAATACACACCTGCTTCAAAAGAAAAGAACCTCCCCCCGAATAGCGTAAAAAACCCACCCCCAAGAAGCTCCAAAGAAGAAGAGAACAGATCCAACCTCCAACTATGCATGCAACCACCAAAAGACCACATGCAGGCTGAGCCTAGATGGCTACAGCCTCATGCAATGCTTGCAGAGCCATTCCCCTTCCCTTCCAACCCCTGGAAGTTACAGTTAAGTCATATTGGTAATTTATTTTTATGGAAGGATAATGATTTAATAAGGAAGGTGAAGTGAAGGTTAATAAAATTTAGAAAGATAAGTCTCGAACTCTTGTGAAAGCAAGAAAAATAGAAAAAAGGCAAGGAATCTTCGGAAAGTAGTTACAAAATTTTAAAAAAAGCAGCATAGAACATGTAAAAAAATCAATACTAAGCTAATTATAGCATATGCAATGAAGGCATAATGAGGGGGAGAGATAAGTTTAGGGGAGAAGGCTAGTAACCGCTGCATGGGGGGGAATTTTGAAGGGTTATCGAGAAATAAATTTTAGGGATCGGGTCCGGTGACTGGCAGGGGATGGGTAGAGTTGCAAATTCTTGTCACTTGTTCTACGCCGTTGGCTGGTGGTTGGGTATTGATCTCTGCAATCATAGCTGTCCATAAGGCAACAAATGATTAAAGGATTTGGTAAAACTGTTATGTACCTGGAGCTGCATAGACATACTAATATTCATTCACTTCAATGCAACTGGGGGGTTCAGAAAAACGCAGAAGGAACATCGATCTTCAGCCATCCAATGGAACTATTCTAGAAAACGCCTTTGACAAATCTTTCTCTATCTTCAACATTCGTTAAGGTAAGCATTTGGATTTCTATGAGCATGTAATTTCCTTGGCATTCAATTTTATGACTCGGTGTATATGTATTGCTTAGTATTCGATTTGTTCCCCCTTTTATAGTTGTGGAATGCTTGATATTTGATGCTCTTTTGTTGGTGCTTGATGTCATTAAGTATTGTTAAATTCCTGCATAATACTTATAATATTTTGCTCTGCGTTTTAAATTTGGTGAATATCCTTTATGGATAGAGTTCGATTTATACCTTATAAGTGGCAATCGATTATTTTCATTTTCAAAATTTCGTCCAATTAGGTTGAGACTGTAGGTTATTTGAGTCTACTATTTTGTTCAATCTTATAAGGGATACCGAGTATGTTCACTGCCTACCCCTTCTGGCAACCGCCCTTTGCACTTTTCCTTGCATTTCTCTGGATTACACAATCTAACACTCTGAGATTTTGGCAGTGCGTGTGTGTATGGGGACCCAAGTTATTTGCAACCATTGTTTTACTGCTCTTAACCTTCCTCGCCTAGCTAGACTTCTACAAATTCCGTTTCAGGTCTTATAATGAAAGCCGATAACAAAATCCATTTTGTGTATATCCTGTGACCCTCACATAAAATGTGATCAATATTTCTTTGAGGTATTATGTGAATAGATCTCGTACCTTGTCATAGTAATTAAACTGTGGAGGGGTATAATGGTTTAAATAATCTCCCTGATTCTTATTGTAATCTATCACAGCGACAACACTAGAACGTGGTACGGTGTATTGATTTAAATAACCTCCCTATTTTTTTTTGAACCACTCATAGATATCGTACTTGAACATAGAATGTTGTAGAGTTTTAAATCACCTCTCTGATTTCATTGTCGACATGTCTAAGCTGCAGCGCTTGAGCATAATAGGAAGTTTAATGGTATAAATAACCTGCTTGATGCTACTGGCAATCTATCATAGTTGCAGCACTTGAAAATAAAATATTGTCAAATACTAACATAAAAAGGAGCTTTCCATTGATCACAGTGAAGTTTAATTTCCAAACTTCAACTAGAGTGCGTCTTGGAAACTCCCCACCAAACTGAAATGCGTCAAGTTTAAAAAAAAGAAAAGTTGTACATTATTTCTCCTACTCTTAATTCACGTATTTGCACCTCTCCTTTCTCCTTCCCTTCAGTCTTGTGGATAACATTTGAGATTTGATAATAATGCAAGTAGATGGTGATATTTCCAAATTCCAATTTTCACTTTCTATTATACTTGGCAACCTGCCACAGCTACAACATTTAGAGTTGAGACATTGTATAGAATTAAGTAGCCTCCCTGAAACCATTGGAAAACTGTCACAGCTGCAAAGGTGTAGTAAATCATATAGCCATTAGTTATGTATTAATTGTGATACGATGTCAATCGGTCATAATAATATTCCTTTGAAGTGAGCAATTTAACTATGTTGTAGAATTTGGTAATTACTTACCTAGTGCGTATTGCCTTGTCTTTAGTTCCATTTAATTACACTATCTAGAATTTAACTGAGAATTCTTTTCGGAAAAATGAATAAATGAGATTTATTTATTTATATATAACTTTATATTTGTACATTCAATGGATAAATATGTATATATGTGTATAAGCTTATGATTATATAAATATATACACATATATGAATGCTTGATTCTTAAAATTATGTGAAATGATTAGTGTGGCCTAGTATTTAATTAAGAAAGTAGTTAGTAGATTGGAAAACTAGTTAGGAATAAAAGAGACTTGATAGTCAAAGAAGGATTTATTTAATAAATAAAATAGAGTAGATATGTATAGGTTGTTAAATTCCTTATAATTCTAATTAAGTAATTATGGAGTATCGTGTCATGTGGGTGTTTGTATTGTACTCTTAAATAATGGAATTGTGTATCTTTGGCCTTGGTTAAGTATTGTAGTAAACTCTATTTGGCTTCATTATGCTAGTTTTATAAACTTGAGTCAATGATATAAATTGTTCCTTGAATTGAGTTTTCGTTCTTAATTATTTCACTTGGGTTGTTAGTTAGTGGATAACTTTATAACAATTCGAGTTTCTAATTAATGAGGTTCTTATATGGATAGTTATTTAGAACTTTGAGATTGTAATTGGTTGGTTTTGTTTAGATTGAGAATGTGTATAGATAATTGTTGTTGTTGCCATGTTGCTGATTTTATGAAGGTGATTTACGTACCACACTAAGGGTTCTTGTGAGGAGAAAATTGAGGTCTCCCATGGAATGCCTAGTTGGTGGCTTTTGGATATTGAGTGATTATTGTTGTTTTTAAACGTTGAATTTATTTGTGTATCCCTTTTTGAGGTGACACCATTGTTGATATGTGGATTGTATTTGTGTTTTAGGGTTGATTGATTTGTGGATGGGGTTTGATGAAACTTTCTTTGTGTGGCTTTTCGGAGTTAATCTCATATTTGAGAGAAATTTTATCCTTGTGTTGGGAATTATTGGGGAAAAACTCTCGATTCATTTTACCCTCATTTGTGGGTTGTCGTTCTTTTGGCTTCCAGAGGCTTGAGATGATTGACAATTGATGTTCTCTCTTTATGTGCCCTTGATGTGGTAAGTGTTTTGATATCATGTATTTGAAAGGGTTGTATGAAACTTTGTGAGACTCTGATTATGTACTTGGTAGCGAGATGGGTAATGCCTCGCATGCTTTTATGTTGTGATTCTATGTTCAAATTATGATGGTACAACCCTTGGTTTTAACATTTGTTGGGTATCTAGGGAGAGTGGCTCTTCGTGGGGGCTGGCGCCTCAATTAAGAGGAAGAGCACAGGATAACCCACGAATGAGTTTGTTAAATCAAGTGAAAACATAATAAATGAATTTTAGGAGGGATAGGTAGCAATCACATAATAAGATTAAAAATTGTGGTTACCCCGTCTTCATTAGGGCTTTCGCAGACTAATGGAAGGCTAAGAAGGTTGTGGTTGGCAAGGTCATTACCTCGTTCTCAAGAGAGGTTAGCGGCTCCGCATGAGTCACCCTATGGAGCAGCGCCTTGTGATAGGCTATCAGGATAACCATAGATGGAGGCGACACCTGGTGATAGGTTGTCTGGATAATCCATGTACAGATGGAGGTGACACCTTGAGTCAGGATGTCTGGATAATCCATGTAAGGCCATGTGATGACACTCTCCTCTAGCTTTCCCTTTTTGGAGTTGCTTCATTGAATTCCTCTGGAAGTGGTCTTTTGATTTTATGGCTTGAGATTTATTGCTGTTATGATCTTTGATTTATTGTTATTATGTTTCTGAAGTGGTTTATCACTATTGTGAAATGATTTGGATGTCATGTTTTCTGGTCATGGTTTAATTGATGTTGTGACTATCTTTGGGTTTCATGTTACTCTTGTATGATGTTGAGTCTTGTGGTTCTCTATTTGGATGTTCTTGGTTGAGGTCTCTTTCTTGTCAACTCCTTAGCATGGGGGGTGGGTCTTCAAACCCACGTGGTCGGGTGGAACATGCTAAGCACCCCATTGGGTCCCCAATCGAGGATCGAGAGGTGCAGATTGGTGTCAGTTGCAGTGATTCCAGAGTTATATCCATCTTTGAGCCAGTTATGATACTTTGTATTTATCTGATTAGCTACATCATTCTTTATGGTTTCCCATTCATGCTGGGTAACGTTGTTGTATCATTGTTACTCTGGACATTGTACTGTAATGTAATGTTAAATCTTGTGTGGATTTTGACCCATGGAAGTTGTTATTCAATGTGATGAGTTAATCATGTTTATGTTGTATTTATGTACACAGTTGGTTTCTTATCAATGATTTATCATGTATGTGTTACATTTGTTAATGTTTACTTTGTCATGGATTATATCTTTGGCTTTCATTCTTTATTGCTATTGTATGGAATTAAGTTCATAAGGTCTCCTCATGTACCCCATGGGATGAAAGTGTAAGTAAATTTGTTTAATTAAGTTATATGACTTTTGATTTAATGTGCATCACATGTATGTTTGGAATACAAAAATTAAAAAAAATTAAAAAAAATTGTACAGTAATTATTGTGTTGATGTCCTTTGGGGTTCACACGATGGGGCGTTACAATATAGACATTGCAAAGCAAGTACAAGAACTAGGAAGCAACATATATGTGGCATCAGTTGCAGAAGAAACAGATAGCAGTGAAGAGGAACAAGATATGTTCAATGAATTTGAAAGTGAATTGTCTGATAAAGAACTATGAACCTTCTGCATGGATGCTTCCAAAGCATTCTTTGACAAATGGGGACTAATCTACCCATGCTAAAGTCTTAGCCCAAGAAAAAGTATATTGGAAGTCTAAGTCAAGAGAATCTTAGCTTTTGGAAGGCGAATTAAATACAAAAATTTCCACAACACAGCTAAGGTGCAAAGATCTTAAAATAAAATAAAGTCAATTCAAAACTTTGATGGTCAACAATTGAGTACTAGCAATGCAATTAGCAGGGAAGTAGGGGAGAGGGCCCAATAGTCATGCAGGGTCCAATAGTTGTGCAATCAATTGTGATTCTAATACCCAATAGTTGTTTTTATAATGTCCAGTAGTTGTGATTTGACTACCCATAACTAAAAAAAATGTATGTTTTTTATCTAAAAAGCAACCAATCATGTGATACCACATTAGCACTCAACTACCCATGATGTAATGCACGAGTATTGGTCTCACTATTTTTTGGGTCCTTTTTGGACACCTTGACAAAAAACATGCTGATGTGGCATCATATTTGATGATGTGGCCCTGAAACCTTGGTTATAAGTAGAGAACTTGCCAAGTAAGGTGCTATAAAAAATTGGGAATGATTTTGAAATTTCAACATAGGATAATTAGAAGCGCGAAGTTAGGATGCACGACTATTGGGCCCTCCTCTCCCCTAATTGATTTTCTTAAGAATCTTCTCAACCTTCTCAATGCAGCTAAACCCATTTATATCCTTCTCAATTGTACCATTCACTAGCGTCTCCTATTTGGGAAGAGCTTGCTAACTTTGTCCATCTATCCATCCATAACTATCGATCAACTTCTACAGTAAAAAAAATGGGGGTAATCTCATCCATTCATAACTTTTTGCCATTTTAACCATTCTGTGGCTTTTATTCCTTTATTTTCGAAGATGCTTTCTTTAATAATAATGTTTATATTCCAAATGACGAATAATGTGATGGCAGAAAAGTACATTGAGCGGCAGTTTGGTGTCTACATTGCAATAAATTTTAATTTTTTCTTTGGGCTGGCATTCTTTTTTACATGATGTACGAGTGGTAATTTTTTGGCATGTATATGTATCCGTTCATCATCAAAACCAGAGCGAAAACCAATAGCAGCCACTAAAACAATAAAGAGCAGCCAAAAAACAACTGAAAAAGTGACGAAAAATGGTGCACGACTGAAATTAGTTTAACTCCCTTGCATGGTCTCTAGGGAGTTGTGAATCATTGATGGGAAAAGAAAGCTTCACAAGCTTAAATAGGACATGCCTTTAGCATAAAAATGTCTAGCTTGTCTTGAAAACCATTTTCTTTTTACGTTTATGCAAGTCATATTTTTGGAGGGTTATTATAGATGTGAGAGATAAAAGTGTATTTATATATATATATATATATTTTTTCTTTTATACAATTTCATATTTATAATTTTAATATAATGTTTTATTATATTTTTGAGTTATTTATTTTATTTTACTTTCAATCATATTATAGTTATAATTTTATTTTTTTACAATGAATTATGAAAAAAAGGGCAGTTTTTAAAATTTTAAATTCTTTATAGATTAGAAGGTCAATAATCTAGGATATGACTATTTCTTGTTGGTGTGCACATCAAAAATATTGAATTGTGTGTTTATGACATATATTTAAAGAAGACACTCTTAAGTCATTTTAGAATCAATCAAGAAAGCATTTTTCTAGAATAATACACTCACACATCTATTGCTAACACTTTGCAAGTCCACTATATCAACTTCTCTATCTAAATTAGTATTCAACTCCACTATCACTCTTTGATTATCACTCTTTCATAAACATTGTCATTATTTTACTTAGATATACTCTAAGAAAGCACTTTATGTAGGTATGAAATAATTAATTCTACTTGTGAGAAAAACACAAAATCCAAAATGATATTGTGCCTTTGGACAAGATCATTGTCATGATCATCTCCCAGACACTCAATCTATCAAATTATACTTGTATTGGCTCCCTGACCCATCATCCAACCTTAATTCTTACTTTTTTGATTTGTGTCATGGTGTGACATCAATCAAAATATACCTTTCAAATATTTCAAATTTTGCCACCCTAATTGCATCTCATTCTATTTTTACCTGTGTAAGGGGGAATTAATGGATCAAGATTGGTATCAATAAAATCAAAACAAAAGGATAAAACCCAACCTACTCATGAAATGCAATTTCCATAGCTATGAATTCAACAAACAAAGTTACAATCAAATGGAAACATAAATGAATTCAAACTACGCAATTTTACCATCCCATGTCAAAGTGTATTCATGTTGATTTTGGTATATTGGATTGCTCTTCAACACATAGCCTTTGTGGTTTGCAAAAGCTTGATAATAATGATGATGATGATGACCTAGAATGCAAGAATGTTTGCTTAATTTGTTCAAGAATCACATTGACATGACCTTTCTACAAATTCTCTAGATTAATTATGAGAAGGATGAATATTATTTTATAGATTTGTTGATTTTAGATAAATGATTAGGATGCAAGGATGAAAGATCTAGATCAACAATTGAGATCTATTGAGAGTAAATAGATTGATTGAAGTTAGCTAAATTGATTAATCCAATTAAGGGAATTAATTGGATAATCAATGGGATTGGATTGAATAATTAGTGGGATTGGAGTAATAAGTGGAATTACCAAATTAGATTGAAAAATTAGTGGACACGATTTGTTCAATTAAAATATGTGAGGATGATTAATTAATCAAATAATTAATTAATTTTGAGAGCAACGTGCAAGATGTATTTGATATAATAAATAAAAGTTTATTTACTAATAAAATATGTTGAGTGAATTTTGGGGATTTAATTATTTAATTTCGAAGAGGGAAAGTAGATTAATTAAATAATTAATTATAACTATTTAATTAAATTAGAAGAATGAGTAATGTTTTTTTTTTTGGTACGTAAAAGACAATTTGTATTGATGATTAGAACTCAATTTACAATTGCCAGTTGGACACAAAGTGTCTGTATCCAGGGGACGCCAGTCAGGCCAGTATTAAGATATAAAAAGCTCAGCCTCCACCTTAAAGCTTTGCTTTCACTTGCTGGGAATGCATGGGCAAGAGCTAACCCCGCAATTAGCTACCATTCGCCAAAGACGACCCACTAAGAAAGGTGGAGTAATATGCCGATGTGTTCAGGAATACAATCAGGAATCTCTAGGGGGGAGGAATACCATGCTCTTAAGGCCATCCACACCATCATTTGCAAGCTTATTTGCTTCAACATTTGCTTCTCTGTAGATGTGTCTGATCTCAAAACATGAGAGACTATGCAGTGCCTCTAGAGCCTTTTCCAGTATTGGTTGGAGCTTCCAATTGTTGAGCTTCCCAGACTTCAATGCTTGTACTATCACCATTGAATCGCCTTCCACCACCACCCTTGATAGTCCTAGCTCTTTGCAAAGATAGAGGCCCCATATCCAACTTTGCATCTCTGCCACCGTATTTGTACCCTCAGGCAATGGGATTGATCGCGTAGCCAGAGTTTGACCTTGGGAGTTCTTGATGATGCATCCAGCCCCAAAAATGTCTGGGTTGCCTCTTGATGCATCATCGAAGTTTAGTTTGAACTAGTCTTCTTGGGGTGGCTGCCACACCACACTCGAGCGGTTTGAAGGCTTCCTCTCATGCTTCACTCGTCCTAGCTTAGGAATCTTCAGACCAAGCCAACTTTTCCTCATCTGCACATCCCAATATGTGAACTAAATATCATCTCTTGATCTTAACATTATTCTGTTGTTTGTTGCCTCGACTATGGCAGCTTCAAGGCAACAGACAAAGGTGGGAAAGCTTCTAGCTTTGTCAGTGAAGAGCCTCTTGTTCCTTTCCTTCCACAGCTCCCACACCATGAGAGATGGGCAGAGCTTCCAAAGCACATTGTACAAGGATCCTTTCTTAAGTACTGGCTAGTAGTAGAAAAGTGACAAGATGTCATTTGGTAATGCACATGACCAACCCAGTTTGGCACATAGCCATCTCAAACATGCCTGCGCAAAGGGACAACTCACCAGAATATGATTAGCATCTTCTTCTGCCTTCCTACATAACACACACCATGATGGGCCTACATAGCCCAATTTCCTACATTTGTCTGCTGTCAGAATCTTGTTTTGCATTGCTACCCAGGTGAAAGTGCCTGCCTTTGGGAGGCAAGATTTACTCCAACAAAGCTTTAGTGGTAATGTGGATTTTCTCTCCTCTGCACAGAGGGATATATAGCCTTCTTTGGGTCTATAGTTCCCTGACTTCGAATCAGCCCAGATTAGTTTTTCCACTCCCAGACTGATCTGTATGCTTCTCTTTCTTAGAATATCCAACAAAACTGCCTTGTCCGCACCTTGTATATCCACTATGTTTAGGTCTCTCCAAGACCATAACAAGTGCCCGTCACACCACTGTTCACACATAGTCTCTTACCTTTGAGCCCCATAGTTGTTGAAGCTTTGCTTTTGTCTACGCCATTGTGGTAATGCTGTCTATGCTCGGGAAGCCTCCCCAAGAGTCCTCCCAGAAGTTCGCACTCCTACCATCTCTAATGTCCCACGAGAGATGCTTGAGAACGAGAGGTCTACATGCCTTCATGAAGTTCCATATTCTTGAGCCCTGCGGGAGGTGGTCTGTCAGCAAAATGCTATTCGAATCTTGGTTTACCAAGTATTTGTGTTGCAAAATCCTTGCCCACTTTTCCTCGCCATTGGTGTAGACATTCCATATCAGCTTAGCGCCCAGGGCTTGGTTCTCTTTTAGGATGTTTCGTATGCCCACTCCACTGTTATTTCTTGCTTTGCATATAGCATCCCAGGCTATGAGAGGGTATTTCTTTTGTTCTGATGAACCTTGCCAAAATAATTTCCTCATACCCTGATTTATTGTGGTGGCTTTGCTCTTGGAGAGAGCCAAGTAAGAGAGGAGATATATTGGGATTGCTGAGATCACAGCCTTGATCTTTATAATTCTCCCTGCCCATAACAACCATTTCCCGCCCCATGAAGACATCTGGTTTTCCATATTTTCAACCAGTGGGTCCCATAATCTACAATTGCTGACACCAATGGCTATAGGGAGACCAAGGTAAGTGGTTGGTAACTGACCAATCCTGAAGTTGAGCATTTGAGCCACCTTGTGAATCATCCTTTGTGGAGTATTTATGAAAAAAAATTCTGACTTAGCCTCACTTACTACCTGGCCTGAGGCCTTACCGTATTCGTTGAGGATGTCTTTGAAGGCTTGAGCTTCTTCTTCCTCTGGGGCGCCAAGAAGCAAAGTATCATCCGCAAACTGCTAGTGTGAGCATGGAGGAATGCCCCTTGTGACTTGCAGCCCTGCAATCCTGCCGACCTCCACTGCCTGACTTAAAGAGCATCCTAGAGTATCGGCCATCAGGATGTAGAGGAATGGAGACAGTGGGTCTCCCTGCCTCAATCCCCTTGAGGCCGCAAAAAATCCAACTGGCTCTCCATTAATCAGAATGGAATAATGAGGGGTGGAGATGCACTTGAAGATCCAGTTGACCCAATGTTTGTCAAATCCATATGCCTCCAACACCTTGCATAGAAAGCGCCAATCAACTGAGTCATAGGCTTTTCTGATGTCAAGCTTTATCAACATTCCAGGCCTTCTACTGTACTAAAGGGAATGAATCACCTCTTGGGTGATAATGGCTCCCTCATAGATTGACCTACCTAGGATAAAGACAGTTTGTTCTTCTGCAATCAAGGTTGGCATCAGAGATTTTAATCTGTTTGCTATTATTTTCATGGGGATCTTGTACAAAGTGTTGCATAATGCTATGGGACGAAACTCCTCCAACGACCTTGGCTTCTCTTTCTTTGGGACTAAAACAAGAAATGTGTTATTTACTTCAAAATGTCTCCAGCAGCCCTGGCTTCTTCCAATGCCTCAGTTATATCTTTTCCTAGAAATCCCCAACACTTCTGGAAAAAGATGGCTGGGTAACCTTCTGGACCTGGGGCTTTGTCGAAGTGGAGTTGGAAGGTGGCGGCCTTGATTTCCTCCTCTATGAATGGTTGGAGGAGCACTCTATTTTTCTCTCCGCTTACTAGCCTAGGGACCTTCTTGAGAAAGGCATTTTGTTCATGTAGATAAGATCCTTCCTGGTTATTGAGGAGATTCAAGAAGAAGTTGACCGCCTCTTGAGAGATTGTCGCTGCCTCTTCAATTTCTGAGCCATCACTACATTTTAGTTTGGAAATCCTATTATTTCTCTCCTTGCTCTAGTGGAATTGTGGAAGAACTTCGTATTTCTGTCACCTTCTTGTAACCAAAGCTCTCTTGATTTTTGGCGCCAAAAGATTTCCTCCCTTTCCAGCTGCACTTCTAAATCTCTCAGTAGCTCCCTTTCCCTGACAAATAAGTCCTTGTTCATCCCATTGGCAATGACCTCCTCATTTAGCTTCCCCAATTCAATTTCTAGCCTAGTCTTTTCTTGAAAGATGTCTCCAAAGGACTCCTTGTTCCAGCTTTTTAATTTATGCTTTATTAGTTTTAATTTCCTAACCACTCAAAATAATTTATTGCCTTCCGGATTCTCACTCTGCCACCATGCTTCAATCATTGGGATGAAGCCAATCTCAGAGAACCACATCTTCTCGAATTTGAATGGGCACCTTACTTTGCTTCTATCACCCAAAATCTCTAGCTTGATTGGGTAGTGATCTGATCCCGACTGGGGAACAATGTTGCATTCAAATGTGAAGGGGAACTTGCTAAAGTCACCGCCAAAGAAGAATCTGTCAAGCCTCTCAGCTATATTGTTAAACCTTGATCTTTGGTTTGTCCATGTGTATGATCCTTCTTGCATTGGAATTTCCATCATTGCATTTCTCAAAATGAAATCCACAAAGTCTATTTGCGATTGAGACCTTGAGTGTTGGCCCCCCTTTTTTTCACTACTGCGAATCAGAGCATTGAAGTCGCCTCCTACAATGAAAACACTTTCGTGTTCGAGCTGCATTAGGTCCTCCACCTCCTTGCAGGTCACTCTCTTTCCTTGCACCGAGGTTGGCCCATACACATTGATCAATATGAAGGATAGGTTGGCTCTGTAGCTTTTAATTCTGCAAGCTAGCCAAGATTTGTTTGCCGCTATTTCCTCTACACAAACTGCCTGTTGCTTGGCCAAGTTTATTAGGCCGCCAGATGCTCCCTGCGCATCTACAGAAAGCACCTTCCATGCTTTGTGATAACGGTCAATTTTTTCCACCTCCAATCTTCCTAGTTTGGTTTTCTGTATTAACAAAACATCTATATCTATGACTGAAAGAAAACGCCTAAGAAGGCGTTACTTGTTAGGGGCGTTTAAGCCCCTAATATTCCAACTATAGATCCTCATTGCCCCCTGGGAAGGGAGCTGCCCTTCCCTGATCTTAGTAGCATGGAGATTTTTAGTTGTCTTGGAGCCTCTCCATCCATGGCTCTCTTCTCAACCTTCGATTTTCTTCCCACTTTCTTTTTGTCCCCGCAGTCTGGGTTACACTTCCCTTCCAACATTTGCTTCACCCCCATGTTTCCTCTAGGGGATTCTTGATTAGTTGGGATGTCTGGAGGTGCTTCTTCATCTTGTTCCCCTGCCTTCCAGGGATCCACTTTCAACTCCTCTGTCTCACTTTCTGGGTCTGCCTTCTCTTCTTCCTCGATTGGCTCAGCCAATGTCCATTTTATATCCCTAAACGAGACCAATTGCATATTGTTTCCTTCCCAATCCAGCTCCTCTTCCTCCTGAAATTCCAACTGGGAGAGGTGCACTTGAGAATTTCCAACTTCTCTTGCCATTAATCACAAGTCGTTGCCAACCTCCATGATGGTTTCCAAATCTCTCAGCTGATTGTTCTTCTATCACCTCCATCATTCTCCAGACTTCATTGGGATCCAATCTGCCTTGGACTTCAATATTTGCTTGGGGGGGTTCATCCAATGTGGCTTTGTTCTCCCTGACTTGCATTTCCTCTGGCTTTTGATCTTCTTTTGGTGCTTTCGAAGGACCCTCACCATTCTCCAAGATTCGTTTGCCTTTGGGGTCGGAGTTAAAATTTGCCCAGAAGGTCCTGTTTTCCCAAGCTTTTCTGATCTGGATTTGTTCCTCTGTGAATTTCCATGAAATTTTCTGGTAAAAATGTCCCTCTGCATGTATAAGTTCAAGAGTTTCCTCGACAGAGTTCCATGGGGCTAATTCCACATAGATGTTCATCATACCATTGTTACCTGAGTGATACGCCGCCTCATCCACCTTGACTATTTTTCCCAGGGCGTCCCCTATGCAGATCAGGGCCGCTTCACACCACAGTTCTGACAGTAAATTCGGTAGACTGATCCAGACAAGCATCTTATCAGGGATGAAGTCTTGTGGGTTAAAATTTTGTCCCCATTGTATGAGGTGAAAGCCCGTGCCTTCAAACATTAAGTCTTTCTTCTTCAGGATAACATGTTTTATTTGTTCCGATGCACATTCGAGGATAAAGAAGTCCTCCTGTAGGAATTTAATCTCAACTTCGCCACTCCAAGTCTCCTTCCACCAGAGAGCCATCTTTTCCTTGGAATTCTTGCCTCCCCACCATTTCCCTAAAATCGCACATTTTGTCAGTTTTTCCCTTCTACCCTCGGTCAAGGCTGAAGGAATCACGATGGTTGTGCTTGAGTGCAGTTTACGAGACTCCTTTTTGGCTTCTGCAAGGGGCCTTCTTGCCCTACCATCGCCCGACTTCCATGGTGGTAGCGGTTGCTGGAGTGCAGAGGTATTGGTATATTTTAGATCTCTTACTTGTTTCTCAGGCTTCCTCGCTCTCCAGTTGCCATCGAGGTCTGACCTATGGTCACGGCTTTCCCAAAACCCTCCATTCCTTTTTGATGTTTTTGAGTTCCACTCCCGAGCCCTGTTTTGCTTAGGTTCCTTCACCTTCCCGATTTCCTTGATGCTTCCCCCTTGTTGCCATTATTCAAGGCTATCCATGGAGGGGGCCTCCCATATGCTCTCTTGCCTTGAATGATTCCAGGCTTCTCTCCCCGCATTGGCGCGTTGCAGTCTCCATTTTTCCTGTACCAGGGGTGACAATGATCCTCCCATTTTCCATTCACCAAAACCCATTGTGGGGCATGGTCTACCTAGTTTTAGAATTTCTCCTCAGAGTGTCTTTCCCACTGGCGGTCTTCTTCCTCCGCTATGTCACACCAACTCCTACCTTTCTGGATCTCTGCTGATTTTCGCACTTCTTCAGCACCGCTACTCGCCATTTTTTTGCATGCATTTATAATTTTAACATTCATATGAGTAATGTTAGTGACATAATTAAATAATTAATTTTTATTTAATTAATCAAGAGGAATAAAGTTTAAATCAAGCGATGACATAGTGAATTAATTAAACAATTCAAGATTATTTAATTAATAGAGGAAAATAGGGTAAATAGGGTTAAATGATGCAAATGATGTCAAATGCAATAATGATAATGAAAGTGATGCCAATAATGGAAAAATATCATTTTAGGATGTTTGATATGTGTTAAGCCATTTTTACTTGTCTACATTTTTCCCCTCTTTGACACAATGTACTTGATGCTTTGTTTCAAAGAATTTGATGTTTAGATCAAGATTGAGAAAATTTAATTTTAATGATACCCCATTGTGCCCTAGTGGTCAACGAAAGGATGACAAGACGTTGGGTTTCCCCCTCGAGAGGTCAGCCAAAAAAATTACTTTTCGAGTCGAGCTTGCGACAAGGTTTAGGAATAGTTCTGATGTGTAGAGGACAAAAAATTAGCCCCTAGTGGTTGTGTTTAAGGTTTAGGATGATCCCAGGTGCTCAAAATTTAACCTAGGAGGGTTCCTAGGGGTAAAAATTAGGGTTTGGGAGGGTTAAAATAGGAAATTAGGGTTCAGTTATCCTCATTTGCACTCTTAGCCTTTCTAAATTCTAGGTCTCTAGTGATCCATTGTTACGAATATCAATTTGCAATGGCTTGCATTATAGGTGCCCTACACAGAGTAGACACAGTTCTTCAGTTCCAACGACTAGTTGACATAGGGATAGTGGTATGTATGCTTTTCATTTTTTCTTTCATCTTTTTATGCTTTTCTAATTAATGTTCAAAGTTGAACTAGGATGATAGCGACAATTTAGGAAAATGCCACTAGTCATGCGATATTATCACTATAGTACTAGGTTAGATGACAACAGTTGTGAAAACCAACTACTATCATTGAATTAGACCACGATAGTAAAAAGTGGTCACTATTGTTTGATCACAATTGTCAAAAACAACTATACATTAGAAAATTTAGGTAAAAGACCGCTATTGCAAAAAGTAACCGCTATTTTAGCCATAACTATTTTGGTCATTTGCTCTGTAGGTTTTAATGTTGTAGGAGCCTCAGTACTCCTCTATAAGATTCTACACAAGGTTACTAATGTGTGGTGTATGGGAGCAGACCCATTTTAGTGATCCGCTATCATTGTAAAATAGGGTCACTATTGTAAAAAGTAACCACTATTGAAGCAATAATAGGCTCGCTTTTGTTTAAAATGAATGTTTTAGCTAGTTTGTTTATAGTTTTAAGTTCTCAATTTGATTTTCTAGCAAAATTTTGACCTTGTGGGTTGAATGTTTGCAAGTGGTTCTCAAAGCACTATATTCAAGAGAGCGTCAATCACAACAGTTATTAAATTTCATTGTTGGATTTTAGGAGTTGGAGAGGGAATTCTTAGATGTTGTGGGCTTACGATATATTTGCTACATGCTAGAGATATGAGCTCATAGGGCCATGATGACTATGTTAGTGGAGAGATGGAGATCCAAGATCTCTTCCTTCCACTTTCCCATTGGAGAGTGTACCATCACTCTTGAGGATGTATGGAGAATCCTATAGATCCTGATTCATGGGGAGTTGGTAACATATGATGTCTAAAGGGGTACTCAAGCCATGCAAAGACTCCTAGGTGTAGAGCAGCTTCAAGTGGTGGATTTAGAGATCGATTTGACACTATTTGTAGATGGTGTTGATCTAATGTCGATGATATTGGCTGGACATATTATCGGGCCCTTTATGCCCAAGAGGAGAGCACAATGATTTCTTGTTGGCTAGGGGATTTGTATAGAGCAAATGATGAAGCATGGTATAGTGTATGTTTGGGGCCTATATGTGTTGGATCACTTGTATAGAGAGATGCATGAGGCAGTATAATGTGGTGATAACTCTATTTCCATTGGGATGACTCTTCTCCATGTGTTAGCATGGGAGCATGTGGAAGTGACTCAACTTGATGGCTTGGTTCAAAGGGATCCTGAGGATCCCTATGCTTATAGATACTCTAATTACTTACATTACACACAACCAAGCCAACTATCATACTAGCAGGTAATTTTTGATGACATGATAGAGTTCATTTGGAGGCCCTATATGGCATGTGAGGCATGGGACAATGGCCATGATCAGTTGACATATTGTAGGCAGACTTAGTGGCTGATAGGCTGAGTTGATATCATACTTGAGAGGTATTTTCCAGAGAGAGTGCTCTCTAGTTTTGAGAGAGGCAGACTAGATTCGCTGATGACTATCATACCCATTTTCAACACACGGTGAATGAGAGGTCAATGCATGAGGGCCCAAAGTAGACTTAGGGGCAGTTGTGACAAATTTTTAAGAATTGGCAACTATTGGATGGGGATGGGTAGTTGGTCCCCCAGATCTAGGGACCACTAGAGAGTATGTGCAATGGTGGGTTCGCCATCGACCCTTGATATTTATAGCTCCTACTAGTGTTGGCCCTATTATCGGCCAGGTCAAGAGGATGGTAGGGATTGCAAGTAGAAGGGGAGATAGACTGAGGCTGCAAATCACACATGAGCAGTTGTAGAGAGCTCAAGATGAGCAAGGTGATGGTGATCGATCACAACATGATGGGTAGGTTCTATAGGACAACCAACAAAAGCAAGGACCACAGGCACCTCCCCCACAAGGAGACATGGTTGCACATGTTGCTCAGGTCATGACTGATAGAGATGCCAAGGTTGTTGAGAGAGATGTCAAGATTTCCCAATGACAGGCTGTAGACGCCTAGGTAGCTGCATTGGCAACGAAGTGCAACATGATCAAAGCTAAGTGAGATGCTCTCTGGTAGGAGAGGGATTAGTGAGACAAGAGCTAGCCACTGAAAGACAACCACAAACCTCCCTAGAGATTGCACATGCTTCTTATATATCTCGAGATTAGTGGCAGAGGGAGAGAGAGTCCCTAATAGAGGAGAGGACCTACTACCAAACTCTCTATGAGGCCTAGGTCTCAAGAGTGATGAGACGTCCTAGATTCAAGGTGCCTAATAATGCCACAGGCGCAGAGTCATCAGGTTGCTAGTTAGTGGACAGAGTTTCAAGACAACCCTGTCATTTGATCTTGCTCCTTTAATCGTCTCTTGCACACAACCACAAAGACTAGTATGATGAGTAGCATAGATCCCCACCCTGAGACAGACAATAGGGTTGATATTGATTTTTCATGATCTTTATGTTTATGTTATTGTATCACAAACTTGATGTAGACATGGTTTGTATATACATTCATTGGCCCATCTGAGGCCTCGTATATATTTTGTATATTTTTGGATGTTTATATCATGCATGATATTGATGTTGTACATATTTCTCATTTTTTTATGATATATGAGATACCATTTTTTTTGTCATGACATATGTGTTATGAGATGTTTATGGATTCTTATATGTATATGATAAATGATTTATATGCTCATGTTTTTGGTACTTTTCTAATGCATTTATAGGATATGGATGTATGAATGATTTATACATGTATGCAATGGATAATGTTATGATGTATGATGTTTTATTATATGATGGACATGATATGGACTAATGAGTTTGTGGATGCAGGATGCATTCAATACTAATGATTTTTTGATGCAGGATGTAGACATTAGTTAGAAGACATGTTAGGATGATTAGAGATAGATAGAAGTGTTAGATAATTGATCTAATTTTTGAAAATCCATGGATTATGATTTTATGATATGCATTGATGAGATAATTGATGATATGATTGATGTTATACATTGATGACACAATAGCACAATAGGCAATTAGCGGCGACTTTGGCACTAGATTTTATTGTATTTTGAGCACATGAGTCAGACAATTTAGCTGGTGTCAAACATAGCGCAAACAGGCATGGTCAGTTCAGCGCCCTTTTTAACGACGGCTATTGCACTGTTTTTAGTGCCAAAATTAGCACCAAAAAATCATGGCGCCTCCATTAGCACCTAAAATTGTGTCAGGAAGTGACGACGGAAATGGTGTCAAAATTGGTGCCCAATTTGGCTTCCAGTTTTGCTTCCATGTCTACTCCCATTTTTGCTTCTAGTTTTGCTTTCATTTTGCATCCAGTTTTGCCTCCAAGTTTGCTTCCGGTTTTACCAGCAAGTTTGCTTCCAATTTTGTTTCCAGTTTTGCTTCCATTTTGCTTTGGTTTTGCTTCCACATTTTCTTCTGGTTTTGCTTCCAAGTTTGCTTATGATTTTGCTTCTAGTTTTGTTTCCATTTTTTCTTTCGATTTTTCTTCCAATTTTGCTTCCAGTTTTGCTTCTAGTTTTGCTTCCAGGTTTGCTTCTAGTTTTGCTTCTGGTTTTGCTTCTAATTTTTCTTCCAATTTTGCTTCTGGTTTTGCTTCCGATTTTGCTTCCGGTTTTGCTTCCAATTTTGCTTCCAATTTTGCTTCCAGTTTTGCTTCCAGTTTTGCTTCCAGTTTTGCTTCCAGTTTTGCTTCAAAATTTACTTCAAGTTTGCTTCCAGTTTTGCTTCTAATTTTTCTTCTAAGATTGCTTCTAGTTTTCTTCTAGTTTGGCTTCCATTGTTGCTTCCTTTTTTTCTTCTAAAAATGCTTCTTTTTTGCTTCCATTTATTAATTTAATATGTTTTATTTCAATTTAATTAGTTAAATATATTGTGCATCTTAAATAACCCATATGATTATAGAGTAAGTAATTTAATCATTTAACTCATATGATTAAATAACAATATAATTATTGTAACATGATCATCATCTATAATTAAAAAAATTAAATCAAATATCTATAATTTAATTGAATTTGACAACATCCATCTTGAGCAATAAATTAAAATCATCATACTTAATAAATATCCATCAAAAAATCATCGACCATTTTTAATTTATATAAATTGAAAAGTCAATACTGACAAGATCATCATCATATAGAACTAAAACAAGTGAAAGTCAAATATGCCAGTACATCAAAAACATGTCAAAATGATACATGTCCAACAGTCGACATAAGTGAAAATGATACATGTACAAATGACATAAATAAAATTGATAAGTTATGTAACTCAAATTGATACAAGTCAAGATGATACATGTCCAAATGATATAGTGAAAATGATACATGTCAATATGATATAACTCAACAATATAGTATAGTAGGCTATGAAAATGATACGTATGATAGTAATCATTAAAAGAGTCATCATAATGATATATCAACAACCATCCATGATGTATTCTATATGATCATGAATGTTACTGATTACTATCACCAACTGTCTCATCATCATCACCATCCTGATCATCATTGGACGTTGTTGTCATCGTCGTCATCATTGTCATCAGCCTTAGTGTCTTCCACATCATCCTTTGCCATGTGATCTATACCGGAAGAACCAATATTTTGTGGATCTATATCATGTTGAGGATCATCTTGATCTTCTAGAAGACCCGTGTTCTGCAAAAAAAAAACATTTAAAATGAAAATTTATTATTTATTTTTTTGGTATATTTCTAATATTACAACATATGAGACAAACCATAATCATATTACATCATATAAAAGTGTACATACCATAATAAAATTTCAAAATAGTTACAGCTAATACTGGTGAGTCAGGACAAACTTCAGCTTTCAAAAACAAAGCCAATTAGGCTGGCAGACTTGTGGATCAGGCCAACATTTGGTGGAAGAGGAAGAAAGATGACTGGAACTCTGGAGACCCACCATAATGGATTTCAATATTCAACCATGAGAGCAGAAGAGAGAGATGATATCATGTATCAAAACATTTAGCATGCATTCTTCCAACTAGCAGAGAAGGAGATGATTACTTTGCTTCATTTTAATTTGCATAGCCATATCACGGTGTGGGAACCAAGAAGACCAAGGATGTTTAGTTTTATGTGGAGGTAATGGATGTGGTCCAAATTTAGGAGGGGAAAGAAGGTCAATGTATGATCTTGATGAAATTGAGGAAGAACAACAAGAGAGGGACAAGAAAAATAATTTAATCAATACAGAGTTTCAAGGATTTGTCAAGCGAGTAAGAGAGCTATGGGAGTAGCCTCATCTAAAATATTTTGAACTAGAATTTGATATACCATTTAGAGAGCTTGGTTTTCATGGATTTCCTTTCAAAGCCTCTACTATTATTGTTCCTATGGTAAATTGTTTGGGTAGAGTTGGTGCAATTACCTTTCTTAGTAATCACTATTAGTGAGATTGAGATTGTTAACCTTGAGAGAGTAGGACTTGGGCAAAAGGAATTTGATATGGCTATTGCTTTCAAAGAATTCAAGTGGGATGTACTCCACATTGACGCCATTCCTCAATCTTCACTTGATGGCATCAAGGAATGGCTGAATTCCATGGATATAAAGTATTATGAAAGCAAAATGAACTTGAACTGGCGGCCAATTTTGAAGAGTATTACTAATGATCCAGATAAATTTTTTGAAGATGGTGGTTGTGAATTTTTGAATATGGAAGCTAGTGATTCTGATTCTAATAATTCAGAAGAGTCAGATCAATGATATGAACCCTCTGATGTAGAAGAGGAATCATAATCAAATTTCATATAGCCACCATCAAGAGTGTTATAAGCCAACAAGATGGAGGGAATTCTTATATAAGGATAATTTTCAATGTTGTAGGTACCGGCTTTAATTCCAACTATAATGGCAACATTGAAATTCCCTAGAAATATTTATGTTAAGGAAATTTCCTTTAGATGCAAGGATTCAAAGCACATCAACCATGTGCTACAAATGATTAAACCCCAAAGACGATCTTTAGCAATGAAAGAGTCTGAAAAGGCAGAGAGAGCTACACTAGCAACTCAGGAGAAACTTCAGCTTTCAAAAACAAAGTCAATTAAGCTGGCAGACGTGTGGATCAGGCCAACATTTGGTGGAAGAGGATGAAAGATGACTGGAACTCTGGAGGCCCACCATAATGGATTTCGGTATTCAACCATGAGAGCAGAAGAGAGAGCTGGTATCATGTATCAAAACATTAAGCATGCATTCTTCCAGCCAGCAGAGAAGGAGATGATTACTTTGTTTCATTTTCATTTGCATAACCATATTATGGTGTGGGAACGAAGAAGACCAAGGATGTCAAGTTTTATGTGGAGGTAATGGATGTGGTCCAAACTTTAGGAGGGGAGATCCTGATGTCTACCAAGAGGCATAAAGTCGGATGAATTAAGTTCACCTACATGTCTGCCAAAGTTTACTTCCAATTTTTATGACTGTTTTTCTTGACTGTCAGAGTTTACTTACAAATTTGAAATTTATTTCTAGTCATTTTGATGAGGATATATTCAGCCAATGTGTAAGCACCTTTTGTTTGTATCACAAGCATTTGTGCATTGCAAGAATTATGAATATCCATGGTCTACACCTATGTCGTCTCACTTATTGGATCTTCTATTTCAATGTTTTCTATGGCCTTCTCTGTTTGAGGTAGCACCTGACAATCCTACCTCCTTTCCTTAGCTAGGAAGTGGATTTGAATTTGGAAATACTGCACTTTAAAACTAGCTATGGTTTAAGGAGATCTAGTCTAGCTTTGTTGTTGACACCCTCAATCTTCAACAAGGACTTAGATGCATGGACTGAAATGCAAGCTTTCAAACTTAGATTTCAATGTGCATAATTTGATTGATTATGGTTTTTATAGGTAGTTGTCTTTACATGACTATTTTGGATTGTCAATATGTGTAATAGTGACTGCATCCTTATCAAGTTTGGCTACCCTTATTCAGAATGCTTTGGCCTTTGGACTTGATACAAAGTTGTGCATTGTTATTCCATATTTGTAACATGTAGGAAATTTAAGGGGTACAACATATAGAAATTCAGTACTGTCATCCAAGGAAAACTTACATATGGTGTATCAAGAACAACAGAAAAATGCTTTTATTAGGGTTAATGCTTTCTTCCCTCACGCTGTTGATATTTTCCCCAAAACATGTTTTTTTAATATTTCAGCGCATCTCAAAATTCAATGTATTGATTAACATTTGTTACACATTTCAACTATTTATGCAAATGATGCATATATGTTAACTCGATCAATGTTGTTACTTCAGTAGTTTGACTTCTATGACAACCAACCATTATGCATTTCATCTACATCCTTCTACTATTTATTCATGCACATAAATGGTCATCTTGTAATCATAAGTTTTGAGCTCTATTTACTCATCCTACACATCAATAAACAACTCAATGCAAGAGATGCAAATTGACATATTAACACAACAATATCCAACTAAGTTATTGAAACTCATTGATACCTCGTTCTCCATCCAGATTACAAAATCATTCCACTTTTTTTTGTAACATATTCTTTTCAAATTGCTTTAGATGGCGGTCATATTTCTCCTCCTGTCAAAACATGGCACATGGACTACTTAAACTAATTAATATGCAATCATTTACTTTTTCCAAGGAAATAAAAATATATATCATTTAACATACTAAATATACTTACAAATGTACAGATCAAGGCCTGTAAACCTTTCTAGCGACTATGATGTGTGGCACGAAGTTTCTCAAGCCTAGCCTTGGAGGCCTTGTCCTGAAACATATAATAATCGAATTTAACTATGCACAAATAAAATTTAAATATCGTTTAATAAATTTGATATAATCTTATGAGAAAAATCAAATACCTGCATACTCTCCTCACCGGACTTCCTCTGTGCATCAGACTTCTCATATGCTTTTACAAGCTCTTTCCATACTTTCACACTTACATCAATTGGCCTTCTTTTCTGCCTTAGCTTAGGAGGGATTTTTTTTATCTTCTTTGTTTGGTTGCACTGAAATCTCTTGCATTTTTGAGACATTTGTAGCTTTATCTTCTTTACAAACCAACCTATGCCAAATTCAGTCTCCATGTCATGGATAACTACTTTTTTCAGTTGCATGGGTATTTGTGAGAATGGAAAATGTAGATGGTCTTTAAACCGTTGAAGGCATGATTTCTTCAACCTATTCACAAACATTTTCCTAGCATCTGTCATTTAGACTTCCCCTGAAACCACCTCGTAATCTATCTTCATATTGTGGCTACCAATGCAAGATTGATAACATGGTGTGGTGGAAGAAGTTTGTGTCCTAGGAGTGGTTGGGACATCAGAAGTCTCTGCTCCTTGTTCCACATTCTTAGAGTTTACTGTCACTAATTTCCTCCTGGATATTTTGTTCAATCCAAGACTAGTTGGGGAATCAATTGATTCCCTTTGACACAATTGATTTGTTTGCAATGTTTGAGGGGCATTACTAGATTGTTTTTCTATGTATCTAGAAAGTGTTGTCCAGTCCACATTAACCAATTTTTTCACTACCTCTACCCCCAATATGGAAGCCAATTCCTCTTTATCTTTTTCAGTCTCATGTCCCTATATATATATATTTAAATTATATTTCTTCTTCTAAATTTTGAAATAAAAAACTAAAACCTACAATTCATCTTTATCTTTGACATTCTCATGTCCCTATATATATATAAAACAAAACTAAAAATTAAAACTCAAAGAAACAATGGTAACATTTACAAATCTATAAATTGACAATGAATTACCTCATTGTGGCCAGAGTCTATTGACAATGTTCGCTTCCTTCTAATGCTTGACATTTTGAGGTGACCTAGGGAAAATTATTCTTGTCCAGTCTGTGGAGGCAAACAAAGTACACACTATCAGGTATGAAATTTTTTGTCTAGTTTGTGGTATGAAAGTTTTGTTTTGTGGGAAAATATGTTCGCTAGGTTCGCTTAGTGTTGATAACCTAAGGAAAATATGTTCGCTGGCTTTGCTTAGTGTTGATAACCTTATCACGAAAACTATTTCATAATTCAATCTTGCACAAATTTTTCATGGCATTGGTGACTATGGAGTGACTGGAAAAAACCATGTGGTTTCTGCATTTATTTTCAGCAGTTGCTCAACAATGACATGTTCACTGGGTTTGGTTAGTGTTGACAACTTAGGGAAAATATATTTGTTGGGTTTGCTTAGTGTTGATAACCTTATCATGAAATCTCTTTCATAATGCAATCTTGCATGAATTTGTCATGGAATTGGTGACTATGGAACGACTGGGAAAAACCAAGCAGTTTCTACGTTTATTGTTCGCAGTTGCTCAGCAGTGACCGACCCAATTCCCATATTTTCCAAACAATTCACTATTTCCTTAATACCCATTTAGGGAAAGAATATAGAGGCATCCTAACTTTGTGCTATAATATTTTGAGCCAAAGCTCAAATGGGTAGGGTAAAAAATTTTGTTGGTTTCTCAAAGGTTTTATAATTTATAATGATGGGACAATTTAGAGGCCACAAACTAGTAAATAATCACGAATTCAAATGCAATACAAAGAGCAGTAAAAAATCATGAATTCAACAAAGAAAATAAAATTGTAACCTTACCTATGGTGTCGCAAGCTAAATTGAATTTCTCATCAGTTGTTGGTAGCGCCCTGGTCTCTTCCTTCGCGTGACATTTTTCCCTTTTTTGTCATCTGATTTCTTCCTTCACGCGGGAAATTTTTAATTTTTTGATTTTGATTCAGTAGTTGGCGCTTTAGTCAGCATTAGTTGACACCAACTTTAGCATTGACTTTTGGCTATTAATGTAATCTATTTGGGGCACCTAAGGTGGCGCCAAGTGTGCCTAATTGGGCGCCTATCATTGTTGTATAATGACTATTGTCATTGTTGTGTATTACAGGATCTAGAGTATTGGAAATAATTCCAACACCTACCTTATTTTTGTGACCACCGTTGTCCTATGGCTTCTTCATCAACTTAGTGTGGTAGAGCAATTTTTACCATGGTCCTGCAAGGTACTTCATCCTTCTTAGCAGTAGTGCGGTGAAAGCTTCTGTGGTGGCACACAATTCTTCCTTCTGTTCTTGGTGGTGTTGCGGTTACTCCTGAGAGTTTTCTACAATTGGTGTGTGGTAGTGCAGTTACCAACATTGTCCCACAGATCCTTTATTAGCTCGGTGCAGTAGAGTGGTTTTTACCGTGGTCCTGCAAGTTTCTTCTTCCTTCTCGGTGGTAGTGCGGTGAAAGCTTTTGTGGAAGCATTTTTATTCACAGAGGAGGCCATGGAGAGAGGATGTGGATGGCATAGAAATACTAAATTGCTAAGAGGAAAGTGGGTGGAAATAGATGAGACAACAAAATCTGCAGATACAATAGAGGTAAGAAGAGAAAGCAACCTCAACCAAAGGAGGAAGGTGTTTATGAGTTCACAAATGCTACAACATAGAGGAGATATCAATATGTCAAATATATGACTAAAGTGAGGTTTTGTGTTGGATAGCATATCGTTGAAATGATATAATTGGTGTACTAAAAATTATTTACTATGTTGTTTATTATAGGGGCGAGACGAGACCATCGCAACAAATCGTGTCATATCAAATGAGGACACAACAGATGAAGTGGGACATTAGGTACTCAAATTTTGACTTAGGAAAAAATGATCTGATGGCATTTTGTGATACGTCCATCTTTTTTCACAGTATTATTAAAATTTATAATGTATTATCCAATCTTGAAATAAATTAATGCATGTTGTTGATTATTTTAGATGGAGATTGGAGCAAATTCAGAGCCTGAGCATTCAACTAGCAAAAGAAGAAGATATGTACGTGGATGTGTACCTAAAACTGTTAAATCACGTAGACGATAGTGGGTGGAAGAGAATATGACAATGGATATTGCAGACACAACAAATGATTGCACTGAAGAAGAGGTAGGTATATATGTTCATACAATTTATATTTTTATTTTTTAAGCCATATTTGATTATATTTCTTTGAAATTGATACATTTATGATTTATCCAGTTGTTTCCAAACATTAAATAATGCTTGTGTTTGTTGATAGGTAGAAGATTTTGATGAAACAATACATACTAATACCCAAGATCCAACTGGGTTATTAAGATTTGGACAGGATGATCCAAACCATACCAGGGTGACAAGAGCAAGATTGAAGAGAACACTATCACTTGAGAAATTTGAAGAGCTTACGAGAGTTGCATACACTAATGACATGCCACCTAGCCTTAATGATGATGATCATGATAGTGAAAATGCAGTGCATGAAGAAGGATTGAATGAAATGCTTATAGGTTTCTTTGGGGATGGAAACAATTATGACAATAATGATGATATGGTTGATAGTAACGATGATAGCAGGGGTAATTACCACCAACGTAATGTTGATGATAACAACATCAAAGACTCCATCAAGCAAGCAACAAAGACACCCGTGTTCAAATCGGGTGCAAGTAGAACCTCAAAATTGGCATGCACATTAATATTATTAGAAATCAAGTCACTATTTGGTTGGTCAAACAAAGGAATCACTACCCTACTGAAGTGAGTTGAAATCTATTTCTTACTTTGCATTGTTAATTGGTGTACATAATTCATAAACGTTCATCAACTTCGTTTATATTTCTTTAAAGGGATTTTAAAACCATATATTGTATAAAAACAGTCCTAGTATAGATTGACATATCAAACATCTTCATCATAAGTCAAACATTCAACTGATTTAATCTCTGGAAATCTTACAGGGAACTAAAATCTAAAATATTCCCTGAAGAGAATGTGTTTCCATCAACTTGCAAAGAGGCGCGTCTGTTGTTCCAGTTGAGTTGGGGATTGAATATAAGTGAATTCATTCATGTAAAAATTATTGCATTTTATATAGTGATGAATATGAAAACAAGGTAGAATGCCCTATGTGCAAAGAGAAGAGATATCATACAGATTTACAAGGTCCTACAGTTCCAAAGAATGTTTTACGTCACATGCCAATTATACCTAGACTTCAACGAATGCTTCGTTGTAATTCACTAGCACAATTGATGGACTAGCATGCAAAGAATGAGAGTAAAGATGGATTCATGCGAATTCTGGCTGACTCCAAAGCAATGAAACACATAGAGGAAAAATGGCCAACAAAATTCAAAGATGAACCCCGTAGTATCAAGTTTGGTCTTGCAATTGATGGAGTGTGCCCGTTCTCTTTCCTGAGCTCAAATTATAGTGTTTGGCTAGTTAGATTGATAGTATACAATATTCCCCCATGGATGAGTGTTAGAAAGGAGTACCTTATGCTAACTCTCATTGTTCCAAGAAAACATCAAATTAAAAACATGGATGTTTATTTTGCACCTTTTATTGATGAGATGCAACTGCTATGGAAAGGCATAAGAATGTATGACATATAACGTCCTCCATCAAACATGTCCTTCATGTTGTATGGTGTGCTATGCTGGACTATTCGTGATTTCCCAAGACTTTGTGTTTGTTCTGGTAAGATAAAATAGTTACATATTTACATTCATAATTTATTCTCATCCCAACTTCCATACTTAGTTTTATACTATTTTTTTTATGTTATTGTAGACACGTAAAATATATTGATTGACATCGTGCATCTGATCTTGACTTACTAACATCGTTTCTTCCTGAATCATCCCTCGGTTTAACCATTTAATCAAATCCCCCTATCTAATTAAATTCATCAATATTCGTCTCTTAATTAAATAAATCATTTTATCTGATTAAGTCAATTCCTTCTGTTAATTAAATCAATCCATTTGATCTAATTATCCCTATTTAATTAAATAATCAATTTATTTGATTAAATCTCTAAAGTCTATCCATTAAATTAAATAAATTAAAACCTTATTTGATTTAATCTAACACCATCTCTTTTAATTAAATAGATCAAAATCCTTATTTAATTAATCTCTTGTCATATTCCTCTCTTATTTGATTTAAATAAACCCATAAATCTAAGTCAAATAAGTCACATCATCAAACCTCTCTCATTAAATTAATTACCCTTGATTAATTTAATCTAATCTCATGTCCCATCCTCTAGATAATGCAAATTGCACATGAAAATAGATTTAATTCATTTATTAAATCCCTATTTTCCTCACATGGCATCTTTTGGAATATTCTCTCAATTTGAATTCAAAAATTCCAAGTCAACATGTACATCCAACAAGGCAATAACTTCATCTTACATGTCCTTTGCCTTGAGCCAAGTGGCATTTATTGCATTTTCCCTTCCCTCTTGCATGCCATTTCAACAAATTTGAATTTCAAATATTGGCATTTATTGGCACAAACCCCAAATCTTGCACATCCATCATCCATTCATAACTTGACAAGTGGCACCATATCATTGGATGAATGTTAGTCTCACATTGCTCAAATTTGGACTTTCATCCATCTTGAAATCCTATAAATAAAGAGCTCATATCTTCATTTCATCATCCACAATCCAAGCAAAGTTACCATGCTCAAATATCTCTTGAATTCCATCTATTATCATTGAGTCATAACTAGGTTTTGCAGATTTTTGGCTTGGAGTCTTCATTCTTCATCAACAAAGTGGATCAAGATCATCTTCAACATATCAAGATTTCATCATAGGAATTGGGAAAGGGCCAATTTTCACATCAAATTGCCACCAATTCCCCCATGGGATCATGAGTTTGCACATCTAATAAGGATTTGATCTTTATTTTATCATTTCATTGTGTTCTTTATTATTTTCTTTCCTAGTTTGAGGTTGTAAATTGATTTCATGGGAAATCCTTGTTTTGGCTTGCAATCACTTGTCTAACTTGTTTACTCTTGTTGTTTTGCAGGTACCAAGGCTTGGGTTCGCACAGTTATTAACATTACTTATTAAAATGTAGGGCTTAAAACAAAGGGGATATTTGCATGTCCAAGAAGTGCAGAACAATTTCAAGGGTGGTATTCTAAAGATCTACATAAATTTATTTACTCAAAAATAGGGTTTTTCTACGACTAGATCATAGGTTTAGAAATCACCTGAAGAATCAATTTGATGGAAAAGTTGAAAATAGAGGGCCTCCCATGATTATAGGTCCAAGTGATTGGTTTAAGAATTATGAATATGCTGAATTGAAAGCTTGGGAGAATTTTTTTGATCGGGGTGATTCAATTGAAGAACTAGAACAAGTTGTAGTTAATATGCCAGAAGGAATGAAAAGGAAATCCATATTTTATGAGCTTCCTTACTGGAAGGATCTATTAATATCTCACCTATTAGATCATATGCACATCTTCAAAAATGTCCCAGATTCTATATTTCGACACATATCAGGCAAAGAGAAGGACAACTTGTCTTTGAGGAGAGATATTGCTCTTTCGCGTACCAAATTTGATAGAAAACATTTGTGGCCAAATAGGGAAATGAAACATATGTAGAAGCTCCATGGATTTTAAAAAAAGAAGAGCTAGACCAACTAAAAAATGTCATCCATTCAATAAGGACACCTACTGGCTATGGGTCATCATTGGCTAAAGCTTTTACAATTGATGGACATATCACAGGATTTAAAACACACGATTTTCATAATTTAATGAAGGTATTAAATATATCAACATTTAACATTTACTGGTAACATTGATTAAGCACTAAATTTATTTTGATATTTTGTTGTGTGAGAAAAAATTACTAATGACCTTTTCATAAATGTGTTTGATAGCATATCATGCCATTGGAAATTAGGGGGGATTCTTGTCTTATAGTTGACTTAAGGAATGCCATAAGTCGATTGTCAGCATTTACAAGGTATGTGGTTATATGAAATGTTCATGTGTGAGAGACATAGAGATATTATATTGCATTTTAATTTATGATTAAAGCTTCATACTAATTTACTATTCTTATATTAGGTGGGTGACCTCCAAGAAGATCCATGAATCTAAAGTGCCAAAGTGGAAGAAGGAAATTGCAGAAATTGTATGTGTATTTGAGAAGGAGCTCCCTACAAGTTTCATGGACCTACAGGTCCATTTAGTTATACTCTTAGTCGATGACATTGAATTGGCGGGTGTTGTATCAACGAGGTGGATGTTTTTGTTTGAGAGGTATATGAAAACTCTTAAAAGATATGTTTGAAAAAAGGCACATCCGAAGGGCTGCATGGTTGAAGGGTATGTATTGAATGAAGCATTTTTCTTCCTGTGTGAATTCCTTGGTAAGGATTTTGAAGATGGCCCACGCATCTAGGATGAAGAACGAGCATCATATATTATTGATGGAGAAAAACCACAATCTAATGGTGTTGAAGTACAAATTAGTAAGTAAATTCATGATCAATGTGGTTGTTTTTCTTGCAATCATTAATTTACTCTCTAATTTATTTGTCAAATTAAGAGCATGACATTTGGAGTTTGAAATAAACATGTTGACATGTAATAGGTGTAGACAAAATTTCTATACTCGACAAGTTCATTATGTGCCACATGGTCTTTATGAACAAATGGATTGATCTGTATGATAAAAAGAGAGAAGAAGTGTTAGAAGCAAGGAGATAGTTTAAGAGATTGAACCCAAGGAATACTCCATTTCCCACTCATCTACTTGGGGAATGGAGCAGATATTTCCCACTAGAATGGGTTACTAAACAAATTCAAAATCAAATAGAAGATGCAAGTACAAATTCAAACATAACAGAAGATGAAATCAACATGTCTAGAGGATGTGAAAGAAAGGTACAGTTGGAATTTTACAAAATGTTTTTTCCTTACAGTTTTGACAGTCTTAACTATTTTAATATTCGTCATTATATTTGTTTTCATTGAAATAAATGGTCTTTCACAGGCAAGGAAATATCCAGCGATGTGGGCATATGGTCGACATTATCGTGTAGAAAGTGTAGACGTAAAGAGACGATCCTTCGATTGTGGCATCATGGTTGACTTCGAGCAATCGAATCGATCAAGCTCAAAAGATAAGAATATAATTGAAGGGAATCTACAATATGTTGGGAAAATTCAAGAAATTATTGAGTTGGATTACTGCTCTTTTAAATGTTGTATTTTTAAGTGTTGATGGTATGAAGCATTTGAGAGGACATGAAGACATGATACCCATAGTGGATTTTTTTCTATAGATTTATCATCGTTCCTACTAGAGGATAAGGAGCCTTATGTTCTACCAATTCATTGTGAGCAGGTATTTCTTAAACTCAAACAAGAAGTGGTAGTGATCATTAATCTATTAATTCATAGCTTATTGTGAATATATACATGTGTTTATTAATCAATAAAATTGTTATAACATACATCTAATATATGTATGTCGTTCATGTGCACGTATTTTTCTATGAAGATATTTTGGACCTGAAATGGATATTTTTCATACATTATGATCCAAGATTAAGGCATGTATTTGACAATGCATTAGTGGATACTGAGAAAAACAATGATGGTCAACAAAATGAGAGAGGGATTAGAGAACATCAAATAAATTGACATCCATAATGATGTTGAAGATGGTTATGTTCAGGCACAAGAAGACAATAATATGTATGGTATAGAAAATGATGATCCAAATACATCTGGTAACAATATAGATGGTCTACAGTCAAATTTCAATGTTGATGAAGATGATGCAAGTCAAGATGAGGATGATGATAATATTAAATACTTGAAAGAACATATGAACATTGAAAATGATACACTGGATGACATTGTAGCTGACAAGACTTCTAAATTTTTAGAATTATTTGCAATCCATGTTTAAAAAAGGATGATTCCTATGGCATAAAATTTGAAATGCTTCAGTAATATTATGTTGTACATGGACAATTGAAAACTTGTTTTATTCTCCTAGTAAGCTTTTTTATTTTCCATTATAATTCTAGACCAAACAACATTTGCGGGGATGGCCTTTAACACCAATCTTAATTTGTATGAAGTTCATGAACCTGTTGTCAAGCAGTAAATTCCTTTCGTAGACAAAAAATGTAAAGGCTTCATTTAAGAAAAGATAAGTAGTCTCTTTCTGAGGGTAATCCACATACAAAAAAGTAAAAAGCACATAAAAAAATTGTACAGTAGAAAATCAGATTCAATCAGCTATGTCTTATTTTGCTTGAACACTTATCTGAAAGACATAGGGTATTCACCATACATTTTCCTTGACAAATCAAACATGTGCTTTCATTTATTTTTATTGTATGTCTCATAAGTGAAATTTTTGTTACATAATGATGCAATGAGAAAATAATATATACAAAAAAATGCAAAGAAAATGTTTGAAATTTAACATGCAACCTACTGTGTTGCACTGAAAGGAATCAAGATTAATTGGGACAAGAAATAAAAATAAAATTTTAATGATTGTACTTAAAAGTGAACTGGATATGAAAAGTGTGGATAATGATGGTACTGAAATTTAAAAACTTGATTCTGATGACATTACTGTTTTATGTCATTAGAGATAAAGAGCACATACAATTTTATATACATAGCAAATGAAGATTTGAAACTAGTAAACTAAAAATTTAAACACTATAATATTTTTCCTTAAACAATAATTCACATACTCACAAAAAGGGTGAAACATTTTTTATTCAAACTTTGTATTCTTTAATAGACATAACAGTAAAAAAATATTTACAAGTACAAGAATGTATACACTATTTCATAGAAAATAAGGAATGTTTCATAGAATATACAAGTACAAGAATATATACACTGTTTCATAGACTTCTAAATTTTTAGAGTTATTTGCAATATGTTGAGTCTCAAAAAAATAGGTTTTTAGACTAAGAGGGTGCCAATCTCTAAGAGGGATTTAATCCTTAATACGAACCAATTAAAGTAAATTATTTGAAAGGACTTTAAGTCACACCTAACTAGAAACCAATCAAAGCATCCACACAGTAACAACAAATGTGCCCTGATAAATCTTTCATATTTAAACAACTTGCAAAGACCACTTTGGAGACAACAAAGCAATAAATAAGCATGAAAATCAACACAACAATTGAACACTGAAAATGGATTATGAGTTATAATGTATCTGCTCCATTATATTGCTCAAAATATAAACATACATAACATGAGTTCTTTTGATATGAATAAGTGGATGAGATGGTCTAGTATCTATTCTAATGGATTGAAATGATGATGATATGATGATCAAAATTGGACCTTGGTTTCCCTATTTGTATGGGAAGCAACAAGCTTTAGGTCCATTCACAAAAGTTACATCGTTTCTTAACTAAAGCATAATTAACATAACATAGAAACTTAAAAAGAGTTTATTGTTAGATGCACCATAGTCCATTAATCAGCAACAAGCGCCCGTGACTACCTAAGATCTATTCAAGGCTCAAGCACCATGTTAATGCATCCACAACAACCAAACTCTGACTACCTCCTCATACAACTCATGCAAGGAACAAATTAACCTTTGACATGTGATCAATGTATTTCTCTTGGGCATAAGGGTTTGCATTCTGTAGAGTGTCTGTCATTACTTTCTCCAATCCAACAATCCTCCCAAGCTGCTTATGCATTTTACTAAGTACCTCATCCTCATCATTGATGTCATCAAGGATGCCTAGAAAATATTTTGATATCTCATTTTTCCAAATTTCCCAATCCTTCAAATCTATTTCTTCAAAGAAATCTGACATGGCCATACATAGTGGTTGGCTGAGGTCATTCAATTCCTGTGTCAAGATATTTTGGAAGTTTTCATTTGTATTCATGAGGCTCTAACATTCTTGGATCAAAGCATTATTATCTCCATCTTTTTCCTTGATATGGGATTCCATTTCCTTCATCCTATCAAGCAAACTTCCATGTTCGATGAGGGCCTTTTATGTTCCACTGTGAGCACGCCAGACACCATCTGCATGTTGGAACATATATTTGAATTTCATACAAATTATCCATGATGCTACTTCAAAAGAAGTAGCCTTCAATTTTCTTTTTAGTTCTTCATGTTCCTTTTGAGCCTTTCCAAATTTATGCTTCCATTGAGCAGTCTTAGACATGGCCTCTAACACTTTTCTTTCATGTTCAATTAAAGGAGATTAAATCCTTGGAGAAGCAGGCAACCTATCTTAGTAGTTGGTTAATTCTTTTTTCAACCTACCATTTTCCTCTATCAGCCACTGGTTATCTCTTACTAGCTTTTGGATATGGGATTTGGTGAATTTGGATACATTCACATTCAAGTCAGCACTCTCCAAGGGATCTGTCTCCCCTACTCTTTGCACCAGGAGATGTCTAAAAATCTGATCATGGTCAATGAGAGAAGGCTTCTTGCTTGGGGTGTAAAGAGCCCAAATTTGCAAAGTGGTATTATCAGGATTGTACCCTGACCCTGTCACCTGCTTCATCCGTTATTTCCAAAGTTTTATTCTTTCTCTTCAAAAATATATCAAACACAATGGCTAAACTAATATCCCACCCAAGAAGGAGCATAACTCCAACTTCTTGCACTAATGCTCTTCCTCTCTTAGTAGTCATGTTTCTCATTTCCCTTTCAAATTCATGTTGCAACTCTTGCAAGGCATAAGCCTCTTTCTTAGGGTCAATGTCCTTTAACCTTTCTCTTATTAGTCTTCCTTTATACTCATATATAAAGGACTTAAATTCAAGGGTCTGCACAAAAGTATCATCTACAACAAATTCCTAACTTGCATGATGCCTCACATCATCTGATAGCTCATCAGAGGCTTCAAAGGTGATCACACTTCTTTCCAATGGGATCTCATATTGGGGTATAATAGAAGCATTAAACTGCGAGACTTCTTCTTCCTCCTCAGTCTTATCTTCTTCCATGGATGGGTAGCCAACTAAAAAGCTCACTTGAATAGAAGGCTGAGGTGATAAGTGATCTAGTGGTGTGATATTTTCTACTTGCCTCCTAGGACTGATGCCCCTCCCTCTTTCAAATGCCACAAGTGGCACATCTCCTATTATTTCTTCTTCATGGAGGATTAACTGTTCAATTATTTCTATGGGATCCTATACCTCAAGGAAATCCCCTACGTAGCCTGGGTTATTATTCACCTTCCAAGCCTCAACCATCATAACCCTACTATAGGCATTCATTCTCATCATGTTTTATTTTTCTTCATAATTTCTGATGACATCTTCTAAAAGGAAACTATGCTCATACCCTTTCAATTTCTGAGAAATTTTGGCATCACAAATGAAGTGTTTAGGATCAAACTTTTCCCTTTTGTTTCCAACCGGCAAGCCATAATAATCTAGTTTTCCACTAACCAAGTCATAGCCTAAATCAGAGATAATAGTGAAATCACCAAAGCATAAAGTGGAAGGCATGAAAGTTTTCCTCCCATAGCTCTTTAAATGCATGAAAGCTAAAAATGAAAATTGCCTTATGATCTCTAAATAAGAAACTATGTCTAGCATAGTCTTAGGTAGCAAATAAGGCGCAACTTCAAATCCATAAACCATGATAACTATACAATCCCCAAACATGTACCAGTCCCCCCAATTGTGATTTATCCCTACTTCATGACCCATACCTTTTGGTCAGAGAAATCTTAAGATCTCTAGAGAGAGGTTGTAGTCACATTTGTGGCCTAGCATCTTGTATAGTGGTTTGACAAAATATTCCTCAAAATATAGGTAGTGGGACCTCCCACACCTGTTGTCCCACACAAATGTCCACATTTGTACAGGCCTTGAATTTCCATCATTAATAAGTCTTTTATTCTTAATTCCTCACCCCATATCCCCATCACCTGCCCTTTGTATAATATCATGTGCATGAAAAGAGAATAGTGCTTGAGATTAATGGCTTCACTGTTATTCTTGATGATATTGAGGGCATTATTGATGGCCTCCGATGAATACTTTGCATAAACATAGGGTTGGTCATTATCGCTCTGGATGTCTGTGGCTAAAACCATGGGAGCAATTGTCATGTTCTTAGGAACATCAATTCCCAGTACTTGACCAGCTAAGTAATAAGCGTATTGAAAGTATTCTTCAAACAAAGCCACAAAGAATGGGGGCTTATCTTCACTAGAGAACCTCATAGTTTGGTTACCCGCACCTTTAACCCTATGTAGAGGAAATTTCCACCTCTTTTAACTTGTGTCCATGGTGCGTTATTCCTCCAACAAGTCCCTGATTTGTAATTTTGTTTTCAAGGAAGTGTCTAGCTGAAAAATCATGGAAATATAATCTGGCTTTATGACCATGAACTGTGACCCATCAGGAAAATGAATTGCTCTCATCTTCAGATTGTAATTCTTTTCCAACACCTTGATTAACTCTATGTTCACAAAGACATTGGGTACTACAAGTTTACCCAAATCTAGATTCCATGGGTTTGACATTGGGCTATGCCATAATTTCTTCCTATAATGATAAATAAAGAGGTCGTAACCCCTACACGGAGTCCATACATCTCCCAGATTTTTCTATTTATCTACTAATGTCACACACGATGGGTTAAGCTATGCTATTCTTCTGGATTTTGGCCTAGACCCAAGACACTGATTGATTAAGTCTTGATTCAATTGCCTAGCTTCAATTTTTTGTATTTTTACTTTTTGTTTTCCTAGGGTTTTTTCCATCTCAACCCTAGTCATTCAATGCTTTCATCTACTTACTGAGAAAATACTTTGAGCTGAGTCTAGACCACTTACTTGGATAAATGTTGCAAGTTTCCAGCTATCTACCACCATCCAACTTGGTTCTCCAAATCCTTTAATTACAATTCAGAGTGATTTCAACTCCTTTGAGGCTTTATCAAATTTCAGGACAGTTCATCCAGCCCTAGTTCATAAATGGCACTTGCACCACCTTTATGATCAAGTTCTTCATTAATAGCGATAGTCTCATCGATATTTTCATTAGTCACATTAGTCGAACTAATCACGATTTCATAACTGTCGAAGAGACTTTTAATTAAAATGCCTGTTGTTTCCTTGATATGTTGGTGTTTTTCCCTTCCCTTCTACTACTTACCGCACTACCGCCTTGCTCAAAGCTTCTTGTTGTAGGGTTATGGTGTATAACGCTCTACTGCATATGTTGCTCACCTTCCTGGCGGTATAGCGATGTATGTTTTTTATCATTACTTGAAGAGTGTCGATGAGACAATCTTATTTGTCTTACCGATATCTCAATGTCTCATAGGCATTAGATTTTATGTTCCTACGATGTTGGTTGTTGGTGTCGATGAGACAAGTTAAGTCTCTTGCCGATATGCCACTGTCTCATCAACAATTACTTCATTATATCCAACAGTTTTGTTTCGCTGAGCATTTGTAGATATACCTTGTCGATGTGACATAAGTGATTCTCTCCTTGATATGCCCGTATCTTGTTGACATTCACTATTTTACATCGTCGATGAGACATATAAATAAGTCTCTTCGACATAGGGGTGTTTCATCTACATTTCTAATTTGTGCTTTGTGCTAATGTCGGGGAGAGTTTGGAGGGACTCTCATCGACATGGTGTTGTCTTGGCAATATGCTATGAGAAATCATAGGAGTATTTCAAAGAAGGAATACACTTTGATTTTGTGATCAAGGGTTTTATTTGGAAGCTCACGTGAGGGATTTTATTAAATTTAAGTTATTATGACAGGAATTCTATGCATATGGTGGATGTAAGAGATGAGTGAAAATGGAAGTATGCAAAAATAATTAGGATGGAATTTTGGCTACAACACAATCCATGTTTAAAAAAGGATGATTCTTATGGCCTAAACTTTGAAATGCTTCAGTAATATTATTTGTGTTGATACAAATTACCTATTGCAATATCCTTAAATTGTTCAATCTTTGGTATGAATTTTTAGCAGAAAAAATTAGGATTACTTGAATGCTTCTTCCATTCATTTTGTATCAACATATGTTTGTGAAGACACAAAAGTTAATAGCTCAATCAGGTAGAGCTTTTGTGATTTTTAAATGAAGAGTAAGGTACATTTTTTTTTCTGCTACATTACATTCATGTGCATAAACAAAATCAGAAGATTACATTACTAGATTGCACTTATGCAGATGCATATAATATAGGAAATATTAAACAATCCTTTCAAAAATGGAGTCTTTATTGATAATGTAAATGCATGTTGTTCCACACAAGTCGTGGAACTGACTATTTGAATGCATATAATTGAAAAACTATACATTTATAGATACAAAAGAGAAAAATGCACATAAAGAGAAAGGGTACAATGATGAATCTCGATTGCTTTGTTCTGCATCATCTTTAGTCTTCACGCTTGTCTAAGCCTCCAAGTTGATGTCTTCCTTGCTGCTCCTAGGTTCCCTGCATTTGAGTGAGAAGAGTGTTGTTAGAGCAATGAAGGATCACCAATCAAAATATGTGCATACATCTATAAACATATAATTTGATCATCATGTACATTCAAATAAATTACATACCATAGATGTCCAAGAAAACAAGAAAGTTATCAAACATATGTATCATATGCTCGGTTTTATCTAGCATGTTTTCTCATTGTGCAGGTATAGATAAAATTAGATTGTTTTGTTTATCTGGTTACAACATGTGGGGTGAAATGTGGCTCCCACAAGGGCTGAGCCCAACTTGCTTCCCTATTGTTTCATTTGAGAACGATAATCACAAGTAAACCATCCATGAAGCATTAAAGATCAATATTTGCAAGGATAGTGGAGTATGTTGGTAAGGGGTAATCTCCTTATTGATAAATATTTATCCTTATTAATAAGAACATTCCACTATCAACACAACCATGATTTTGACAAAACTGATCATCAAGGATTCCAAGATAGTTTTCATTAACAATATGGTTAGCATCATAACAATCACAAGAACTGAACATGAGGGGTAGTCATGTAGATTAAAAGCTTACACGATAGTCATCACTTGCAAATACAGACTAGACAACATGTTTCTACATAACAAATTAAATCGAATACATGAAAGGTACAATGATGAAGTCCATAATAGTGAATGTTGCTTAAGAGGCATTGAAGGACAACATTTTGTATCAAGGAGAACAAGGTAACCTTAAACTCTATTGTACCTGAGTACGACAGTACCTGAGCTTCTAGTGTTTCTAGATGGAACCTATAGCGAAAAAGTGTAGTCTCCATCTGAAGGAACCATCTTCGTCCACCTCTTCCCTGAAGTGAGGGTTGAAAACATTAGAAGAAAAGAAATACCATAATTCTAAAGTAACAATTTGTATCAAGACAAATGTCAGAAAGTATAATTAAAAAGACAAATCCTTACAATTGGACCTCGAATTGGACCAAATAGATTTATATTTTTATCTTTAGAATGTAGGAACTTTCTCTGTCGGAGCTTCACGACTTGAAATTGGATCTCCAATTGGACCAATAAAATTTATGATTTTATCTTTAGAATATAGGAACTTTCTATGTTCAATATTCAAGAGCTCAAATTAGATTAGAAGTTGGATAAGCAGATTTATGATTTTATCTTTAGAATGTAGTAACTTCCTTTGTCGGATATTTGGAAATTCCTACACACAAGTTTTATTTCTGAGCGAAAAAACCCGAAAGTGTTTCACATCGGCTCAAGGTACAATCCAACCTAGTTATGACACCGATAGCAATCCAATTTTTCCTGAACCATCCATACCTGAACGTTGCATCACAATTTATTCTTCTTGCACATAAAAATGTCACATATTAACCCCTTCTAAATAAAACTCAAAATACCATGAAACAATGAGTCCCCTATATTAGTAAGTAACTAGGCAGTCTATAAGGCATAGTTTGATTTTATACAAGGATGCTCATGAAAGGAATCTTCAAGTGACAGTGAGTGAGTTGTTTGAGATTGTAGCTGATGGTGCAATATCCAGTCTTAAAGGTAGTTAGCAAAGCAGTAAATGTGCAAGAAAATCAAATTGTACACAACAAACATTTCACAATGTTATCTTGCATAATGCCTTAATTTTGAAGACAAAAATCTCATTGTATCTTAATGAAAGTAGTGACCTTAATGGTCAATCATTGGCAACCATGATTTTAAAACATGCTATTGTGCTTATGGAGGCAACATTTTAAGCAAGGTGGTGAGTGGTGGTTTGGAACAATGGCAGGTATGAAGGACTTGCTTTATATGCATCACATTATCTAATCATAGGATAATACATCATTTATTTATTTTTTTTAAATCAAAAGAAATTATTCTAAACCCTATATAGGACACATTGATACTTCAAAAGCATCTTATTTATTTTTTTAGATTAAAAGAAGTCATTCTAAACCCTATATAGGATACATTGATACTTCAAAAGCATCTGAAGGAATTTGAGATTATACAAACATATGTCAATTAAATATCTAGATCACAAACAGTAGCGTGAACATTGTAACCCTTGTTGATCAGAGCAGGAATGAGATAAACAACAATGAATCCTATGCCTCCTTACCATTCTCTATCATTCTTTACTAAAACATTTCTCCATTTTGGCGGGCTACGCCTGAAAATAAGGTTTCAACAAATGTTTTATTGTATGTTTATTAAAATGAAAACACCATTCTGCAGGCTATGCCTAAAAATAAGATTTCAAGGAAATTTTTAGAGTATGTTTATTAGAGTTTTAGAGTATTTTGGCAGGCTATATTCTTGATTCCTTAAATGATTTATTTGAATGGATTGTGACTGATGTGATTTGCTACATTTAGTGTTGTAAATTGTAATGATGCCACAATTACCATACTACCGATGTCTCTTATTATACCCATTGTGGTATGGTGGGGTTTTTGCCTTCCCTTCTACTATTTACTACACTACCACCTTGCTCAAGGCTTCTTGTTTCAGGGTTGCAGTGTATACCTCTCTACTGCATATGTTGCCCACCTTCCCAACAGTATAGCAGTGTATGTTTTTTATCATTACTTGAAGAGTGTCGATGATACAATCTTATTTGTCTTACCAATATCTGAATGTCTCATCGACACTACTTCATTATATCCAAGAGTTGTGTTTCGTCGAGCACTTGTAGATATACCTTGTCGATGTGACATAAGTGATTCTCTCCTCGATTCGCCCGTGTCTTGTTGACATTTCACCGTTTTACATCGTCGACGAGACATATAAATAAGTCTCTTCAACATAGGGGTGTCTAAACTCAAGCTAAACCCGAAGCTAAACTCGAAGCTAAACTCAAAGCTAAAGCGGGAGCTAAAATTTGTGTTAAACTCGAAGCTAAACTCAGAGCCAAAGGTGGTGCTAACTGTTGTGCCACACTCAAAGCTAATATCGGTGCTTTAAAGACGACGCTAATTTCGGCACCAATGAGCACCTTAATTAGCGCCAACTTGTCCCGATCAGTGCAAATAAACGCCAAAAATAGCGCCATCCTGATAAATGGCACCGACATTTTTAGAAAATTGGCAAAAAATACATTAAAATAGTGGGTTGAAGCAAAAAACAGAGCAAAAAATGGAGCAAATCACAGGGATTTGTTGTAGTGTGATATGTGATTATATGCATTGATGAGTTTTTTTTTTCTTTTATGGAGGACTAACTAGTTTTTAGCAATCCTTATTGATGTAGCAAATAAATATGACGCACTAACGTATTAATGACCCAAGTGGCTTTGCATCTATTGCATGGACAAGTTTGACTCCACAAACAAGGAGTATTCTTGCTCATACCAAACATACGAAAACCCTATTAGAGTGTATGGTTGAGAAGTTCCAAAATATTTCGACCTAGTTACATAGAGGTATAGAGTACCTAACATGCAACTGCTACATGAATTTCCCCAAAATGACTTCCACACATAGAAAAAAGCAAGTATTCATCATGGTAGTATTGCAACAATATCCAACAAATTGAGCAAACATAAAATATACTATCAATGCCCCATTCCTTCCTATGTAAATCCTTACAAACATCCTCGAAAGATCTTGGGAATGTGACAATAAGATAAACCAAAAAGATAAACAATGTTGTATCACTTGCCATAGATATTTTGATGTTTTAGGATGTTATCGATCGATTTTGTCTATTGTAGGAACATTTTATCTATCAATACATATGTCAGGATTTTGATGATGATTCTCAAAAGGTAGGGTAGTTAATACTTTAAGTACTATTTTAGTCTAATGATGATCTAGTCATTTTGTTTCTTTGCTTATAAGTTTTGGATTTTGATGTTTTCTTTTCTTGCTGATTACATTGTCAAAGGTTGAAAGCGATGATATTTATTATGGATGGAAATTTTATTGTAGATAGGTGATAGCGGGGATAGGATTTTTTAGATTTTTTTTTTTTTGTGCTTTTGAGGTTATTTAATGTTGTTTTTGAGGTTTTTGAGAGATTTAGAGACCAAGAGGGGACCTAAGGGGACTGACCTAATGCCTCAAGGGCTCATTGATGATGGCCTTTCCTACGTATATGCAGAGACAACGTAGTTTGACTGACCATGATTAACACTATTTTTTGGAGTTTTCTGACTATTTATGAACGTTTTCATACATTGATAAGATATTTGAATGTTTTTGGATTTATTGACCAAGTTTAAAGACCAAGAGGGGGACCTAAAGGGACTGACCAAGTGCCTTAGGGGCTCATCAACAATGTCCTTGCCTACGTTCTACATGCAAAGACAACGTAGTTTGATTTATTTTGACTCAATTATAGCTCATCTGGAGACGACCTACAATTTTTTTGGGATTTTGTGTTTTACAATTTTGTTTTGGATTTTGACGATTTTCTAGATGTTTTTTATTTTGATATTTTTATGCAAGTGATGGGATGAACAAGGATCCAATCTTCTACCAGGTTCAGGAGGTTGCCCCCAGTTTGAAATAGGAATACATTTTATTAGGGATAGGTGGATAAAACAGATGGTGGCTAGAGATGGTGCAGTAAGGTTTAGCACTCAATCAATTATCGAGCCATGGTTGGGTACACATTTTATTATGGGATGGATGGAGTGGATGTGATAGTAGATGGATAGTGTTGATAGATGAAGATGCATGTCTTATTCAAATGTAACATTTGTTTACCAGATTTTCACTACAATACCAGTCCAAAAGTACCATGAGGTGGTTTTCACTTAAAGGATGATTTATTCCTCTTTACTATTTTCTTGATTCTTTTAATTTTTTTGTCAAAATTAGATCTAGGATAATAAAATCCTGCCAAGAATTGGAATTAAAATAGGTCTAGGTTAAAGCGGGACTCATATGCTTGGTTGAGCCTATGAGTCCTAGTGGCTTAAACTTGGGACACATATTTCAAGAAGTACTTTGTCTAATGTAACATTTAAAATCAGGCCCTAAGACCTAAGTGGGACCCATACTCCGAGAGGGGCGTATGAGTCCCAAATCCCTAAATCTAGAACACACAACTGGAAACATTAAATTATGATTTTTCATTTGTTAAATGTTCGGATTATCCATAGTAAAATGCATTTAATTAGGCTTGTGGATGCAAAATAGGACCAATTAAGGCACAAATATGCCCAATTTTAGCAGGGAGGACCCAAACAAGTGTGAAAATGTAAAGGGATACATTTTTTGACACTTCATTTAGTTCCCACTTTAGTGAGAGGATGACCTTGCGTCAAACTCATACTAAAGTAGAAAAATTCGCATCAAGAGGGGTCCAAGTGTACCAATGCTAGTGAGATAGGACAACAATGATCAAGAGGGATGATCAAGCCCCCAAGATCAAGATCTTATGGTAAACCAACATAGGCACAAAAGAACACACATGTGAATGATGTATGAAGCAACAACAAGATACAAACATACACTGTCAAAGACATAAAGAAGAAAGAAAATGAAAAAGAGGGTGCATCAAGCCTCAACTATTTTTCCAAATCAATGTGGATCAAGCTTTAGTGATTTTTCCAAAAAGACATTCAGAAGTGGAACACGATATCTACTATGAAAAAAAAAAATGCTCACATGGGCTAAAGGAATTTGGTATCCACTAGGTGAGCCCCCAATGAGACGCATATGTACATGGCCAATATGTTCCCACACAAACAAGTAAGTGGCTATGGGAAATTCATGACTATGGTTGGTTCCCATATGTACTAACCATACCAAAGCTATACCTCCTAATAAATTTGATAAGGCGCCACACAACATGAACAATAGGATCCATGCGGTAAGCAAAAATTTGTATGCTAAAACTCATGAACAAACATGATGGCTCCATAGGTAAGCAAAGTGTGTTATGCAAGCTGGCCATATAATAGTTATTGTAAATGCAAAATAGTGTAAGGTACATTCAAAGAGGTTTTTCTTAGTTCATGTAAGGTCTCAACCTAGGGAACATCGTTCCTAATGTCTCCAAGAGAAGACCAATTGAATAATAGAAGAATCACAACCTAGGGAATGCACTCCACTTGGAATTTCCACTAAGAGGAATATAATATGCTAAGAGAGATCATGCTCTTGAAAGACATCACACCCAATTTCATCACCAAGATAAAGACGCATCACATCAAGTAAGAAGAACACATAATGAAACATGAGTTGTAATTAAAATGTAAAAGAATAATGCCAATGTATGCCCCCACTTTAAAGAAAATGATAAACACCATACTGTGAGCAATTAATTTAAAGTAGAAAATGATAAATGCTAACAATAAATAGGACATGATAGCTTATTTGGAAATCCCTATGTCACACACATGTTTCCAAATGAAGCTATTTCATGAAAAGGGATTGCCCCAAAAATGAAATCCCAAAATCACATAAGGGATCCATGGATTCAAGGTCAGTATGTCTTTGCTACACTATTGTTAGAGAGCTTGGAAACATCATCATTCCCCAAAATACTCATGGAATGGGAAGAATGAAACAAAGAGAGTGAAAACAAAGAAAATCGTTTGGGTCAACATGGAAGAGACCTAAATATCTTGACGCCTTGCTTTTAATCCCCAAAGGGAAAACACAAGACAAGGAAAAGATAAAAGTTTATGACATATAGAAGAATGTAGATACAAATAGAGGAATGTCACAAAGAGAGAGATACATCAAACAAAATAGTACGGGAGATCACATTATGCACATGCAATCACACACATAACATGAAAAAGAAACAAAGATAAGACTAGTAAGGGACATGCGAGTCAACCTATAGCAGGTCATCCACATCCCAATCTTGTTCATCATATGTGAAAGGAAGATAACTAGCCAAAGGGACAACAAGTGTAGTACTAGGAGCATCACCAAGTTTAACATGTGGTGAGTCACTCTTTTCAGGAGGATCATCACAATTGTTATCTTCTAAGCTCATGGAATAATAAAACAATAAATTCAATTCATTGTGCATTTCCTCATCAAATTTAGCAATCTCATCATCATTGTCCAAGTTGATCACAACAAGAGGTCGGATGATAATTCCCAAAGAAGGTGCTAGTCCCTGTTATGGTTGCAATATAGGTTCTTTTTGTTGTAGCGAAGAGGGAGACTCATCGTGTATTGCTTCACTTGAGTTTGGATGTTGATTTTGTTTATTATTTCCTTCGTTTAACCTTTGAGCAATAGCATGGCGTCTACACCTACACTCTCTAGCATTTTTGTTTCTTTTGGTACAATTTTTAAGTTGTGTTTGTGTAGGAGCGGGTTTATCAACCATAGGTTTCTTTTCTTCCCTTAGAGGAGGAATGAAAGGAACCATGAGAGGTTGTTCAACCACTTTCTCTTTAGCTTTGTAAACTTGTTTTTATTTCAAGAGGCACGACGGGATTTTTTTGGTTGTCTCTTGGTCATTTATAGGAGATAGGAAAAGGATATGTCTTAGGTTGGTCTTGGTTATTTGGAAGGGCTTTTGGTTTAGTCATGGTTTTATCAAGGATAGGAGGTTCAATCATGGGTTGAGGCATGTTTCGAAGGGATAATTCTAATATGTGTTTTTCTTTGAAATTTTGGTAGGATTTGAAAAATAAATCTTCATGAGATTTAATAGGTTCAATAGGCTTGGGCCAAAAGAAATCCAATGAAAATTTTTCATGGGAAGACTCATGATTAAAGCCATTATGGTGCACAAATAAAGATCTTATTGTCAAAGGGAAACTTTAAACATTTATGCACAACTAACAAGATGGCTTCCATGGAGTGTAGCCATGGATAACCAAGCTTCATATAGAACTGATTCGACAATGGGATGATGGAGAATGAGACATCTAATTGTTTCGGTCCAACTTTTAAAGGAAGGATGATCGAACCTATCGTAGGGAAAGAAAAACTATCATGCATTTTTATCCATGCTTTTAGTTTATCATATGTATCTTGATAGAGTTCATGCGCAAGTAAGAATTCTTTAGTGATCACATTCTCTCCACAGGTAGGATCAATTAATATGTCATTAGTAGGCTTGTCATTGATTCAACCGACTATGTAAAAAGGACCATCAGGTGCCTTTCTGATTATGTATTTTGATGAGAAAGCAATGTCAAGAGGCTTTTTTTTTGTCCCTTACGAGGTTGAATTTGGATCAATCCAACCATACTATCCATAGGAATTTGTTCATTAGTATCCATGTTGTCATCATTCGTGTCAACATTCATCACATCATTCTTAGTTTTACTAGTTTGGACATATGAAATATTATGATTTGGCATGAGGTTGGTAAAGATTTGTAGGTTTTGGTTGGGAGGGGCAACAAACTTATTACCTTGATCATTGACACCACAAATTTGAATATGATTGGAATCAATGAGGTCTTGCACCATGTGTTTAAGACACTTACAATGTTTTGTATCATGTCCATTTTGACGGTGAAAATGATAATAGGAATTTGGTCTAAAGTTTGGAGGTAATGGCTTAGTAGTATCAAGAGCTTTAACGGGAGGTAAGGAAATCAACTTCTTTTCTAGAAGTTGTAACATGGTGTTATGGAGGGTATCAAGTAAGGGATTAAATTGTCTATTTGAATCCCCAAATATAAAAGGATTTGTCTTCTTTATAGAAGCCACTTGAGTATCAACATGTTGGGTTGGTTGAGGGGGATTTAGTTGAAGAAAGCCTTTATTTTGTTTCCTAAAAGGTTGGTAATTGTTTGAGTTGCGGATTCAAACTTTTCAGGACAACTAGAGGTGGGTTTTGTTTCACGACTACTAACCAAGTTTTGATAATCATGAAGGGCGGTACACAAGTGTATGAAGGAAGGAAATTTCAGCATGCCAAGCTTATCTTGCATCTTAGTTTGTAAATTCTCAATGAACATTTGTTGAAGGTGAGGATTAGGAATCTTTATGTCGATTTGAGAATAAAGCAATTGGTAGCGTGAAATGAAGTCAGTAACCTTTTCATCATCCTTTTTCTTACATCTCATTAAATTAGCTAAGGTCATCTTAGGGGTCATGTGCACTTGGAAATGGTTGATAAAGGCCTCAAAAAGTTCATTAAATGAACAAATTGAGTTATTTGGTAATGAGGAAAACCAAATTCTAAAGTGGTATCCTTCAAGGAATTAGGGAAAAGCTTGGCCAAGAGCTTATCTTCAAGGACAGAAACTCTTGAAAACTAGTTGCAACACTTAAAAATATAATCACTTAAAATTGAATCATGTGGGCATGGTTCATGATAGTTCTCTAGTCACTTTAGTAACTAGTTCATATGGTCCAATCATAGACCTAGAGGGGATACAAAGTAGGTTAGATAGATTGTATTTACTCCTAGTGTGTGCATTCAAGTTGAATATTCTACTAACCTTATTTGACCATTTTCTAATCATTTACACTATTTGATTCTCTCAAAATTTTGGCCCTTCTTCTTAAATCCCCTATAAACTCAATAATTCCCACTTAAAAAATATTGCCTTTTGTTGTATTAATGGGAATTTGGAGTTCCATCCCTAAGCCTCAAGAGGAGGAATTGTTGATTAAGTGGTTTCTATGAAAACTAGAATATGCAAGGAAACAAATAAATGCAAGTCTCAAATAACATGAGGATCGAAGCCTTTATTGCTGTTTCTAAATCATAGCTAAGCTCCTTTTCCCTAGCTCAATTATAAATAAAAATGTGGATTTAGTAGTAAAATTTGGTCCAAAATAAGTGTACAAGTTTATAAATCAAAAGCTAATTTTGAAGCAGGTGGTGTTGACCTAAAAAATTCTACATTGCAAAATATTTGTGGAATACATATTGATATGTACAATGGTTCAACTAGTTGATACCCCTTTTTGTCAATGTGTTGCAAATATGGAATGTGTTTTTTGGGGATGTTCTTTTGTCAAGAAACAATGTATTTTAAATTTTAGAGACTTTCTTGCAAATTTTTTTAATCCAATTTGAATTGAAAAAAAGTTATTTTGCTGCGTATTGCCATGTAATTTTCAGTCATTTCCTTTGTAGTTTGTTGTAGATTCGCACATTTTGCTACAGCTGTTATGTTTTGGTTCTATTTTCTAAAGTCTGCTACAACTCTTGTTGCTGTTTTGCTTTGTAATAGCTAGTTTTTTTCTGCAGTTTTATACTGCACACCTTTTGTAATCAGCATTATTTTCAATAAAAAAAGAAGCTATTTTTGGTTTGGGGTTGCACAATAATGTGATTGTTGATTTTATCAAACATATCATTTTAATGCATATACGAAAAACTAGATGTGCAGCTATATTTTCTAGCTCCACTTTTCATTAGGAAATTGTTATTCTAGAGTAATACTGTAACATCTTTCTATAGATTGTTTCTCCTTTTCATAGGGATTTGTCGAAAAAGGAATATGAAGGCCATAATTCAACTCCCTCAAATTAAAAGGCAAAAATTTTAACTTCAAGCCAACAATATTTTATGTCAATTTCAAACATTATTAACTTAATTACTTTTAATCTATTTTAAAGGGGCCTTGTAATCATTGATTTTATATACATTGTAAAAATTCTCTTCTCAAAGTCTATTGATAATTTTTTATTCTTTATAAACTATTATTCAATACTATACATATATAAACACTTTTGATTACTATTACTATTATTTTACACTTGCCCAATCATGTAAAGGAGAGAGAATGCTTGGATTTTTATAGCATATAATAATTGATACATAAATTTAGTCATGGACGATGGGAACCTCTACAAATTGGATTTGTCAAAATGTCAAAGCCTTTCACGTAGGAAAAAAAAATTACGGGTACAGAACTTCAAAAATTATTTTTTCGAAGTCAAAACTACAAATTTATATCATCTTACCTTTTAATATTCCAATTTAAACCCAGCAGAATATTAAAAGCAATAAATTACAATCTTTTAAGAGGATAATGTTATTTAGAGTTATATCCATAACTTCGACTTTTGTGCCAGATTTAAGATATTCAAACTTTAAGTTGTTTATCTTATAATTTATTGGCTCTATACGGATGGATTTGGCTGCCGACAACGTTATTTTTAGTTAAAGTCTTCCCACCTCGATCTGAATATCCCCAAAACATCGCCATCCTCACTCCAATAGACGAATAATTCTAGAATATCAATCAAAAGATTTAATGGGCCAAACAACCAGGCCCAATTTTTGAATTAATGAAAAAAACATTTTTTGTTTTTTTATTTTTTATTTTTTTCTGGGCCAACAGCCAAATTTACCAAATAAAACGGGATAAAATGCAAATGCTAAGTCAACTACTTTATTAATATTAATTAGTAATCTATAAAATTGTTATTTTTTTTTTATCAAAAGAAATTGAGAGTATAGTCTAGCGATTGGAGCTTAGCTCTTTACAAGGTGGGCTCTCTCTATAATCTCTTGCATGAAGTACAACAGACCTTTATCCACATCGCGGGAAAATCAGGGGTTGAACCAATGACTTGGGATACCTAAAACGATAGCCAAGATCAAGTGAGCTAACCCTAGGGAACTAGTATCAAATTGCAACTTCATTATTATAGACATGTCTGATTAGACTTGAGCATTGTTATATGATTTAGCAACCATTATGGTAAATGCTTTAACTAGTAGAAGTGGTGAAAGTTCTTCATGTCAAATAATGAGTGGAATTTAAAGAGTTTCGAAATTTAGATTGATTCATTTCATGTGTACTTGTCTTCATTTTGGCATGAGGAGAGATGAAAGATCAATATATCTATTATAGACACAAAATATGAAGGGATGGTTTAATTGGAAAGCCTTCCTAAATGTTCAAATTGTATGTACAAGTGGAAAAAAATAAGGTTTCTAGGTTGCAAGGTTTAAAATAGGTGTCAAGGGGTTTGTAAACATTATTAAAGATTTAATTAGCCTTAAATGAATTATAACAATTCACTTGTAAAGGATGTCTAACATAGTGGATGAGATGCCTATGACATACTCTTGCTAGAGTTTTCACTCAATTAGGGTTTTTTATAGGATAATATAACATCTTTGTTATTCAATATTTTGTGTGTGTTTTTTTCTCATTGAACCTATTGTTGTGAATTGCATAGCTTGTTTATATTATGACTTTCAATCATTTTGACATGTTAGAAAATGTTTGAGGATTTCATTAAGTGAGTTGACATATAAGATATCCATTATTAGTGTTCACAAGAGGTATAACCTCTATTTTTATGGATCAAGTTCTATTAAAGTAGTTTTAATAAAAAATGAGAATTTGTATGGCATCCACAAGGTCAAGTGGAAGCAGGAATTTAACCCATTACAAACTAGAGAGTGGACTAGGTCTAGAAAATCTATGGTAAGAGAAAAAATGAGGAGCTCCTTTTCAAATGGTTGGATGATGATGTTGCTAGTATTTCACGCTCGATTAAAAAAAAAAATAGCCTTAAGAGCATTATGTTGTCCTTGATTAAAACAATTGGAATGGAAAGGTTCATGAAAAAGATAAAGCACTCAAGAAGGCTAAATCCAAGATGGAGATTCATCAAAAAATAAGTTTCTTTAAGGCTAAAGGTAAGATTGATGGACAACCATATCATAGATATCTACATGCTAAAAATTTAGATTCTAGTGGATATCTTAGATGGAAGTATAATTTTTCCTACACAAAATTATGTGTCATTAAAAAAATTTATTTGCTAGACTCAAACTAGTTGATCATATCTTGACTTGGTATGAGAGTTATGTAATGTCCTTGGAATGTAGAAAGGTGCCATCAATTTCTACAAGGGACAAAATTAAGGGCACTATGTGTTGGTACCAAATTTGACTATATCCAATTGTGCTTGAATCCTAGTGCCTTTATGCATTTTGACCTCACTTTACACATTATAGATAACCAATCTAAAATCATTCCTAATGGATCTTCCTTGGTCAATTTTACCTAAGTGTCCTCCCTCTTCACCCCCCATGTTCCTATTAATGTGTTAGAAGCTGTAAAGGTCCCAAAAGTTCTAAGTGTGGGGATTTTAGGTTTAAAATTTATAAGGATTGTGCCAATGTTAGTGTTTTAGAGTTTACCTTTTTGGCTTTCCTTACAACTTCATCTTTTCCTTTTCCCTATTGGGATATCAAAGCTTCACATCCTGGCATACCTTTCCTTCAAGCTTTTTCCTTTCCTTTGGTAGAGTTTTGCAATTTCCCTTACTAACATGCTTTTCTATAGACCTCTGACTCCCTAACTTTGTATACTAAGCTACTTTTTAGAGTTGCATATTTGGCCATCGAATTATCTAGGTAAATTTTCTTTGGTGTCTATTTTACTCAATTTTTGGCATTCCCTTTTATATATTTTATTAGAGTTAGATATACAGGAATACCCTTAAGTGGTATGAGTTATATTGTATCCTTAACTCCTAATTCTTGACACTTCTTATTGTATTACCTTATTGGGATCTTGAGTTCAAACATATCCTTAATTGTGTTCCCTATGGGTTGAACCCCTCAATATCCTTGATCCTCAACTCTCGATGATTTTATTCACATATATTTTTAGAGTTGGAGATCCAGAGATACCCTTATCCACTTTCTTTGAGCATGAAGTATGTTATACTCCCAATCCCTAATTTTGGATAAGTGGTATGGGTTATGAATTATTCCCAATCCCCCAAACTCTAAAACTATCTCATTTTGTATTGTTCACTCCCACCTACCTCACTACATGACCTAAGTCACTAGTAATGATTATATTTAACACCACAACTAATCCAAAGGGTTCTCCCACCCATAAATATTTTTCCATCTTAAGAGAACACATTCAAATGTACTTCAAGAAGTGTATGATGAAGATGACCCATGATTTCATTAATGTGGTGGTTTTGTTTCAACTCTTGATAGTCCTCACACTTGATCTTAACCATTCATCTCATGAATTTTGTGGGATATTTTCTCACCTCATACATATAATCCAGTGATCGCTAATTCCTTCTCAATTCTCAAAGCGACAAGGAAATCAATAGAGTGGCATATATGTCGATTCAGTTTCTAGAAAAAACGTCAATCATTTTTTCCTCCCACATGACTACAATTTGAAGGAACTTCAAGGGTTTCAATTCATGAAAATCCAATCACCATTATAGTAGTAGTTTTTGTAAATATAAAGGAGGGTAATATTGTAAATGATTCTTGTAGTTTAATATCTCCATGATTCCATTTGAGGATTTTTTGGAAAAATATAGCATAAGGTTTGCCATTTCTTGGGAAATTATAAGATAAAATTAGATGAATGGGACATCATTCTAAGTTGTTGCAAGATTTGTAATGGTATTTAATTCATTGCATATGAATTTATGTAGCATGGGATGGATAATTAAGAATGCTTAATTAATTACTTGATAGCATAATTTTTGGAGTATGTGTATGTATAACTCATATTCCTTTGTGATTTTGATTTGTTTTTCCCCATGGTGTTCTTGGAATCTATAATCCAATGAATAGGGACTAGTATTGGAAGTAATAAACCTCCATGCACCTAAACTAAAAACATCATTCAGTAGTAGATTAAGAGTAGGACATATTTTTTATGCACTTCATGATTCAACATTATAACTAGGGAAAAGATCCTAAACAATCCTTAAACTGTTGTCATCCTAGAGATTCATGTTGTGCATACCCACATCTTGAAGTTATGTAGTGATGTTCTTATCAACTTAATAGAGGTTATATAGTAGTAGGTTATTCCTTGGGCTAAGGAAATCTTATAGGGTTGGGTATACATCAAGTACTACTACATCATTTTATCCACTTGTCCATATTCAATTATGTTTAGTCCTATTCAAGATATCTTTTAGGAAAGCCCCCTAGTTTTAGCTAAGCCTAAATTCAAAGAAGGTCTTACCCACCTTAGTAAATTGGTCCATAGTTTTCCTACTTTATAATAAGAAGAGGCTTGTTATTCTGAGTTTGATATGGGTTGGATTTAGGGATTTGGGACCTACAAATTTGAGCACCAATATAATAACATCGTAATGAGGGAATAAATAGTTGTTTCCTAGTCAGAGGAAATTGGAGACATCTTGGAGACCTTACCAATGAAAAAAATAATGTAGTTTTCAGTTTAGGTAAGTTGATAACCTATCAACTTATGCCAACATAATGCCTTTATTATTGAGGAGGATTTATTTATGATTATATTTTAAAGACCTTGGTGATTTAGCATTATCAAATTTTTAGTGTAACTCAATGTCCTTTCTACTGACACCAACATAATGGTGCATAACAATATAAACGAAAAAAGGAAATAAGTTCTTATCTAGTACATTGAAGTTTCAATTATTGGGAAAAAATTTTCTCTTCCAAGTAAAAAATGATGACTCTATTTTAGTCAACCCAAAATCATTTTACACATCAAAAGACTCAAATATGGAGAGAAGGCAAGAAAACTTCCAACAAGAAAAAGATACAACTTCATTTCATGCATGAGACAAAAAATAACATGGGAATATTAGAATAATGGTAAGTCATTCAAACATGCCACTTAGGATTTAAAAGTAGGAATATTTTATTTATTTATTCATCGGTGCCTATTCACTTGTAAAGACTTATATAGCATAATTAGAAAATATATACAAATACATATATGTTTGATTATGAAATAAGGAGAAATGATACTACTATTGTCAGAAGAGATAGGGATGGATATTGTATAGCACATCATGTTTTCCATAATCCCACTTCTCCCAACATATCACATAGTTATGATGGTAAATAGGATGAATTTCTCAATCATCTTAGAAAGGAGATAGAAAAATAAATGGTAATTGTTGAATTGCAAGAATCTCAATTGAAAAGAAATGTTTTTCTTCATAGTAGGATGAATAGGGATAGATCCTATAATGTATAAAATTTTGGCATGATATATCTAGATGTGGAAACACGTGTTACTATTTAATATCCATAGCCTCCCATTATGTCATATAGAGAAGAAGTTGAATGGAAAGAAGAGGTGATATATCAACTTAGAAAGAAAATCAACAACTTCTTATAGAGTTGGAATTATAGAAAGTTCAACTTGCCTCCAGAAAGAATCCAAATCCCCTCTCAATGAGTGGAGAAGAAGAACTTCCTTATGAGATAGATTATACTAACCACTATAAAGATGAGGATGATCAATATGATGCATCAAGATATTGCTTCATGGAAGCAAAATATGAATATATTGATTATGATTCAAATAATCCAAGTTCTCTAGGAGAACATAGTGCTAATGTAGATTAGTATGATTTTCCCACTTAGTATCAAACATCTAAGGGAATTCATCCACCATGTGAAGACATAATAGCCCATATAGATGTAACAGTGGTGTAGGTCCAAAATGAAGATCAACCTATGATACAACAATGGTGTAGGTCCAAAATTAATATCAACCTATGATGCAATAGTCATGTAGATCCAAAATGATCAATCTATGATAAAGCAAATGCCTACACAATAGAGTGATGTTTCTACTAGATCAAATCAAATTTTGATATGCAACATTGAGAATTTGCAATGGGAAAAGGATAAGATCAATAACAAAAATGCTACAAAGGTCACAAAGAGAAAGAAGAGTCTAGTGTAGCATTGGGTAGTGAAGAAATAGAGGTGTTACCAGCTCATGAACATGAAGTTCAAGGAGAAAATATAAATGATGAAGCATAACCAATTCAGTCCCTCCCATTGCAAGACTGATGTGTAGGAAATGAGAGGAAGGAGAAACTAAATTTATCCCTTCTTATAGTCAATTCATGCCTTGTATTCCCAATATAAATGATGTTTTATTCCCACATGATCAAATGGAATTTTCTTGTGAAGAGGTCAACATAGAAAGGGAAGATATACACCTACACAATGAAGAGGATAACTACAATGTTGCAAATAAATTCCCATCCATTGATGTTGGTCCTAGTTTTTCTTGATAAATCATAATAAAGAAGATTAGTCCATTATTGATTCCCTCCTTCGTCTAGGTCCTATTGAGGATGGAAATTAGGAATCAATTGTATGGAGAAATGAACCAATTGGTGTATATGTGAAAATCAAGGAAGTCATCAAAGATGCACCAATCTTGGTAATTTTAGATTACTCTAAATCTTTTCATCTTTCCCCCTCTACCACATCATATTGTTGTGCTCTAAATAAATGAAGATGGGTAGAAATGACTTGTTGCACTTATTAGAAGGTCTTCACATGATAACAAATGGATGTGTGCACCATGGAAATACAAGATAATATCCATGGAAGATATTGATGCAAGTGTGGATGTAGTAGAGTCCAATGATGTAAATTCCAAATATGCATCCACCTTTTGACACCTCAAAGATGATCAAAGAGGCAAGGTTATTTTATTTTTCCTAAAAAATATGGCATGTCCCCCTAGGTGGAATAATAATTAGTAGGGAAAATTTGAGTTGTATTTTCAAAAAACATGTGCTAATGTGGAAGGATTATGGGGGAACACTACTCAAATGTCTCAAAGAGATAAAAATATGGCTTGTGGAAAGGTCATATAAATTTGTTGAGGGGTATAGTGATAGTGCATACTACCATAAGAGCTTAGCCCAAGAGTTGGTGATACTGATGGTTCATGATACTATGGATATAACCATATAAGATTGAATTACCTATCATATTGAAAAAAGTTGAGAAAATCATTATTGACTTGTTCTTGAATGCTCTTGACATTTTGTTGAATTTATGATCAAGAGCATTCAAGAACAAATTAATAGTAGCATTTTAGAGCTTAATTGCAACAATTCAAGATCCTAACATCATGTAAAATTCATGCGAGTTTATGCGTGTTCATGTTATCATTGTTTTGTGAAGGCTAACACTTTTGTAGATCTTGAAAGCATTGAAGCATTGAAGCAAAAAATATCCAAGACCTTGAGGTGATGTGCATGACTTTAGTTCTTCAAGGACGCCATTGAAGGGTGGTGAGTTGTAGCACTTTGTGATTTCATCATTCCTTCCTATCCATTACCATTTTATCATTGACATTTCCATTGTGGAAGTGGAAACACCTACACGGGGTTTGACTAAGGAAAGCCTCTAAATGGCCCAACATTTTTCCTCTCTTTGAATGTGCAAGTTTAGGGATTGAAGAGGATTGGGGGTAGTTTGAAGAAAACTTGTTCATTGTTGCATTTGAATCCCTACATCTTGTCAAATCACAAAAACACACCTATAGAATTATCTGACAGTGTTCCAAAAACTTTGCAAGCGGAAATGGAGACCTCAGATCTATCACTAGAGGACCTCAAAAACATAGCAGGAAAGGTGTACAAGGACTCATACGCCCTTGGGTGGATAAGTCCTATTCACACTGAAACCAATCTTTTTGGGTAGGTACACAACCCTCTACACTTCCCAAATTTTCTTGCAATTCATTGTTTCAATTTACTAGTTGTCAGGATCTTGCATTTTTCATCTTAGGGCACACCGTTGAATTAAGTTACTCATAGCAAATCAATTCCAATCCATTTCTAAGGCTCAAAAGGATCAAATCCAAGTTTGATTGACTCACCTTCATGGTTGAAAGTCAATCTAAGCACCTTGTTGATTTGCATCCTAATGTACCTTTGAAAAAGGACCAATTGAATCCTAGGTTTTATCTAATAAACTTAGGGTTCCCTTTTCTATGTTACATTTAACATTTACTACAAGCATATATATTGAAACATAGAAAAATAAGATAGGGGAAGATTTCCCCCAAAATGGAAAAGTGGATCCAAAGAGGGAAAAGGGGTCCTATTCTTCTATTTTCATTAGGAAATGAGATCCACACAATGAAAGGACTATCAACCAAAAGGTGTATCAAGTCAAAGTGTGAATTTGCAAATTTCCTATCTATGCAAGGATGGGGGGTCTAGGTCAAGTAGCACTTTGGGGAGAAATATTAAGACCATTAAATAAACTCCAAATTACAAGCTATAAAGTGCATTTAGAAGCTTAAACATAATATTGATGGAACCTACAGACTTTAGGGAGAGTTTGGAAGGGATAAATGTTGCGTACCTTTTGCAAAAATTGCTTTTTCATGGCTCACTAAGGACCCATTCGCCCTATGGTGAATGGGTCCCGGCTAGGGCTCCAAAAAAATTTGTTTCTGGGTTTTGTTCCTCTGTGTCTTCACTCCTAGATTCCCGATTTTCACTATTGAACAACCGGAAATAAATCCTATAGAAGAGTTTCCATGAAATTGCAAGAATGGTAACAACTTTGACAACTTTGCATTTTTTGTTCTTCAATAAATCCTCCACCTAAAATATGCAATCACACATCAAAGATGAAAAAAATGTTGTTTGTTAGGGAATAGGGGTTTTCCTTGGTCAAACCCTATTTTGGTAATTAAACCTTATGATGAAACAATGAAACATGAAGGACGAAATATGAAACATGAAATAGTGATACCTTGTTTGAAACCTTGGATAACAAATCTGTAATCTAGCATGAAGTGGCCCCAATGAATGTAGATCTTGATCATGAAACTGGATTAGAACAATTCCTTTGATATGATTGATTGATCATCTTGAATGCTACATCACCACATTAGCTCAAACAACATGCATGATGCACTAAATATTTGACATGATGAAATGAATCTTGGTTGTTGCAATAATCTTCTTCAAATCTGCTCTTGAATGCCTTGAAAATGCTCTTGAATTCTCCTATAATGCTCTTGTGAAATCTTAGGATGCTTGAATCAAAATTTCTTGGTGTCTTAGGATGAAACATAGTGAAATAACCTCAAGTATTTATACACATCTTAACATTAATTCCTGAAATTCAAATATCACAAGACAATATTGAGTTGTAGATTTGAAATCATTAAAATATTGACAAAAATATATTTCAAAGAGGGGTCCTAGGTATGAGTGAGAACCCATTTTCCATATGGAGAATGGGTCCTAGGTCACTTACCTAGGACTCACATCGAACAAGGTGAAATTTCATGTAAAAATAGGGTCTTAGGACTAAGTGAGGACCCATTCACCATGTGGAAAATGGGTCCTATGTCACCTACCTAGGACACACATTGGTCAAGGTGAAATATCATGTAAAAATAGGGTCCTAGGACTAAGTGAGGACCCATTCGCTATATGGTGAATGGGTCCTAGGTCACCTACCTAGGACACACATCTTCCAAAGTCGAGTGTTGTGTAATGGCATTTATGAATGTCAAGTTTTATCCCTCATAATTTGCATTTAATTAGGGTTGGATTTGAATTAAAGGGGGCCAATTAAGGAAAACTAACCTCAATCAATTAATAAAGTCCTAGATTAGTGTGAAAGCATAAAGATACACTTTACAACACCCTAAATAAGGAACAATTAAGTCCACTTTATTAAGAAGGGCCCTAAACTTAATGTGAATATGAAAAACATATTACAACACTAAATTAAGGCATAATTAAGCTAATTTTATCATTAATTATTTCTAAATTAAGTGAAAAAGGGATAATTTTTCCATTACTACATTTTTCCCCCACATTAGTGAGAGTATGACCCCATGTCAAACTCACAATAAAGTAGACATTCAAGACACTTATGTGTGTAGCAATGACAAAGATACAAAATCATACAATGTCAAAGACAAAGAAACAAAAACAAAAACAAAAATTAAAAGGAGCAAATGAAGCCTCTATAATCTATCCAACTCAATGCGGATTAGGTCTCAGCTATTTGTTCAAATCACGTGCTCACTCTGGGGTAGTGGAACCTTAGGTTGTCAACTACGTGAGCTTTCCCAACGAGTGGCTTAGTGAGAAAGTCATGCCTCTATGTCTGCTTCTCGTCATAGAATGAGAAATTCATGCCTATATGTCAGATTCTCATCATACTACCCATACCAAAGTTATCCCTCTAATAACTTTAATAGGCTGCCACAACATGAAACTTCGAGCTTCACAAGGCCTAACAATATTTGTTATGCTAAGCAATTATGAAAATGTGAGTAAAGGTTTTGTTCAATGGGACTTTGCTTAGTTCGTGTAAGGTCTCTTCTTAGGGAACATCATGCCTAACATCTCTGTAAGAGAGGGGGACCATAGTGTGCAAGACCCTAGGTCATGGAGGGTCAAGACGCGAGAGGTTGCCCTAACTTACCTTAGCTAAGTGTAGTGTTTAGGATATGGGGATGAGAATGATGAGGATTATAGAACCCTACGACCACTCGTCAATCCTGAGTTTTAAGGTGGGGCTAGGCGAGTCAGTTTTTAGGTCCAACTTTGCACCTCAGGGAGCTCTATGCCCAAGGATGTCAACGTGGACTTTGGACAACAACGCAGTGCGTTGGCATCTCGAAAGTGCATTGTAGTCCGTATGGTTAGAACATAGCCGAGGCAAGGTTGAACTCATTAAAATGACTAATGGCCTAGCTTAACAAATTCTAAGAGAACAAAATAATACTATGAAGTAAGAGAAATATAAGCGAAGGTGATAAAATAGATATACCAAAGCTAAGGTGGTGAAGATGATCTCGTAGAAGAGCCTATTCGCTAGCTAGCTCCACAAAGTGTGTCCACTTACACACATCAAGAGAGAAAATGTTGGGGGGCTGTATAGTGGCTTGCCTCAATTAGACCCCCGTTTAGGTGTTTCCACCACCACGGACAACCAAAAGAATGAGATAAAGAAGCAATGTAATGAAAACACAAACACTACAATGTAGTACTATGCTACTTACCAAATGATAGAGGAGAGGAGAGGGAAGCTTACCACCTCCAGCAAGAGCACTCAAGGCTGCTTGGGGGAGAAATGAGAGGAACTCAAGCCTCTATTGCATATGGCATGGTCCCAAACATGCTCTACCAAGTTGATGGAGTGTGATGTTGTTACAATGGAATGTTTGGAATACTTGGAAGTGAGTGAAAGTGAGCTTGTGAGAGTAAGAGTATGGAAGCTTGATGTGATGAAGAGTTTAGGTGAAGTTGTGAAGAGTTCTACAGAAGTTCGAATGCAAAATGGAAGAGTGAATATGAAGGAATGAAGATGAAAACGACCATATTCGGGTCGATTGGTTGAAAGATGTGTTACAAATTCATTGTCAATGAGAAGAGTAATGCCTCTATTAGATCAATCGTAGGAATTTTTTCAGGGATGTAAGCGCGCCACGTAGATGTCTGCACACTACGCGGGCGTCCCCGATAGAAACGCCTCGATCGACACACAAAATAGGCTCCACGTGGACTACCAATAGTAGGCTTAAGTAAATCCAAGCCTTCGACTTTGGTTTTCTAAAGTGTATAAAGGAAAAAAGGGGAATTGCACCTAGGGTGAAAATTCACTCTAATACATTTTTCCCCCACTTTAGTGAGCACAAGTATCGATGAGTGCTCGGTAAAGTAGATCAAGAAGAGAGTAGGGTTAGAAAAGTATACCTAAACCGTCGAGGAAGCAGTACTCGGTCTGGCATACCCGAAGGTGCAGGAGATGCAAAGGACTCCATAGCTGCTTGGAAATATGAAGTTGGAACAAAGTATCTTACAAGCCCGCAAATCTGCAAGGATGCAACCCCCAAGATATCTTGCATGGAGGAAGCCCCAAGGAAATGGACTCCATAGAGTCAAGAAGCAGCGACATGTCTACCTATAGATAGAGCGTGTTTGAAGTGGTGACACGTCTACCCATAGATAGAGCGTGTTTGAAGTGGTGACACATCTACCTGCAGATAGAGCATGTATAAAGCGATGACACGTCTACTCGCAGATAGAGTGTGTCAAAAGCGGCGACACGTCTACCTGTAGATAGAATGTGTCTAAAGTGGTGACACATCTACCCGCAAATAGAACGTGTCTAAATTGGTGACATGTCTACCTGCAGATAGAATGTTTCTAAAGCGGTGACATGTCTACCCATAGATAGAATGTGCCTAGAAGTGGCCGGTCATGTAGACCAAAAAACCTTCAAAAGGAGAGGGGTCCACTCAAGGGACACGTTGTTTGAAAAGTAAGATCTAGCTAGGCTGACCTTGAGCTAGATGCGGAAGGGTGAATGGAATGAGCCTAGTCAGGATACCCCTAGGGTAGACATGAAAAGGTCCATTCATTACAAAGGATTTTGAAGAAAGGGTCGCTAGGGAAACCGCCATGAAGAAGAAAGGGGGTAGGCTCAAGGAACATGCAATTCAAAAGCTACCGTTCACCTTACAGTGATTCGTCATCAAGGGATCCTTTCGAAAAGATGTTTAATTCATCAAGGAACTCGAAAGGAAGGTCATGACCCCACGTGAGGGGAAGTCAAAGCAGTTCCCACTTCAAAGGAAGGCCTTCAAGTCCTTTCTTTACAAACCCGTGATGAAGGAAACACATTCTATTAGGGTTCTGAGTTAAGAATGCAATTCTAAGGAAAATGATTATTGTGAATACTTTCAAGAAAAGATTCGTTGGCAATGAATTCATTTTCTAAAAATTGAAGTGTTAAAGAAGAGCACCGTCACACATAGGAGGGACAACTTAAGCAAAGAAGAGAGAAAGACAAAGGGAAAGAAAAAGAGAAGGAAAATACAAGTAAAGGACACAGGGGGATCTGGTTTAGCAGGGTCAGATCTGTCCAAGCTCATATAGTAATAGGTAACCGCAATGCAAGGTGAAAGATCATCAATCCCCAACCAAATCAAGAAGAATACACCAAAAAAAAAGTAAAAATAAAAAATAAAAAATTGGGTCAACATGGAAGGGAAGCCTAAATTCCCCCAACGCTTTGAATTATCCCCAATTTATTGAAAATCAATCATAAACATGGAAGAATGATGGTAGAAATAGAAGAAGGTTTACGACACAAAAACCATGCCTGTATCCAAGCACCAATAGGGGCAACAAGGGTCATCTAGGCACACATAGCACGAGTATGGGGGAACACATCACAAAACACACACACACAAGATCAAGAAAAGGGGACCTCCTCCTAACACTGGTTATCCAGGAGGTCGTTCGCTTCCCAATCGAGATCCTCATAAGGGGAAGGGCGATGAGCCTGCAAGGGTGGAATGTTAGAGGGGGAGCATCCGACCCTCCCACAACAAAGGCCAAGGAAGAGGGCCCTTCAAGGTCCTCTCCACTGAGCTCTTGTGGAGTAAAAGTCAGCAATTTTACGAAGATCGCCAATAGGGTCGAGATTTCATCCACATAATTAAACATGCATTTTGCAGGAGCATCATGCTTATCCTCAATGGATGGCGTAGGCTATGCCTACGATTCACCGTTAAGCTCACCGAAAGACTCGAGAACGGTGACGAACTTAGGGGAAGTTGGGACTGGTTCTGTCACAAGGACATAACAAGTCATCACGGGCCCACCTTGCAAATAAGGTGGAATCCTCTTACATCCTTCTTTTCCAGAAGGACCTGCCTTTGCCTCCTTCACTGGAGGAGGTGAATTCCCCGCAGATGAAGCTAGGGGTGTAGAGGAAGAGGAGGACAGAACTGCAGTGGACACAACTGAAGTGTTAACCATGTCCACAGGTTTAGGGAAGGGTTGAATATCCAGGATAGACATTAGCAAAGGCAGCTCCACTAAAGGAGCGATAAACACATGTACCTATTTAGGGTTAGGCGCATTTATGCTCACAACGAAAGCCGAGAGTGAATCAGGCTGAAGAGAAACAACAAGAAGGGAGGAAGGAGATGCGACAGGAGGTCCTAAAATAGGAGCGGTCATTTCTTCCTCCTTTTGTTGTGAGGCAGTTTGCTTGGCTAGGAGAGCCTTCATCGTCGCTTGTGCTCACATGCAAGGAAGTTTCTATGGCTCTTGGAGTTAGAAGCCAGAGCTTGTGAAGGGACAGGAAGTTCTTGCTTGACCATAGGAATGTCCACTATGGCCGTTTCAGGTGGAGGAATGGGTTCCTGTATAGGATTAGGGGGAGTAGGTTGAGGAGTGAAAGGAGGATTCAACTGAAGAGCCTTGGAAGTTGGCCTCTTTCTGCCCAATTCCTTAGGAATAGGAGCAGTAGGAGGCCACAGATCGAATTCTCTGCGAGAACCTTTCTTTCTATTGTATAAGTAGTACCATGGTCTTGGATATTCATTAGGAAGGTCCACGATTCTAATCTTGGGCCTACGCCAAGGAGGAATCATAGGACTCAGAGGATAGCCATCGGGCTTGCTCATCCGGTACTCTTCCTGGGAAAGGGGAGAGGACGGGGCAGTCCGAGAAAAGGTCATTTTCTCTTTACCTTTATGAGGAGAGGGATTCGTTATGGGATTCTCCTCCTTCTTTGGGGAAGAGAGAGTAGATGGTATATCCTTCTCTTTACCTTTGTGGGGAGGAGAAGGGTCCGGCATGGACTTCTCTTCTTCTCTTAGAGAAGGAGTAGTCATGAACATGGACTCCTTCTTCTCATCTTGGGAAGAGGAGGTGACCGATTTTTCCGTTACAGGAAGGGTTAGCTTTGGCTCCCCTTTGCCCCTAGTTTTGTACTTCACATAGTTCTTGTAAAGTAGGTTCATTCTTAAAGGAAGTGGACCAACCGAGGAGGGCCAAAAGTGATCCAATGAATATCCACCACGAGATACCAAAGGTTGATATCCAGTATCATGCACTACATGCACAACACCCTCGTGGGAAAACTTTAAACACTTATAAATAATGGATGCGATCCCATTCATGGAAGCCAACCAAGGGATGCCTAGCTTCACTCTAAATAGGTCTAACTCTAGAATAACATCGAAGACCGAGTCAACAATCCTAGGTCCAACTAGGATGGAAAAAGTGATCAAGCCATAAGGTTGAAGACTCATACCATTGTGGGTACGGATGGTAGATTTTGTTTCTCCATACCTTTCTTTTTGCAATGAGTTCAATACTAATGTTTCTTTGGTAATAATATTCACATGACTTGCAGGGTCTATCAAGACTCCCGTCACAATAGTACCATTGATGCGAGCGGGAATGTAAAGAGGTGAAGGCTTGTTGTTTAAGGGTGGATCTTGTGTTGTAAATGTGATATCCGACAAACCAGGTGAGGGTGGAACATTAGAAGTTACCGTGACCATGTTCACATAGGTGTCAGATTGAGGAACAAAATCAGTGGGATCGATAATCATGTTGGAAAATTGTGACAAAAACGGGTCTCTGTATATCTGTAAATCACTGTTAGCTTTCACGACTAATTTGTTAGCGTTCTATTTATTCCCATCGAGATGAATGCTATTGTCCTCAATGTGATCTTGTATCTCATGACACAACCACATACAACGTTCAATATCATGTCCATTAACACAATGGTACTGACAGTGAGCACTCCCATTGTACCAATTATGATTGGGTTCCCTAACAGGCTTAGTGGGTGGAAAAGTTATGATCTTATCCTTCAATAGCTTTTGCAAGATGGAAATGTAAGATTCAGATAACTTCATAAATTTTTTGTTGCATTTGAGGTTGTTGTCATCAACAACAGCTACTACATTCACAACTTTTCCTTTCCCAAAGATTGATACGATGGAATTTCCTTCAAAATGGGAGTGCGAGGAGGATCCCCCGAATTGAGCAACCATCTGTTGGTATTCTCATAAGGTTGCACACAAATGCGCGAAGGAAGGGTATTTCATAAAGGAAAACTTCTCTTTCCAAGGCCTTTGTAAGTTCCCTATGAACACCTTCTATATGTTAGAATTGGGCAACTGGTATGAGATTTGTGAAAGAAGGGCTTGATAATGCACTATGAAATCAGTAATCTTCTCATTGTCTCCTTGCTTACATTGGAAGAGATTTGAAAAGGTCATCTTCGGCCTGATGTTTGCTTGGAATTGTCTAAGGAATTGATTAACAAGTTGGCAAAATGAGAAAATAGAATTATCAGGCAAGGAATAGTACCACTTGAGTGTTGTGTCCTTGAGGGATCAAGGAAATAGTTTAGCCATCAAGGCATCATGATGGAAGAAGTATGTGCAAAGGGTGTTAAAGGAAGACACGTGTGTATTTGGATCCCCCTTGCCACCAAACTTCTCAAATTTAGGAATCTCCATTCCCTGAGGGAAGGGAGTGTTCAAGATGGCAACTGACAATGGGCTATGTTGGAAGAAAGGTTGGAAAATAGGTTGGGCAGAGACTTGGGAAAGGCTCGCTAACTGACTCTGCATTTTACCCATGTTCTGGAGTAGATTATTCAGAATAGGGTTGTTAGAAGATAATGGGCTAGAGGAACCCCCTCTAGAGCCACTGCCAATTCTGCCTCCAGAATCGCCATTGGTGTGACTTCTACCAGAGCCACCGCCACCAGTACAGCCACTACCAGAACCACCGCCATGACCTCTGTAGGATCCACCTCCACTAGCACCACCTCCACTACAAGATCCACTGCCACTACCAAAGCCTCCACCACCTATTCTGCCAAAACCTCCACCATTGAAGGTGACAGAAGGGGTAAAGCTAAAGCCCAATGGGACCTTATTCACCTTGATAGTTTTTGTTTGATTAGGGACGAAAGTGATACTAATGGAAGGGACTGCATCGGCCATGTAGACAAAGGTGGGAGGCATTGATACTCCTAGTTGTCTCTCATGTTCTTTGAAGGTGACTCCTTGTGCAAGACTAGGGTTTCCCGAAGGGGCGCATGCTTTGGCTATACCGAAGAGACTACTTAGAAGCTCTACACCTATTCGGTCTTTATCCATCATATGTTTTAGCTCACTAACAACCTAAGCGGCCCTAGCCATCTTCAAGTTTATTTCCAAATGATTTTCAAGGTCGCCCAACCCCGTTGTAAGGGTGGAAACATATTCAACAGGTATTTGAACGGCCTCATGCTTGTCCATGGATGATGGCGTGGGGGATGTAGGAGGAGTGGGGATGTGATCAGTTTCGTTGGCAAATCCTATCTCACCCCTCGACACCTTCTCCTGTGCAACCAAACTAATGGTAGGACTAGAGAAGAGACTCGTAGAGAGACCAAGCGAGACCTTTGTTCTATCCATCGAGAGGTGTCGTACAATTCTTATAATATGCCCAGAAGTTGTGGATTGGATTGTGATGCTCATAAACCTTCACAACACTCGAGAACACAACAATCACGAAGCAACTGGGGGAAGCCTCAACATCGACAGATGAATAGATGTTGGTTCACGTCGGGCTCACCAAAAATGTAAGAGAGGGGGACCACCGTGTGCAAGACCCTAGGTCACGGAGGGTCAAGATGGAAGAGGCTTCCCTAACTTACCTCAGCTAAGTGTAGTGTTTAGGATATGGGGATGAGAATGATGAGGATTATAGAACCCTATGTGCACTCGTCAATCCTGAGTTTTAAGGTGGGGCTAGGCGAGTCAGTTTTTAGGTCTAACTCTGCACCTTGGGGAGGTTTCTGCCCAAGGACATCAGTACGAACTTTGGACGACAACACGATGCACTAGCTTCTCGAAAGCGCATTGTAGTCTGTACGGTTAGAACAGAACCGAGGCAAGGTTGAACTCGTTAAAATGAATAACGACCTACCTTAACAACTTCTAAGAGAACAAAACAATACTATGAAGTAAGAGAAATATAAGTGGAGGTGATAAAATAGATATACCAAAGCTAAGGTGGCAAAGACAATCTCGTAGAAGAGCCTATTCGCCAGCTAGTTCCACAAAGTGCGTCCACCTACACACAACAAGAGAGAAAATGTTAGGGGGTTGTATAGGGACCTGCCTCAATTAGACCCCTATTTAGGTGTTTCCACCGCCACGAACAACCAAAAGAATGAGATAAAGAAGCAATGCAATGAAAACACAAGCACTACAATGCAGTACTATGCTACTTACCAAATGATAGAGGAGAGGAGAGGGAAGCTTACCACCTCCACCAGGAGCACTCAAGGCTACTTGGGGGAGAAATGAGAGGAACTCAAGCATCTATTGCGTATGGTGTGGTCCCAAACGTGCTCTACTGAGTTGATGGAGTGTGATGTTGCTGCAATGGAATTTTTGGAATACTTGGAAGTGAGTGAAAGTGAGCTTGTGAGAGTGAGAGTGAGAGTATGGAAGCTTGATGTGATGAATAGTTCAAGTAAAGTTGTGAAGAGTTCTGAAGAAGTCAAAATGCAAAATGGAAGAGTGAATATGAAGGAATGAAGATGAAAAAGACCATATTCAGGTCAGTTGGTTGAAGGAGGCATTACAACTTCACTACTAGTGAGAAGAGTAACGCCTCTGTTGGCTCAACTGCAGGAATCTGGCAGGGACATAAGTGCGTTGCACGGATGCCTGAGCACTGCGCGGGTGTCCCCAACAAAAACATCTCCACCAACACACAAAATAAGCTCCACGTGGACCACCAACAATGGGCTTAAGTAAATTTAAGCCTCTAACTTTGGTTTTCTAAAGTGTATAAAGGAAAAAAGGGGAATTGTGCCTAGGGTGCAAATTCACTCTTATATAGTCTCCAAAATAGGACAAGTCAAAGAAATATCACGCTCTCAAAGGAAATCAAACCCAATGACACCACCAAGAAAAGGACACATGACAGGAATAAATAAAATCACACAAAGAAATATGAGTGTTGATGTATGCTCCCACTTTAAAGTTATTTCTAACACCATTACTGTGAGCAATCCACTTTAAAGTAAAAGAAGACATGAGAGATTATTTAGAAAGCCCTATGCCAAGTCATATGTTCCTAAATGAAACTACATCATAATGAGGGGTTGCCCCCAAAATGAAATACTACAGATAAATCAGTACGTCACATGTGATCCAACTTAAGGCATGTTGTCCACATCTCAATCTTGCTCTTATATATACATGGAAGGTAGTTAACTAGCCAAAAGAGACAATGACAAGTGTCATACGAGGAAAAGGCTACCTAACCCCTTTCCCTCAATTAGTGCAAGACAAGAATGAGTCAAGATGATTGATGAGAAACATAATAGAATGAAAATCATAATCAATTAGAGGAACTAGGTGTTGCAACACAAGGAAGAGCACAACAATCCTTAAGATGTTGAATTTTGTTACCCAAAGCCTTACATTCATTAGTAGAATGACCATGAACTCTATGATATTCATAGAATGAACTCTTGAAGTAAAATTTATTTCATGTTCTTGGAAGGAGAGATATCAAACGATCTTGGAGGAGTCTTGAAAAGATACCCTCTCAAGATCAATAGCAACAGATGTTCCTTTATTTTGTGAAAAAGATACCTCTTGCTTAGTACAAGGTGTCATACTTACACAAGACTCTTTAGATTGCAGAATTTTTTTCTCTCCTTGAAAGGAGGGTGTAAAATCTAATGAACTCCAATCATTACTAAGACATATCCTAGGAGTGCTTTGTGTGATGGAATTAATGTTAAGTGAATATTTCTTTGTTTCTTTCATTTCTTTAGAAGCACAATAACCAAGACCACTAGTGTCTATCAATTCATGATGCACTAATGTTAAAGTTGGCTTAGAAGAATCCTTTGTAATAGTGTTGTTATTGAGTGAAGGCTTTTTTGTTTCTTTTGAGGGATAATAACCAAGACCACTAGTTGTTTCTTGCATGTGAGGCTCTATAGGGATGCATATACCTTATTCTCTAGCACCACATCCTTTTCCACTATAACCAATTTGTTTTATAAGTTCATAACCTCTTCCATAAAGCTTTTTCATTTCTTTCAAGTTCGGTGGTTGCTCATAATCAACTTCATCAAATTTCATCGTGTAGTCTTTTCTTCTAAAGTGGTTGAAGTTGATGCTTTCATATTTTGTGTTGGCATTACCACTTTTTCTTTTCCCCTGTCAAACTCTTTTGTTATGATCTTGTTTTCACCCATGAATGTTGGTGTGAAATCTAAGGAACCCCAATCATCTTCTAACAACTTATTGACTTCATCAATGTTCTCATGCTCTTATTCCTTTATGACTTCCACTTTTGCAGTTGGTATCAATGCTTTCAAAGGATCATGTTTTCTTTCTCAGTATGCAAACAACTTTTAGGTTCAAGATCGTCCTTGAGTGTGTAAAATTTGTTGTCATAGACATACTTCATTTTACGATGAAGGGTAGAAGGCACCCCATTCATCTCATGAATCCATGGTTTTCCTAAGAGGATATTATATGAAAGATCATGAGGCATAGCATGGACCGGGTTTTGCAAGGTAACCTTTCCAAATTTAATAGGTAATGTGATGACTCCAAGCGATTGTTTTCCTATGTTATCAAATCTACAGATAGACAAAGAATCAAGGACAATGTCACTCTTATCCATATCAATCTTCTCCAAAAGGATCACACTACACACATTAAGGGTTGAACCATTGCCAACAAGGGTTCTCTTTATCATGTTTTGATTAACATAGGCTATTATCATAATGCATCATGTCATTTTTTATCTTCCAATGAAGGTAACTCATCTTAACGGAAAGTAATGTCTAAGTTGACTAGAGTTATAGCTTGAATTTGGGCTGCCACATCATTTGTTGCACATTGGGAGGGGTAGGAACCTGTTGTAAAGCACTTTGAAGCATGTTATGATAACTAGGTGATGCTTGAATAAGGTCTCATAAGGATATCTTGGCAGGAGTATTTTTAAGTTGTTCAACAAGATCATACTCCTTTCCATTGTGTGAAGGAAAATGAGGAGCACTAGGCAAGATAGGTTGAGGCAATGGGAGGGATGTTGGATTTGTTTGTCTTGGTTGTAGATTGTTTCTAGTGTTATATGTATGAGCAATGGTATTGTAACTCAGTTGTTGCAAAAAAATATCATTATCAAGTTTCCTTTTAGGTGGTTCTAAGATAAGTATTGGTTTATTTTCAACTTGAGGTTGTTGTGAGGGTCGATAAATGATAATTTGAGGCTTAGGTGGTCCAATAATTAAAAGGTTTGTAGGAGGTCTAAGAATTAGAGGACTCGAGGGAGTTTTAATGTTCATAACCTCAACACTCTTATCCTTATTTTCATGATTTCTTAGTGAAGGGGAGTCTAATGTCACTTCATCATCTTCATCTAAGGAAGCCACATCACTATTGTTTGAAAGACATGTGTCAATGTTCTCATTTTCTTGCACAATGATATCTTCCCTAGTAGGAGAGTTTTTAGGAGAGCTACAAACTAGATGTTCATGACATTCAAAGGTTGGTTCTTCTAAAATGACTTCATCACAAGTTGGGGAGTTATCAATGGTTGGATTGTCTTGCTTATCAATGATGGAATTCTCTTGTTCAATAATTTTTTCCCTAGTAGAAGAGGTAAGGGAAGAGAATCAGATAGGATTCTCATAACTCTCATTGGTTTTATCTTCTAACACCAAAATATCTTCTTCACAACTAGGAGAGATATTGGGAGAAGACCAAGTCTGATTGTTATGATTATTCACCATTGTATTCTATTTCGTTAAAACATTCTCATGAGGGGGAGAGTTGAACTTTCTCTTGGCATGTTAGAAAGGTAAGATACTAACATTGTGTGACCAAAAATGAAAAGTACTTCTAACCATCTTATGCAATGTTGCAAGAATGTAAAGAATGTATATCCAAAGATGAAAAGTAATTTTATCCAATTTATGCAAAGCTTCAAGAATGCAAACAATGTGTATCCAAAAATGAAAAGCACTTTTATCAAACTTATGCAAAGCTTCATGAATGTAAACATTGTGTATGCAAAAGTGAAAAGTACTTTTATCCATATTATGCAAAGCTTCATGAATAAAAACATTTTCAGATCTGATGATTTTTGTTACTGAAATGGTTTTGGAATGATTCAAAAATGACTACACTAAATGGGTGATTTGACCTAGATGCATAAAACAAAAATTCCTAAACTTTTTAGACTAATATAGTGGGTTACCAACAGGCCTAGGAAGTGCAGAAAACCACAAAAAAGCTCAAAAAAGTTGGTTTTTGTGGGCCTCCAGGGACTCATTCGCCCAATGGTGAATGGGTCCTAGTACAAGGTTTTTTAAAATTGAAAAATGCAATTTCTGAGATCTCAAATGTGTTCTTTGTTTTAGGTTTCAAACTACAACTTCTGTAACAAAATTTTCCAAAATTTGATGTTGAAATGCAAGTAAAACTAATGACAAATGATGAAATATGTGATACTTTTTGAAATGCAATTTTGATGCAATTTTTGAATATGAATGATGAAAAGTAAACTAATATGCAAACACTATGCAAAATTAATGTAATATGCATAATTTTTTTTTTAATTTTTCATATTTAAACAATGCAAAAATGCAAATTTAAACCCTATATGCAATGCAAACTAATGTAATTTTGAGAACCCTATATGAAATGCAAACTAATGCAAATACTAGAACTAGGGTTTGAATGCACTCCAAAATAGAAAATTTATAATGTAAGAACGTTAGGTTCACCAAAATGAAACATAAAAAAATAGGATAGGGGGAGATTTCCACCAAAATGGAAAATTAGATCCAAAGAGGGAAAATTGGTCCTATTCTTCTATTTTCATTAGGAAATGAGATCCACACAATGAAAGGACTATCAACCAAAAGGTGAGTCAAGTCCAAGTGTGAATCTGTTAATTTCCTATCTATGTAAGGACGAGGGGTCTAGGTCAAGTAGCACTTTGGGGAGAAAGATCAAGACCATCAAATAAACTCCAAATTACAAGCTATAAAGTGCATTTAGAAGCTTAAACATAATAATGATGGAATCTACAGACTTTAGGGAGATTTTGGAAGGGATAAATGATGTGTAACTTTTGCAAAAAAGTGTTTTTTCATGGCTCCCTAAGGACTCATTTTCCCTATGGAAAATGGGTCCTGGCTAGGGCTCTAGAAAATCTATTTCTAGGTTTTGTTCCTTTGTGTCTGCACTCCTAAATTCCTTATTTTCATTGTTGGACAACCGAAAATAATTTATGTAGAAGAGTTTCCATGAAATTGCAAGAATGGTGACAACTTTGACAACTTTGTAATTTTTGTTCTTCAATAGATCCTCCACCTAAAATTTGTAATCACACATCAAAGAGAGAAAAAATGTAGTTTGTTAGGGAATAGGGGTTTGCCTTGGTCAAACCCTGTTTTAGTAATTAAACCTTATGATGAAACAATGAAACATGAAGGATGAAACATGAAACAATGATACCTTGTTTGAAACCTTGGATAACAAATCTGCATTCTAGTATGAAGTGGCCTCAATGAATGTAAATCTTGATCATGAAACTTGATTAGAACAATTCCTTTGATATGCTTGATTGATCTTGAATGCTACATCACCACATTAGCTCAAACAACATGCATGATGCACTAAATCTTTGACATGATGAAATGGATCTTAGTTGCTACAATAATCTTCTTCAAATTTTCTCTTGAATGCCTTGAAAATGCTCTTGAATGCTCCAATAATGCTCTTGTGAAATATTTGGATGCTTGAATCAAAATTGCTTATTGTCTTAGGATGCAACATAGTGAAATAACCTCTTATTTATACATATCTTAACATTAATTCTCGAAATTCAAATATCACAAGTTGAAATGGAATTGTGGATTTGAAATCATTAAAATACCACCAAAAACATATTTCAAAGAGGGGTCCTAGGTCTAAGTGAGGACCCATTTGCCATATGGTGAATGGGTCCTGGGTGACTTACCTAGGACACACATCAAGGAAGGTGAAATTTCATGTAAAAATAGGATCCTAGGACTAAGTGAGGACTTTTTCGCCATGTGGTGAATGGGTCCTAGGTCACCTACCTAGGACACACATTGGAAAAGGTGAAATATCATGTAAAAATAAGATCCTAGGACTAAGTGAGGACCCATTCACCATGTGGCAAATTGGTCCTAGTTCACCTACCTAGGACACACATCTTCCAAATTTGAGTGTTGTGTAATGGAATTTATGAATGTCGAGTTTTATCCCTCAGAATTTATATTTAATTAGGCTTAGATTTGAATTAAAGGGTCCAATTAAGGAAAATTAACCTCAATCAATTAATAAAGCCCTAGATTAGTGTGAAAGTGTAAAGATACACTTTAGAACACCCTAAATAAGGCACAATTAAGTCCATTTTATTAAGAAGGACCGTAAACTTAATGTGAATATGAAAAACATATTACAACACTAAATTAAGGCATAATTAAGCTCATTTTATTATTAATTATTTCTAAATTAAGTGAAAAAGGGATACTTTTCCATTACTATAGATATATACATCACATATGCTTAGGTAGCTTCTCCCTCTCTTCTCTATTCTACTCTACATCTATATCTTCAATATGTTTATCATATCGTCATGGATTATATATATGTATGAAAATACATAGAGAGACATGTTCCTCTTCTTTGAGATATCATTCAATTTTTTTTAGAAGTATTGCATAATGGTATTTGCTACCACACTAATCTTTCAATGACAATTGGTTTATCTTGTTTGTAGTTCTTGACCTACCAACATCCTCCCAAGGCCTAAATTATTGTCTTTTCCTCAAGACATCCTTCTCCACCTAGGTGTGATTATAGGGTTGGAGATTTTTATAGGTATCCTTGATCTACTCATAATTTTCTTCCCAATTCTTTATCATATATTAAAAAATTCATGGATAATTTTTTTACATATTCTATGTCTATAATCACCAAGACAATTGTTTCCACCAATTTAAGAACAACTTGTTATGTTTTATGGAGAAGCTTAAGGTATGTTTATTATATATGTTCTAGAGTTGTTGATGTTGTGACCCATCTAAATTTTTCATAAAGTTATAGTTGCTTGAGGGTTATATGATTTAGGATTTGAAGGCATCTATTTGAGTATTTTGAGGAAAAGTGATTTGCATCCAGTTGGTGCATTATAGATATAGTGTAGATATTTTATTACAAGTATCCTTTAGTTTCTTAAGTTGTTCGTTCAAATTGTGTCATCTATTTCATTTTTTTGTGACCTACACAATATATTTTTTATATTCTACTATAATTTGTTTCATAATATTTTATTTTTCTTTATCCCAAATACTTATGTGAGTTAATAAACCTTATATTTATCCTTCTAGCTTAGTAGCTATTATTACTAATGGATCTATTTATATTTGTATATTTTTTATATTCTACTATAATTTGTTTCATAATATTTTATTTTTCTTTATCCCAAATACTTATGTGAGTTAATAAACCTTATATTTATCCTTCTAGCTTAGTAGCTATTATTACTAATGGATCTATTTATATTTGTGGTTTTTCTTGTTGTATTCCTCTTAATTAAATCTTGTTTTGCATTGCTACTAAAATTTTCTCCAAACTCTATCTTTTGGATTAGTGATATATGTGTGAAAGCAATTTTAATCCCATTAGAGTGTGCATAAGGATGCTTGGGATTACTATCACTAGGGTAATCAATTACTTCTCTATCAAATATTCTTTTTTCTTCTTTATTGGATCAATTTCTTTTTTGAGTGGGTTAATTATTTTCTTTGATATCTCTCCTCTTTCTATATTTTTTATTTCTTTCTTTTATTTTTCCTCTTGTCTTCTTTCTCCCTTTCTTCTTTGGCTTGTTTTTGGAGATAGTCCTTAGTCTCCACATCTATATTTTCAATTTTTTGAAACCAAAGGAATTCATATCTCTATTTATACTTGTATAGTATATTCTAGTTCCTCTATTTTTTCTAGTTGTTGGGACCATTTGGTGGTTTCCCAAGCTAGGACCAAATATATATATATATATAGATTGTTCTAGCTACATAATCTCCTAAGTAATATATGTTATTCTATAAGTCAATTTTTTTTTAATGGTCTTGTAGAAGGTGTTGAGTAAGGTGATAGGTAATTGGCCATTCACAATATCTTCATATTTACCTTTAGGTAGGATCTTGGTCAATCCCTGACTAATAATAGCCCCCAAAGAGCCTGTTTCAATTCCTTCTAACAACATATGATAGAAATCTTCTCATATGTGGGGCCAAAGAGCTTTATGAAATTCTATAGGAAGGCCATTTTTTCTTGTGCTCTTATCCAAAGCCATATAATAAAGGGTTTCATTAGTCTCTTCCACTGACATAACATATTCAAGGAAATGATTATAATTTAGGTCAATTTTTTGAGGTATGCATCTTGCAACACTCTCTTCAATCATGGGAAGAAGGGGGTTATCGATATAACTCATCAATGAAAATATTTTGGTAATGATCATAAAAGATTCCCATGGTGTCAAAATGGTTAGATTGTGGGGAGCCATCAACAAATTTTATGATAAAAAATGTTCATTTTTATTCTTATGCTATAGAAATTGAAAAACAAAAATTGTTCCCCTATCTCCATTTGATCCACTAAAGGTGAGAACACACTAAAGCTCTTTTTCCTTTATAAACAACCAATTTATAAATAAATTTTCACTTGTATTACTACCTAAATCTTGGATGGTGATAATATGTAGGTTGGAGGGCAAAAGAGAATGACCATGTTTTATTTGTCATTTAAGAGACTTTTCAAGTTTGTGATATTCAATAATGGCCCTTCACTCATCATCATGAAGAAACAATATACAAAAAATAATAGTTCTCTCCCACTAATTAATCCATCTATCAAATTACAATTTGGGCTTAGCATTCCATGTGGATAGGAGGCCATCAATTTAGTCTTGATGCTTTAAGAGGGAAACAGTCAAGTTGTAGGGAGAGCTCATTGGGAAATGTGGTGAATTTTCACAACAAAATTATCTATTAGACTTGTAGAAAAAAAATAATAAGGTTCATGAAAGGATTTATACTTACTATAAAATAGATGAAGAATGGAGAATTATAGGATTAGAAAACCAAGAGGACCTTATTTAGGCTATGTGTAACACTATTGATGCTTTAAGAATGTGAAGCTTGGGACTACAACACACCGAAATTGAAATGGAGATGCATAGAAAAGATACAAAAGTATTTAATCATAAGTAACCTCAAAACTACGAAAATGGTTTCATATGAGATATTATTGGCTAAGTAAAGTGATTCCTATTTGAGGCATCAACTTTAATCTAGATGCTAATTTATCTAAAAAGAATATAGATCAAGGAGTCTCCTTGCTAGCCCACAATAACAACAAAGAAAAATTAAGTAGAAGAAAGAACACATTGATGAAATATAATACTAAGTGGATGTGTAAATGAGACATTAGCATGGAAGAATGTCCAAATACTAATGAGGAAACTAAAAGATACGTGAGAGAAAAATTTAAGGCAACCATGTGTAAAAGATAACTTGGGTGAAAGAAAGATTCAATATGTTAGATAATTTAATCCCACTTGTGATCACAAGAAAAAACATATGAGGGCATAAATAAAATAGAAAGTAAAAATGTTGACAACTTAGCTAAGCAATAGCTCAAATTTTCTTAGATGCAATACGGTGGATAACAACTAAAAAATATTGAACATATAAAATATGTCATTTTTGCACTTAAAAGTTAGTGGAAGTGAAATGACACTACATAGATGAGGACAGCTAAATCAAATAATTGATACCTTGAAAGTTGGCTTCATGATTGCCCTATTTGAAGAGGAAAAACCAACAAAAATTAAAAAAAAAAAATTTAATCAATATTCTTAGCAAAAGATTTCATGATTACCCTATTTGAAGAGGAAAAACCAACAAAAATTAACAATTTTTTTTTTTATCAATATTCTTAGCAAAAGACCCTATTTGAAGAGGAAAAACCAACAAAAATTAACAATTTTTTTTTTTATCAATATTCTTAGCAAAAGATCCAAGATTAAAAAGGAAATGGATATCATTCAAGCATAACTTTGGTTTCATGATTACCCTATTTGAAGAGGAAAAACTAACAATTTTTTTTATTTTTTATTTTTATCAATACTCTTAGCAAAAGATCCAAGATTAAATAGAAAATGGATATCATTCAAGCATAATTTTGCCAGCAACATCTATCAAGGGTGTTTGTATGCAAAGAAAGTTTGTTATTATGCTTGAAGTCACATAGATTGCTTGACCAACATCTATCAAGGTGTTTGTATGCAAAGAAAGTTTGTTATTATGCTTGAAGTCACATAGATTGCTTGACCAACATCTATCAAGGGTGTTTGTATGCAAAGAAAATTTGTTATTATGCTTGAGTCACATAGATGGCTTGGTCTTGTGGATATTATAAAAAACATTGATTCATTCATTTAGTGTCATCACATTAACTAGGAACAATGGAGTGAATGATTGTGGACAAGAGAATCACATCAACTCCTCAAATATAAGTTGTCAAAAGTTAGAACTAAAATACTAAACTATGTACGTGGATCTTTTCTTCATGCACAAAATTTTTACCAATATTTTTGTTGTTTTAATTGAAGGACACATATATATTAATACTATTATTTACCAATTATTTTTGTTGTTTTAATTGAAGGACACATATATATTATTACTATTATTTTGTTTTTTTTTGAAAAATAATTTATTAAAATATATAGTCATAATCCTAAAAAAAAAAAGCACAAAGGGTGAATATACATGATCATATTCTTGCAAGGACCATTACTTTTTATAGACCCTATGAAATATTTACTTCACATGTAGTTTATGAGTGCTACATACTTTGAGATACATGATTCATGTGCACCTTAGAGTGGGGGAAATTCGATGGTGAAATTTACATAACCATGCTATTTCCCATCTAGCTTTGTGTCTATTTTGAGGTGATGCTTTAATACACATATATAATGATAAATAACATGATATTTGTGATGTTGGACATGTTCTCATAGCCTTATTATCTATTTACACATATACATATATCCTTGTACATTTACACCTACCCTATTATTTACACACACTTGTACACTTTATATTTGCCTATGTTTATCACACTTATTGATGTACCTACCTGCATTTAGTCATTTTCCATCTAGATCATACCATTATTCCATTTTGTCAAGTCTATGGGTGTAGAGGTAACCTACACATTTATACCATTATTCCATTTTGTCAAGTCTATGGGTGTAGAGGTAACCTACACATTTGTCCCTTATCGATTTAAAATTTAAGCATAAATTTGGCTAAATGGCCCCCTTTACCCTTCTACCTTGAGTGGACTAAACACACTTCATATATTTAAGTTATGTGCTAGTATTTAAAATGTTCAATGAATTCATCCTAATCACATTCAATGAATTCATACTAATCATAAATTATGTGCTAGTATTTAAAACATTCAATGAATTCATACTAATCATAAGTTATGTGTTAATCATAAGTTATGTGTTAGTATTTAAAACATTCAATGAATTCATACTAATCATAGAAGAATGATGTATGAAAATTATAGCCCAATCTTTCTAAGCAATGCTTTACTTCATCTTTCTCTTTCACTTAGATTATGTTTTCACAAAATGAAATGAAAGATATTGTACTTAGTGCCCCCAACTTGGGTAGCATCTTCTATCCTAACTAATCTATCCTATGGATATAGACTACTCTAATTAAGTAGAAATATAGATGAATAGATCCCACACCTAGAATACAAACAATCCAAGATGTTAGGGTGTTAAAATGTGGCACACGTGTACTTGGTAGCGTCTTCTCTTCTCTAGCTTGGAGATTCCTCTTGAAGGAAGGAAGAGGCGAACCACAAGACTAAGACTAGCGGAAAAAACCTAAAAAAAAAAAACCTATAGTGGGGTTTTGTAGAGCTAAGAAGCTAGCAAATGGAAAATTGAGAAGCCTACAGGTTGTAAAGAGCTTACAGAGAGGCAAGAGATATGATTTTAACCCAAAAAAAAATAAAAAAAAATACACAAAGTAATTAAAAGACCTAAAAACAAAGTAATTAAAAGACCTATGCACATCTATGCACATCCATCCACATCCATTTGGGGAATTATTAATAAGGTTAGATCTATAATTAGAGATGCAAACTAGAAGTTCTATTTTGGAGACAATTGCGAGTGAACTAAACTTGAATTTCGTAGCCAATGTTGCATTTAAAGAAATCGTGCAGGCAATAGTTAGACACAAAATAGAAATATCTAGGTCGACTCAACTTGAAAAAGGGGCAATTTTATAACTTAAGAGAGCAAAATGACAATTTTCACGAAGCAACAAAGGGACTAAAGCATGGTAAATAGCTAGCAAAGAGGCATGAAGGGTCTTATGAGCTAACTTAGCACTTCCATTAAGGTTGGATAAATTGGATACATTGAGTGACAATTTATTCATACCACAAGTAGTGTGTTGGACCATCCAACCATCATTTTAGGTACTTATAAGAACAAATTTGTGATTGTGAACTGCCATGTATACCTATGCATTTTAGGCACTTACAAGTACAAATTTGTGATTGTTAATCTATTCTAGACCTAGAACTTGTCTTTTGTCAAGACAAAAGTCTATCACAAAATATATGCATTTTAGGCACTTACAAGTACAAATTTGTGATTGCTAATCTATTCTAGACCAAGAACTTGTCAAAAGACAAAAGTCTATCACAAAATATTAGGTTGTTATAGTGAAAAGAGACTATTTCCAAGATTCGACAATAAACAGATTCCAAAATCTTATTTATATATTTTCATTCTTCCAAGTATAAATTCTCCATCTTATTTGATTTTCCAAAATATATTATCCAATTTCCCACTTCTAACTATATCTAATAACATAATATACTTCTTTCCTTGTATTAATTCAATTAATCTAAATTCATGGGGGAACATCATTTTTACTTTTCACTAATATCTTTAGATTTATTTCTGATTCCAACTTTACTTTTGTGTCTTTCCAGGAGCGTGTTATTATTAGGTCATTACTGTCAAGTACAATTCTTAGACCAAGGGACATATCTAGAAGCTGTGCTGGGCCAGGAGACAAAAAGATATGTGGAGCCACCTGAAGTAATAAAAATCATCCTCCCATAAAAGTAATAAAAATAATATTTTTTCTTTTTTTTGGGCCAAAAACAAATCTTTTGGGATTAGGCTAAGATGGGGTCAAACACAAATACTGAAATCAATTTTTTTGTGTTACATAATTTTGTATCTCACTGCATTTGGTAATTTCATAGCCAAAACAGTAGCCACATCCATCAGTGGTTGAACCTGCACAATACGCACGAAATTATTATTTTGCTGAGGCTAGAAAGTGCCAAAAAGCATGCAACAATGCTCAATCTAATCAGCCAAATCTGTAGAGGGCCAATATTACTCAAAAAGGCTCTAGGGCCTTCGAGTGGCCCTGACTATCAGAAAACTAAGTGATAGTTTGATAAAATAACTGGGTCTGGCCTTGCAGTTCATCAGAATGTAATCATATAACCGAAACAGGGGACTTCATTAAAATTATCATTCAATGAAAACTGAGGAATCCTAAAACAATCAGAAACAGGAAAATTTATAAGATAATCAAGAAACATGAGCACTTAGATTACAGTCATTAAATAGGTCAGATGACTACAGAGAAATATCATTAAACAGAAAGTCTAAGATGACATATATCATATATGGTACAACAATGCTCAGATCTACCATTAATTTAAAATCAGCCAGATCTGTAAAAGGGTCTTGGTACACAAAGACTTTAGGTCCTATGGAAGTGGTCCTGGGTATCAGAAACTAAAATAAGGAGTACCATATAATAATTGGGCCTGGCTCTGAAGCTCATCAGAAAGGAGTCATTGAACCGTAACAGGGGACTTCATAAAATAATCATTCAGTGGAAACCGAGGAATCCTAAAACAATCAGAAATTCATAAGATAATCAAGAAACATGAGGACTTCATATCATAATCATTAAATAGAAATGGATGACTTCAGAGAAATATCATTGAACAGACAGTGTGAGATTGCACAAATCTACCATTAGAATTAGAATCCTCCACATCTTTAGAAGGCCCTTACTGCACATTGTGCACATAAAGGACCTAAGGCATATGGAGTCTCCTGACCCATCAAAAACTGAACATAATAGTATCATGCAATAACTAGGCTTGGCCTTGAAGCTTACCATAAAGCAATCATTAAACTGAAACAGAGGATTCTGTAAAATAATCATTCAATCTAAACAGAGGATTTCTATATATCAGAAACAGGAAGATTCAAAAAGTAATCAAGAAACATGAGGACTTCGTATTATAATTGTTAAATAGAAACCGAGATGACTTCATAGAAATATAGTTAAACAACAATAGAGAGTGGGTTTCACCAGGTTAAGGTATCAGTTCATAGGATGACAGTTCTTTTTAGGATCTTTAACCACGCCAGCTCTGTTCACAAGAACCATTTAATAGGGGAAGAAAGAAAATATACAGGAATAACTAGCTTACCATTCATCATCAGTTGTTTACAAATTGTGTGTCAATGGGATCCAGTTTCATAGCTTTCAAAGCTTTTCCTGGATTAAACATCAACATAAGCAAAATAATTATATCATCATTCAGTCAGGAAATAATAGCCAGAAAAAATTCAAGGTTAACTGATTCCCTGTACCTGAAAACCCCAAAGTTATATCCATTAAGTAAAACCCATCCTTTTAAATTGTTTTTGAAAATTCCGAAGTTCCTGCCTGATTCCTTAAATTACACCCAGTAAATCAAAATGTTGATGAAAAATATTACACATCTGAATTCAAAAACATTTGAATCATCTTCATGGACAATCAATATTCAAACCTTTTAAAATCTTTTGGATCATTGACTGTGATCAAAACATTGATTGAAACAGACTTACACAATTAAATTAAAAAACAGTTGAATCATCTCCATGGACTGTAAAAAAACCATGTCTACCATCAAAACCCAAAAAGACCCATTTTGGATCACACTTAGTAATCCAAAACAGTACATAGATCACTGAGTGTGATCTAAATTGTTGAAGTAAAAAAACTTACACAATTTAATTCAATAACACTTGAAATCATTTTCATGGACTGTAAAATGATCCCTAACCGTCAAAACTCAAATCTTTTGAAGACCCATTTTAGATCACAGTAATCTAAAATAATGCATTTCAGATCACTTACTGTGATCTAAAATGTCAATGAAAAACTTCCCAATTAAATCATTTTCATGGGCTGTAAAAACATATGCCCACCATCAAAACCCAAATCTTATGAACATCTATTTTGAATCACAGTTAATAATCCAAAATAGTGGGATGCAGATGGAAAAAAACTTACACAAGTACTTAGATCATTTTTATGGACCGTAAAAAAATCATGTCTATCATCAAAACACAGATCTTTTGAAGAACCATTTTGGGTCGCACTTAGTAACCCAAAACAATACTCTTTTTAGATCATAAAACTTACAGAATTAAATTCAAAAGCACTTAAATCATTTTCATACTGTAAAAAAATCATACCCACCATCAAACCCCAAATCTGTTTAAATATTTTAAGAACCCCTAAACAAAACTCCTAGCTCATTCCCAATACCAGAAAATTCCCCAAAATTTTATTTATTTATAAAACCCATATGAAGAACACCAAATTCCAACCTGCCTCCCTACACCTGAAAAACCCCAAAGTTATATAAATCAAAACAAAGCCCATAACATTTCTTAATCTATTGGAGACGAAGAAACCACTGGGTATATGAGATATGAAAGAAAAAAGAAAAGCTGAACAAAATAGGACATAGAACCATGAATGTAGTCTATATACTTATTTCTGCAACAGTTGTTCTGGGATCGTGCACGATTGTAACCCATTTATCTTCACCCAATTCAACCTTCTCAATCCTTGGCACCTTTTCCTTCAGTCTCTCCACCTTTGCTTTCTGCTTTGAAAAATTGTAAATGCCTGTAAGTTGCAAATGAGTTGTCTGTGACATTGCTCTAGTGTGGCTGAAAATACCAGCTTGCTAAATTTCTTACCCTGAATGAATGACTGAAGAAAGGAAGGTTGGATTTTAATAACATCCAGAGGCCAGACAGCATGGTGTTAACAAGCCCCTTTGTATGAAGCGTGGCGTGGCTTAATCAATCTTCTTCCATTAAACGAATTTTAACAAGACCGGCCCGTCCCGTCGACCCCCTAATGCCACGTAAGAGAAGAGATGACACGTAGAAGCTTAAAAGCAAAAGGCGTCTACATTATCTGCCATTTAAGATTCGGTATACACCAACTAAATTTTCTTTCCAAACGTGATTTGTGTATCGTTCTTTTGGATTGACTTACATTTTGTTTAGATTTTGAAGTCTGACTTTCTATACATTATCTTTTTTTATTGAAATTTAATTTGATTCACACTTTTTATTTATAGAAATTAAAAAACAGTATACTTGTTTATGATTATTTTTATTTAGGTAAATAAATCTTTGCTTAGAAAAAGATCCCTAGTACCGCCTGAACGCGTTTTCCGACCGCGTAAGAAAGGGGAAAGGGATCGAAAGCAACACAAGATACATGTAGGGGTTTTTGATGGGACGGGTCAGCTAGCTGGAGTGCCCTACTATAATTACTAACGCCAGTGGCACTATTTAGTCCAAGATCTTGTTACCCCCTAGCTGTGTCCCTATTGAATTAGTGGTGATCGGAGTAAGTATGGGTAAAATATATGTTTTTGTAATTTAGTTAGTTAATAGATTTTTTGGAGTTTTAATTATAAATATTGTTTTCTAATAAATGTTTTACATTTTTCATATTTAATAGTTAGGGTGAAATCAACTTTACAAATTGACTGAAAAATTATTCATGTATTAAAGTATTTTTTTGTTTTTTTTTCATAATTTTATACAATGTGTAAAATTGTTTGAATTTTTATATTTATATCTATGGACACATGTTTAAGAATGAAATAAAAGAGATTTATTATTGTATTGAAGAATAGTTGAGTTTTGTAATAGTGATTTTTTTTAATGTGTCAACTTTTTAAAAAAATACTACATACTAGCATATATATATTAATAAATAATATATTTAAAAACACTGAGAGATATCCTTCTTGAGGCATACATTTTTATCAATTAGTCACACAACAGTGCAATAGACGCCTCGAGAAGGATATCTCTCAGTGTTTTTATATATATTATTTATTAATATATATGCTAGTAGCATTCACAACATGACATGGAAGACAAAATTATTAGGGTTAGGGCTAGGGCTAGGATCAAGACTACAAATAGGTTTAGATTTAACAATAGGGTTAGGGTTAGGATTTGTGGTAAGGTGAGGGTTAGGATTGGGGTTAACATTATGCATAGGGTTAGGATTATAATTAAAGTCAACAATAGGGTTAGATTTAGGGCTGAAGTTTACATTTGGGATTAACATTTGAGATAGGGTTATGGTTAGAGCCAAATTTGGGATTATGGTTGGATTAGTGTTAATAATAGTAGGTTAAGTTTGGGGTACATTTTAGTATTGGGGTTATGTTGTGCAATTTTCACACACACACCCCACTGAAGGCGGGGACCCTCTTTTTTCTTTTGCATCTCTGCCTCTTGGCTTGGTCAAATTTTGGTTTTGCTCTTCTTGGGAGGTTATTTTGGGATTAAGTCTAGACTGGGTTTGATAAGGACAATATTTTGAGGCTCTTGGGGAAATTCGCAATGTTAGAATTTGAAAATGGGGATTTTGAAGTGAATTTTCAATGTTATATGTAAGTATTTTTTCACCCGTGGATAGAGGACGACAAATTAGGCAGGGTTGCCTTTTGAACTTTTTGAAAATTCCTTCTAGAAAAAAAGTAATGAGGTTTAGGGGATTTCGACCCTATAGGAAATCCGAGAAAATCCGTTCCCTAATAATTTTCCTAAAAAATTCCGACCCCCTCAAAATCCCGAGACCCTCAAAACCCGTAATTCCAAAATGGAAAAAAATCGAATTTTATTTTCCAAAATGGAATTTTTTCCTTGAAATTTTAAAATGTTTTTGAAAATGAAATTTTGAGATGGATAAAAATTTTCAAAAATAAAAGCTTTCAAAAATGGAAAAATTTATGAAAATGGAAAGTTCCCATTAAAAAATGTAAGTTTTTTTTAAAAGGCCAAAAAAATTATTCAAGTTTAATTTGGATTGAATTTTAAACATGTGAGCTACTAATGATGATATCTGTTTCTCAAGATTAAATAAATATTAAAAGGGGAACTTGCATATGAATTTGTGCCAAAAGGGAAATATGGAAGAGTTCAATTCAAATTTTAAAAGTGGAACTTGTATGATAATTTGTGCCCAAACTGTCTACAGCTGGAAGGAGTTTCTGGAAGACATGTGAAGCTAATTTCATCATCCAATCAGAATTTTCATTAATGACAGGATGGCATAATATTGTTTTCTCATTGTTCCATGATGTAACTGCTTTTATGCAATTGGATGATGATGTACCATGAGCTCCCAAATTAAATGTAACTGTTGATTGCTTCTAGAGGTGTAATTTGTGCCATTGGATTGATTTAATCCTGGTTTTTGATTCAAAATGTAATTTTCTATAAAAGGCCAGTGCCTTCTTATTTGTAAGGGGGTCAGATTTAGGGGTTAGAATAGCTTATTAGAAGCTATAAAAGCCAGAATTGGCTAAGTTAGAGAAGTTAGTAGTTGTAGGAGAGAGGAGAGATTGGAAATTGTTATGTAATGCTGGAGAAGTTAATGCAATTGGATTGTTGATTTGGCAAGCTTTGTGTTATACTTTGACAGTTTATGGTTTCTTGTTCTCAATTCTCAATGTTAGATGTTAGATTTCAGTTCTTTTGCAATAATGGTAAATGTTAATGATGTTGACCGATCTCCGATCCATACTTTTAGCAATTTGTTGATTGTAATTTGCTTTGTAAAGTTAGTCTAGGCCTTATTTTGTGCTAAGTTCAACTGTGGATGCTTGTTTACATTGCGCCAGTTATTGGGTATGTGAATGAATGTTCGAAGTCTAAAAATCTTCAGTTTCCTTAGAAGATTGCACCGTTTCTGTGGAGTTGTAGGCTTGTCCTTGATCAAACAGAGATTGGTTTCATTGGGGATCTATCCATCTGCAGCATTCATCATTGCTGTGATTGATCTTAGGTTTTAGTCTTAGAAATCTCTCTAAAATCCTTATCTCTTTTGTTGTTTATTTTGAATCTAGGTTAGTTTTAGGACTGAAAGCATCACCATATTGTTGCATCTGATGAAAGTACGCTTCCAACATTGTTCATTTGTAAGGCCCTTTGTGATTACCAGCATTTTCATATTTATCACTGAGTTGTTTATGCATTGTCAACACCTGACATTAGAGACCTTGGAGTTATCTCTTAAGGCTTGCTGATAGAGATTTACCTTTCAAGAGAGATAGGATATTATATTTTTCCTGAGTTGTTGCTGTGCAAAAAACATCATCAACAAGTTAGGGTTAAGGTTAGGGTTAGAGATTAGGGTCAGGGTTTGCATTAGTATTGGGATGACCATTACAGTTAGGTTTGGGGTTAGCATATATAAAAAGGATTAGGTTTATAAATAGGGCGAGGGTAAGGATTAGGGTTAAATTTAGGGTTAGATATTAGGGTTGGGGTTAAAATTAGGGATAGGGTTAGGGTTAGGGTCATGATTAGAGATAAAATTAGGATCAAGGTTACCCTTAGGATTATGGTTACGGTTAGAGATAGAATTTGTATTAGAGTTAGGATTAGGGTTATAAATTAGGGTTAGGTTTAGGGTTGTATATTAGGGTTACAATTAGACATATAATTAGAATGTGGGGTAGGGCTATCATCACAATTAGGGTTATGGTTAGGATTAAAGAAATGATTAAGATCATTGATAGGGTTAAGGTCAAGGTTAAGGTCAAAGATAAAATTGGGGTTAAATTTGGGATTAATTTTATTATTGGGATTAGGGTTAGGGTTAGGTTTACATATAGAATTAGTATTAGGATTTCAGTTAGGATTACAATTATGTTTAAGGTTACTAGTAGAATTAAAATTAGTCTTGGGTAAGCTATAAAATTAGGATTAGGGTTATTGTTAAGGTAAGAGATAAAATGATCATGTTTATGCTCAGGGTTTCATCATTAGAGATATAATTAAGTTTATAATTTGGATATCCTTCTCGAGGCTTCCATCATTAGAGATAGAATTAGGTTTATAATTTGGATATCCTTCTTGAGGTTCCTATGCACTTTTATGTGGCAACCCTAACCCTAGTTAAAATCAAGCCCTAATTAAATCCTAACCCTAATTGAAATCCAACCTTAACCCTAACCTTGACTCAAATCTATCTTAGAATATTAATCATAACCCTAATTGACCCCTAAACCTAATTAAACCCTAACCCTAATTGAACCCTAACTCTAATCTAACTATAATCCTAACCTTAATTGCACCCTTACTCTAACCCTATTTGAACCCTAATTGAACTCTAACCCTTTTCCCAAATATTATCCTAATCTTGACCCCAAACTTTATTCTACAACCATATCGCTAATTGAATTATAACCTTTACCGTAATTGAACCCTAACCCTAACCTTAATGGAAACCCTAACACTAACATTGACCCCAAGTTTTATCTTAGAACCTAAACCCTAACACTAATTGAATCCTAACCCTAACCTAACCTTAACCCTAACCCTAATTGAACTTGATATCAAACTTTATCGTAGAACCATAACACTAATGCTAATTGAACACTAAACCTAACCCTAATTAAACCCTACTCCTAACCTAACCTTAACGATAACCATAAAACTAACGAAAATTTTTATCCTAGAACCCTAACCCTAATCCAAACTCTATTTGTTCCTAACCCTATTTGAGTCCTAACCCTAACCCCAATCCTAACCACAACCATTACCCCAAGCTATATCATACAACCCTAATGTTAACCCTAACCCTAATTGAAACTTAACTTAACCCTAACCATAATTAAGCTCTAATCAAGAACCCTAACCCTATCCTTATTTGAACCCTAAGTTTAATTAAACTCTAGCCCTGATTGAACCCCAACTCTAACCCAAACCCTATTTATTCCTAAGCCTAATTAAGTCCTAACTCTAACCATAACCTTTACCCCAAGCTATATCATATAACCCTAATGTTAACCCTAACCCTAACCATAATTAAACCCTAATCAAGAACCCTAACCCTAACATAACCTAAAAGCTAGCCCTAATTTAACCATAACCCTAACCTTGATCCTAACACCAAGCTTTATCCTTGAACCCTAACCCAAATTGAGCTCCTAACCCTAATCCTAATTGACCCTAATTGAAATCTAACCCTAACCTAACCTTAAACTTAACCCTACTTGAACCCTAATTTAAAACTCTAACCTTAAATGAATTATAACCTAGGTAACACTACTTAAACACTAATTTTAATCATAAGCCTAATCAAACCTTAATCATAACCTTGAATCCTAATTGAATCCTAATTCTATTTCAACCCTAATTAAGTATGGAGAAATAGATTTGATGAAAATGAATCTTTTTGTTTGAATACCAATGTCTCCATCAATTCAAAAAAGGGGTTATTTTCATCATACCTATTTCTCCACGGCTTTTTTATCCTTAATTTCATGTATAAAATATTATATTTATGCTTCATATAAGAGGATATTGCTCATTAAATACATAAAAAATCAAAAGCATTCTTGACTCATTTAGACCAACCGATCTAATTTCATCTTGAATTAGATTTTCATACTAATGAAGATAGACATCTACAAAATTCATACAGGCGGGTAATGCAATCATTATAGTCCAGTTGGGTAGGAAATAGGGAACAAGATTGGCCTATATTTCATAGGGGACACTTTATATAAAAGAAGATAAAAGTGGAGAGTTCATCAGGGCTCTGTTCTCTCATATTTGACACCATTGACATTCACTTGAGTTGTAGAGGCTATTGAATTTTCTATGGATTGGGATGGAGAAGATGGCTCTAAATATGGCTTTAGTCTATGCTAAAATATAATTGAATATGATATTGCTTTGATGATGAGATTGAGAAAACAAGCATTTCTACTTGAAGCTTCTCACATTCTATTAGTATTACAAACATGATCAAAAAGTACTTTAAAAATGGCAGCCATAACTCTTCCTAGAGTAAAATAATCTGTGTTTCTCCCATGCTTGTAGATGGAGTCTTCAAAAGGAAGTTCTTGACTATTTTAGGCTCACCATTCATCAAGAATGCCAAAATGCTTGGGAAAAAATCCCTGACGAAAACCTAAGAGTGGAAAGAATCAGAGTGAATACAAATAGACAAAGTGCCCCATATCAAATACATTTTGCATGCCATACTAAGTACGAAAAATGATCAGTATCTCATGCATGTAATTCCAAAAAAACTACTTTTTGCAACAAATCCTACAAAATGATTAGTATGCCATACTGGAGACCCCTATATATATTAATCAATGTCTTGCAACACACATTAATATTACATTACATTTATGTACTAAACTATGAAAAAACCAACATATGATAGAGGGTTTCATCTATATTTACAATACCGTCAACAAGGAACTGGGAGCTCTCATGAATTGAGAAGCATGGGGATTTTTCCTACAGTTGCCATGCAAGCAAATCTAGCTCCACTAAGATCAAAATACATCTAACCAAATGCACAATATCATCTTGAGCATTCATTAGTTACTATAGTAGTAACAATTTTTTTGTTCTCATGCAAAATTTAATAGGCATCACTTGCAACCTTACACTCTTCCACAACCATTTAGTAAAGATCATTCGATTTCCATGCATTTACGAACAATTACCTTCATGCTTCTCCATCGTCTAATTACACATTGATTTTAAGGTGATTTGTTTTTCTTTACATGGATTGGAGGTTGCCACTGTAGGAGGCCTCTCAATGTAATTATCTTTTCTTTCTATTATTCTATTTTTTTGTTTGAAATTGTATATTCACTATTTTATTATACAATTAAAATTGACTTCCATTTCTATATATTTTAGAAATGCTATCTAATTATTGAAATTGTTTTACTTTATAAGAAAAAAAATCATTTTAATACAAGAAAACATTTTCAAGTTTACATACATTTAAACCAACTCCAAATTAGATAGTGGTGTACAAGAGAATGTGATCGATTATATCAAATCTTAAGATGCATGAGCTGCATAAAGAGGAGGTTATCCAATCTTTTATTATGAAAATTCAAAGAAGGTAGCACACATAAGGTGATCTCACAATTGGATATCCCATCAAAATTTTGTTTTGGATTACTTATAACAAGTGAATTATAAAAAAATTGAAAATGATGTGAACTAGCAATTTTTTGAGATTTTATGTGAATATTTTAATATTTTTTTTAAATGTAAACATTTATTAATGAATTATTTTTTGGACAATTTTAAGTCATAACACAAATTTTTATAAATAAGATAAATTCATAATTTCTTAAACATTGGTCATTATTATTAATATCTAGTGCATGTATTTTTAAAATTTTGTGTTGCATATTTTATTTATTATTATTTAATTCAAATTAATTATAATTAGAGAAATATTATTTCACAATTTTTTTTATATATCCACATCATTATTATATTGAAACAAAAGTCAATACATAAGGCACATGTATTTTTAATATTTTTTCTAATTTTTTAATGTTGAACAAAGACTTTTATGTTTGGTAAAAGATCTATATTCACTATGAAATAAAAATAAATTTAATAATTAAATAAAAGGTATTTTTAGAAAGCTTACTCTAAGGGTTATGATCTTGCAAAATATCATGTCGCAATGAATATGTTTAATGGTCTAAACCTTAGTTCAAAGAAAAAAAACATTATAAAAACTAAATGAGAAAAAGGCTAAGGATAATATAAAGACCTTCAAATGTGAAGGTCCATATAATTTTTTCAATGTGCAACATTTAAAGAAATAAAATCATTTAAAACCTATTTACACATGGGAGGCATTTTACTTTCAATTGAAGCATCTTCATTCAAATATTTTCAACAATATTCCTTTTAAAATTGTTACACCCCAATTGTGTAATTACTATTTACTATTACTACATAGGGTAAATATGAATGCAATGTGAATTATGGAGATGAATAAATTGTGCTCGTACCTTGTTATCAATGTGAATGTTATCTCATTTGATGTTACCTCATTTGATATTATCTAAATTGATGTTATTTCATGGAAAAATACTGCATATATGTGAATGGATGGTTATTGATTTATTATTCTAACTTTGGAGATGTTTTACGTATACTACATATGTTGTGAACAATTGACAATCGTGAGCATGTGTTAGTGGATGCAAGTATATGTTCCATTCCTCCAAGCAGAGGGGAAGTATCACTTAGGAGAAGGTCTTGGTTGGGTAACCGGTAAAAGTAAACTATCTAAGCATACACACACCACATTAGAATGATTAAGTTGAGTCAGTTTGTGGGAATTTGGTAAGTCATCCTTAGTCCTTAGTTGTTATGTCTGCATTGAAAGAGTCTTGTTTACTATTGCATGCATTATTGGGTGATGTTTATCTGTTTGGGCTTTTGAGATCTTTCTTGTACTATTACCATTATATTGACAAGTGGGACGTATGTGGAGTATGTGTATATATATGTACATACATGTAAATGGGATCTAACGACATGTGTATGCACATGTATAGATTTACCACACGTAAATTATACTTGTCAATATGATGGTAATTGTGAATGGCTATATGTGAATCGAATGTAAATATATATATATATATAGTATATACATGCATCCATATGTATATGTGTATCGATACACGTGTACGTTGGTGGATGGACACACTCATATGGATGCATTGATATAGATATGCCTACATATACATGTACATAGAGGCATATACTTTTATACATATATATATATATATGCATACATTCGATATATTGTATTTATTATATGCAAATACTATCTTGCATATACTTTTTTATATATATCGAATGTATACTTACATTGTTGGCTTATGATATATATGTGTGTGTGTGTGTGTGTGTAGCATAGAAAATTGTATATTCTTGAAGAAAGAGGCAATTTCACACTTAATTTAGACCTATTTTGGCATCCTTGCATTAATCATTCCATAAAATTACCATTTATAGGACCCTAAGACTCATTATTTTGGACCTTGAGGCTTATTCTACTCAAAAATCATCTAAATCCCAACAAATAACAATTAAATTATTCAAATTTTAGAAAACCCACCTCAAAAACCTCTAGTGGGACTAAGTCACCCAGGGTGGCAACTTAGTCCCTTTTGGGGGATTTTTCAATTTTGAGTGGGAAAATCACCAACTTAATTCAAATTTTTGATGGATGTCGGCCTATGAGGTCTAAATAATGAATAATTAGGTATGAGTGCCTATAAATATAAGTTTTTAGATCATTTTTCATAACATCTAGTATTTTCAACAAACTAAATTCAAGATTCAAGTGTTGAATATCTTTCACAAGAAAATTCACAAGTTTATCTGCAACAAAGTTGAAGCTTTAAGGCAGCAAGCTAGGATTCTTATAGGTCTTCAATCTTACTTTTTTTCCAAGACATTGCATTGCTTAGGGTTGATCATGGATGCCTTTGGAAAATCATGAAGAATTCTAGGTTGGGGAGATGCAACTAGCCATCAAGCCAAGCCTAAGGACTTGTTTTCCAAGTGATTCCATCTTCCATTTTCTCTCTATTTTCAGCCTAAGGAAGGTTTGCATGTTATTAAGATTCATTTCTAATGTGATTTAGGGTCTCTTGGAATGAGTCTTGCATCATTCTAATTTCATTTATGTATCTTATTCTTGCATGTTAGAATAGGGTTTCACCTTGCTTCATATTTCCTAGTCTTAGATGCACTTAGGGATAGGGTTTTGTAGCATATTTCATTATCTCTTTCAAGGTTTAAATAAAAAAATAGGGGTTTGACCAAGGAAAACCCCCCATTAGAAACCAAGTTATATTATGTTTTGTTGGTGTTTTCACAGAATCAGATCCAGGCTTCAGTTAGAGAACAAAGTGTAGACCAGGAGCTACAAGTTGCACTTTCGAATTCCCCAAAATCTGAAAGTGGACTAAGTCACCACTAGTGGTGTATGAGTCCCACCAGAGGTATTTTCAAGATCAATTTGCAGATTCCAATACCCATTTCCTTGAAATTGCTTTTTGGACAGAAACCCCTATCTAGGACTAAGTCGCCCAGCTTGGCATAAGTGTCCCAGTTGGCCAGAAAATCTGATTTTATAGAATTTCAGAAGCATCTACAGTCTTCATCCAAGCCTCTGTCCATTTCCAGGTGCACTCTTTCTATTTGTCTTCTTTATCCTGTTTTATATTGCATTCAATCTATCTTTTTGCATATCACAATATGTTTTCAAACACTTTACATTTCTTTAGTTTTCATTCATTAGTTAATATCTTTTATCAGTTTTCAGCATTTAGGTCATGCTCCTTTGATATATTTTAATCATATTTACATTAGTCTTGAGTGATCCATCTAGGTTTTTGGGATACCTCTCTCCTTTTAGGCACGCAAAACCCTAGAAGTGTATGAGTCCCCTATCCCTAAAAATCTTTGGTTCATTTTAGTGAACCTGCATTTAGAACATCCTATTTCTGATTTAGAATGCAATTACACCCTAGGCATAGCTTACATTGCCTCTTGCATTGCTTCATTTTCATTTTAGGGTTTCATACCTTGCATTAGTGAAAAGCTCATTTAAGCTTGTATTATTGCACTTCATTTCCTTGAACAATAATAAAATTTTGCATCTACACTTTAGATTTGCATTGTACAACATACAATACATAAGCATCCATTAGAAAATTCAGAAAAACTTAAAAAATACCCCTACTAGGACTAATTCACCACCCTGGGCAACTTAGTCCCAGTACACATTTTACATCAATGTTTTTAGAATTCAATTTCCAGTTTCTTAAGTTGTTTGTTTTAGTTACTTTTATGTTTCAGTTCAGTTATTTTATGTCACATTGAAATCATTAGAACTAGCATTATTCAATTTCATAGCAATTATGGATAGCATTAGATTTTTACAATTTTCATTTTCAACATTAGTTCCTAGTTCATTTAGACTAGATTCATCAGAAAATGAAAACAAAAAACTAGATACATCAAATGAAATAATAAAAACAATGCTTCACTTTCAAAAAACTATATCATCCAAACCTTTTAGTAGTGATGCCTTGGATACGTTAGATGAAGCCCTCCAGGGCTTCCTCTCACAAAGATCATCCACTAAGGTTTGTAATGAAAAACTCAAACTAACTGAAGATAACTTACCTTGCAAACCCTTTAGTAGTGATGACTTTGATATGTTAGATGAAGCCCTTCAGGATTTCATCTCACAAAATCCATCCACTAAGGTTTTTTGTGAGAAACCTAAAACAAAATATGTCAATATAATTCAACCTCAACTCATTCTTTACCCACCTTCACATAAGCCTCAACCTCCACCTAAACCCAAGTTTACCCTTTACCCACCTAAACATGATGTTGTTGCTCACAGACATAACACTAGAAATAATCCACAACCACAACAACCCACCCCAACACCCTTACCTTTACCCAATCCCATATTACCTAGTGCTCCTCGATTAAATTCACACATTAGGGAGTATGATCTCATTGAAAAACTTAAACATACTCTTGCAAAGATATCCCTTTGGGACCTCCTTCAGAATTCACCAAACTATCACTCTATACTCCAAACAACATTACAACAAATAGTGGTTCCTATTGGTACAAATGCAAATGATGTAGCAGCTCTAATGCAAGGAATGAATAAAGTTAATGTAGACATTACCTTCCACCTACATGAGCTCCCTCCATTAGAATTAAGGAAGCAAAATGAATCCTTTATGATAATAGCCCAATTTAATCGAATAGGCATCAAACAAACCCTTGTTGACAATTAATCTACCCTTAATGTGTGCAGTGTGAAACTTCTAGATATATTATGTGTGGATAAATCACAAATCAAACTTGATTCCTTATCTATTAGAGGATTTGACAATATAACAAAGCAACCACTCAGTGTAATTACCTTACCTATTACAGTCGAAATGGCTACCTTACAAACTCCTATTCATGTCATTCCCTGTGAGCTTTCGTACAATCTTCTTTTGGGAAGACCTTGGATTCATGAGATGCATGCGGTGCCTTCGACCCTTCATCAAATAATGAAATATGTATATAACAAAAAAGTTTATCAAGTTGAAATAGACCTTGAGCCTGAAAGTTGCTTACAACTTGAAAAAGAAGTGTCAAGTCCTCTGAACACATTGATTCTAGCATCTCACATTAAACCTCTTGAGGCCAAAAAAAAAGAAGAAGAACCTATGTCTAAATTGCTAGGTGATGATTGGGGATCATTATAATTCACACCTTCATTTATGGGCAAAATATAATTACATGAAAAGAGGATGAAAAGCAAGAACAACCAATGGTTATGTCAGCTTAGAATTTAGAAGAACCTTCCCAAGCATCTACCTCATCTACTTTGGAAGAAAATACAACTTACACAACAAATTTTGATGAGATACATTATCAACAACTTCCTAACCCAAAGAAATGGAAAGAATTTATGGAAAAGGTTATGAACTCATGAAAAAATTAGGATACAATGGTAAAGGATGTGGAAAGCATGAACAAGGCATTCAATCTCCTATAAAACCTAATACACAAGAGACAAAGACTAGTTTGGGATATTCTTTTTCTCAGATAAGAAAAGCAAATCAATGACCATTGCTCAACATCAATACCATCACATGTAAACCAAGAACCAATCTCACACTAAAGCACCTTGAATTACTTGATATGGATTTACCACTATCATGGGAGTACTGTGAAAATGATGGAGCTTTGAAACAATTGTTAGGTGCTTATGATAAAACATCTTCTATTTCTTCAAAGAAAAGAATTACCTGTGCTATGATCAGTACCAAGCAAAAAGATATCGACACCATTGAGAAAGACACAAGCATGGAACCATATGATCCTAAATTTCCTAAATCAAATGTGCTTCCCTTGGGAGATATAATTGATATACCAATGGACATAGATGATAAAGAAAAATTCATTAAAATAGGGAAGTGCCTTGATGATGAAGAACAAGAGGATACTACAACCTTGCTTCATGACCTTCCTGAAATTTTTGCTTGGAAATATTCAGACATGCCCAGAATAGATCCAAATATAGTGACACATAACATCGTTCTTGCTGAAAATTCTAAGCCTGTTCGACAAAACATACAAAAAATGAATCCTAAAATAGCATTGCTTGTTAAAGGAGAACTTGAAAAAATCCTTAATGTGGGTTTCATTCAATCTATTGATTGTTCTCCTTGGATATCAAACATTGTTGCAGTTGCAAAACCTAACAATCGTATTAGGATGTGTACGGATTTTTGTGACTTGAATAAAGCCTCTTTAAAAGATGATTCCCCCCTTCCTAATATTGACAAGATAGTGGATTCAACTGCGGGACATGATTTGTTGTCATTCATGGATAGATTTTTTGGATATAATCAAATCTTTATCAACCCACAATATTAATATAAGACAACATTTACAACTGTTTGGAGAACATTTTGTTGGGTTATGATGCCTTTTGGATTAAAGAATGCAGTCCCAACCTATCAATGAGCTATGACATTGATATTCCATGATTACATACATAAAATCTTGGAAGATTATGTTGATGACATCCTAGCAAAATCCTTAACAAGACAAGACAATGTGAATGTCCTTCGGAAGATCTTTGAACAAATGTGCAAATACAAATGAGACTAAATCTGAAAAAGTGTATCTTTGGAGTCAATAGTGGAAAAATTGCAAGGCTTATCATATCTCATAGAGGCATCGAGGTTGACACAAAGAAAATTGATGCTATTATCAACATGCCACCTCCTAGAAACATTTCCCAATTGCACATGTTACAAGGAAGAATTCAAGCCATTTGTCATTTCATCGCATCCTTAGCTAATCAAACGTTACCTTTCACACATCTCCTCAAAAAGGATGTGCATTTTAATTGGAATGAGGATTGCAAACAGGGATTTGAGAGTTTGAAGGAATACCTTGCAACTCCGCCCGTTTTACAACCTGCTATGCCAAGCAAACTGTTCATCCTTTACATAGCCGCATCAGCCCATGCTCTTGTAGCATTGTTGGCTCAACAAGATGAAAGTGGTAAGGAAAATCCTGTTTATTATACTAGCCAAACTTTAATAGATTGTGAAATGTGATACACACCAATCGAAAAATAATGTTTGGCTCTTGTATTCACTACTAGTAAGTTGCGACACTATTTACTAAATATGAAAATACAATTAATGAAAAAATTTGATCCTTTCAAACATATTTTTAATAAAACAAACTTATCAAGACGTTTATCTAAATGGGTGATGTTGTTGACTGAGTTTGACCTTAAGTTTTTTTCACAAAAAGAAAATATAATTATCTCAGATCAAGTGGGTCTCGGTGAGTAAAGGAATCCAAATTTTTCTAGACCAAAATCATTATTAGCTTTTTAGCTTGTTCCTTATATTACTAATTCTTACTCTTGTGTTACAAATGTATAGGTGGATTGTCATTGTGAACCTTGAGATTTTTTCTACAAACTAGGATATAATTGGTGAACCTACTTCACTTTATATGGAACTAGAGCACCATATAGAATAGGAAATGGAAAATTCCTTGGATCCACATTTGGAACCTGAGACAATTAGCACTACTAGAGTATCAACTCCCGCGAGAAGATTATTTGGCATAAATCCTTCTAGGAGTAGAATGGAAGCACCAGTCACAATTACGCCTATTAAAAGTCTGAACCCTTTTCAACCAAGATGGATTGTCAAAGGTCGTGTGACTACCAAAAAGGATATTCGCTAGTACACTACCTAGAAAGGTATTGGTCAATTTTTTACCTTTGACATCATTGACACAGAAGGGACTGAAACACGTGTCACTTGTTTCAATGAAGTTGTTGATCTTCATTATCAAAATATTAATATTGGAAAAACCTATACATTATCTAGTGGTGCAGTAAAGGCTGCTAATAAGCTTTACAACAAGTTAAATAGTGGGATAGAAATTTCTTTGTCAGTAGAGTCAAAGGTCACTCTTTGTGAAGATAACCATTCTATTCCAAAACACCTATTCTCATTTACACCTATCAATGAACTTTCAAAGAAGAGTAGCAATTCAACTATTGATGTCATTGGAGTTGTCACTTGTGTCAGTCCAAGCTCCACAATTAGGAGAAGAGATGGGACAGAGGTCCTAAGGCACATGATATCCTTGTTGGACATGTCTGAGGCAACTATATATATCACTCTATGGGGCATGATAGAAAAGAAGGGAGGTGGTCGTCTTCAACAAAAGTATCACCTACAAGAAACAACTATTCTTGCTATTAAAAATGGACAAGTCTACGAGTACAACGAAAAGGTGTTGAGAACATCAAGCAATACAATTTTATTTATAGACCTTGACATACAAGAGATAGAACAACTACAAACTTGGTTCAAACAAAGTGGGGCTAATATTCTATCACCTTCAACAAAGTTTAGTGATCCATCTATGTCTGGAACATGAATAACAATTAGGGATGTTTGAGAACAAATTATGCATAAAGTGCATCATCTCCAATGTACAATAAACACAACATTGTTGTTCATCAAATCTGGATCATTTTTTTATTCGGCATGCCCTAATGAATCATGGGGAAAACAGTGCAAGAAAAGATTGGTGTAGACTAAAGATGAAAAGCGGTTTTGCTCAAAGTGTCATGTAGCATGTACCTCTTGTAATTATAGGTACATACTACAAATAAGGTTATAGAACCACACATATATGCTATGGGAAGTTGCATTCAATGAAGGAGCAACATAACTCATGGAAATGTTTGTGGAAAAGCTATACTCTCTATAGTTTTAGGATGACATAGAAAGGGATACTCAACAGGTAATTAGAGACGTGTTGAACAAAAAATACTTGTTTACTTTGACATGTAGAAATGAAACATACAATAATGAAGAACGTTTGAAGGCAACTATCACAAAGGTTGAGCAAGTTGACTTCACTATAGAGAGCAACATCTTACTTTCCAAGATCAAATAAATGTGCAGTGACAAGAATGACCAACCATAGGATTAATATATTGTATTATAAGATAGTAGTATAGTTGACGGTTTTGTTCAGGCGACAAAATGTATTCAAATCTCCAACCACATGTGTCATGTTTGCCTACAAATAGAAATATGGAAGCTACTAAGTTTACATTTTCCAACACATGTCATGTATATGACTCTTATAAAATTATAGTTGATGGTTTTGTTCAAGCGACAATATGTATTTAAATCTCCAACCACATGTGTCATGTCTACCTACAAATAGATATATGTAAGATGCTAAGTTTACATTTTCCAACACATGTCATGTATATGACTCTTATAAAATTATATTTCTACTCCCTTCAATATTGTGTGTTCCAATTATAACTATAACAGTAATATCTCAGTAAAACAAATCTAACAATGTGTGTGTTTGCTTATGTCTATATATATGTGGAATCTACTTCTTCTAGCATTGTAGGACTCACTTATTTTGACATGATGTAACTGCAACTATCTAAAACTACACTTTAATACATATTAGTTCTAAAAAATATGACTTGAATATGTCATTTTTTATTTTCTATTTTTTGTTTTGACACATATATATGAATTTTAATTATGTTTCCCCGATGCTATTGGGTTGCTTAACTAAGAAATTGCATTCTTTTACCTTAATATACCTTCCTACAATTTTATTAAATTCTATCAAGAACATTAAATTAGGATAATTGTCCATTATATATATGTATGTGTGTGTGCGTGTTTGTTTAGATGTATAAATATCCAAAATCTACTTCTTTCAGCATTGTAAGCTTTACATATGTTGTGTTGATGCCACGTATAGTTGTTTGAGTGTGTTTATGCTTCTCTTATTACTAATTCATCCTTACATTCCCACAGTACAAATGGTGGACCCCTGCCCCGAAACAAGTCAAGCTCGCTTGCAACAACTAGAGATTAGAAGACAACAAACTAGAAAAAAGAAATCAAAATTACTATGCTCGGCATAAAGAAGAGATAGCCACCCGAAGGTGGATAAAAAAGTTGCACCCTAGCCAAATCGACCCCCATCAAACAAAAGCACGAAGGCTACGAGATCGTGAGAGAAACCGCGATTACTATGCTCATCATAGAGAGGAAATAACTGCAAAGAAACACATTAATCATGTAGAGAAACAAACATGGAAAGCTCAACATATGCAAACAAAACAAGACATAGAAGATTGAACATCATTTAGTAAAACTGCTAGCTTCATAAAAACAATGAAAATATTTCAACAAAAGATAGATGCACTTTCCAATAGGAAAACATGCATTATATCCAAGGAAAACTACCTAGGCATGCTTCTTCATTCATCGGACCCTCACACTACTTGCAAAAGATGTTTCAATGAGAGAGGTATACATCGATTCTCCTCACTCAACAACATGGACCCAGGAGAACAACCTGTTGTGCTGAAAAGACTAACCCAAGTGGAGGAAATGCTCATTGCTAGAGTAAACCCAGTACTACAAGTAACCCATGTTCCTGGAGGGTAGTATAAATATAGTGGTCACACAATTAGCTTCCCACAAGATATCAAAAACATTGCAAAAGTTCTCCCTTGAAGGATAGAAGACTTGGATGTGCTCATAGTTCAAAGACTACACACAAAAGGCCATTTCTATGATTGTTATGTATGTAGAAGTCACATCAAAGATGCATTGCAATACAAAGTGAAATATGACCCATACTATAATGATGTTGCCATAAGTGTTGATGGTTTGGCTCAAATTCTTGAAGTTAGCACGGATATTTCAAGCATGTTGCACACCATTGAAACTAGTGAATGTACAGGGGTGCTAAATAATGGGAACACCATTGATGAAGATGAAATTGAGGATAGCATAGTACACACATCATCGTTTATGGCTAAGTTTCCAAATAGACGTCGTGAGCTAGAAATTATTAAGCAAGCTCTAGAGCTTGAGGACAACACAAATAGCACTATAGATTGGCCTAAGATGAACTCATCACTAATAAATGAATACAATACGGAAGGCTTGCTTGATATGGAATTTCCAATGCTCTTCCCCAATGGGGTTGCACTACAAATGCAACTGCAGATTAGGGAAGTCTGAATGCACAAGTATGCACTACACTTGATGAGGTTCCATGATGAGAGGTTTGGAAGGCATCCAAGGTTTCAATATTTGATGTTCAATATTATGCTGTGACACCGTAGCCATTGGCTTGCAACAGTTTTCTTTAAAAAAATGCAGAAGAAAATATCCTGAAAACTATTGAAAACCTTCGTGCACACTTGAAAGGCCTCTTGACACACAATTAGTTGAAGAACTCATGCACTTTGGATCTTCAATGCAAGGCACAAGACCATATTAGAAAAAAATTCATTATGAGCTAACAAATATGATCAACCAAATAGGGTCTCCCACTCTATTTTTCACATTGAGTGCAGTAGACACAAAGTGGCCAGACCTATAATGATTTATCTCAAATGACACAATAGTGGAAATGCAAAAAAATAAACAACACTTGGACAATGTAATCGATAACCCCCACACCACATCATTATATCTCCACTAACGATTTACAGTCTTCTATGAAGAGGTCATCCAAAAAATTCTTGGTGCAAAAGATTATTGGTATAGATATGAATGGCAACATCAAGGAACTACACATGTGCATGGATTCCTCTGGCTTGAAAATGCATCAGACATGGATAAACTTGATTGGGAGAACAAGATAGAAGTTGAACAGGCAAGGACATTCTTTGACAAGTATGTAAGTGCTTGGAACCCTCGTCCTGCTTCACATAGAAACAACCCAGTCTACTATCCCCAACATGATGACCGATGCTTGCTAAACACAACTTAGATATTAGCTACATATCCCTCTCATGACTATGAGGAGATAATCAACCATGTCCAAAGGCACACAAAATGCAAAGAGGGGACATGCTTACGCAAAAGGGGGAAACAACTACAATGTCGATACAAAGCTCCATGGAAAGAACAAATTGTATCTACCTTATCATGTGATGATAATGGGAAAAAAGAATATGGACCTACAAGGAATGATGATAGGCTAAACATACACAATCCAGAAATGCTTTTGATATGGAGAGCCAACATAGATTTCCATCCAATTATCTCACAAGAACTTGTACTAAAATACATTGCCAAGTATGCGTCAAAAGCAAAGAGAGTATCTGATTCTTGTACTGATATGTTAAAAAGAATATCTGCATGCTAGAGAACATATGACCTGGCTGTCACAACATTTCAAAAATTCATGATAGAGATTTTTGTAGAGCGTGATATAGGAGCACAAGAAACATGTCATATGCTTCAAAAATTGTAGCTCGTTGTTTGTAATCGGCCATTCACATCTTTGAATGTTGGCCGGAAAGTGTTTCAATGAAAGTGTACCAATGAATACCAAGACAAATAGATGAAATCCACCTCCATATGAGCTACCTACATTCCTACATTAATCGGCCTCAAGAAATGGAAATAGTAACGCTACTCGAATCTGCAAGATCTTTCTCCTATTCTACAAGGCGCAAAGGATGCAAATGGAAAGAGAGAGAGGTAAAAGCGATTGCTAATGTTTTCCCAAAGTTATATACCATCCCAAAGGAGGACTCAGACAACTTTGAAATTTTTTGTTGGAGCGAGCTACTATTATACAAACATTTTCGTAGCATAGAGAGCGAGGTAGGACTTACTAAGGATACAATAATTGCAAATTCAAAGAAAATGTACGCAACCAAATATGATGTATGGCATGTTAATCACACAATTGAAATAGAAGCAACCATTGAAGAAGAAGATGAGAGCGATACAGAGATGGCCACAAGGGACACAACATAACTTAAGGAATGGGAATTGTTTTCACAAATGGGCCCCTCAAACAATGTCAGCCTAAATGAACATGAGATGCTTGGTAGGCGTGATTTTGATAACAACAATAGATGGGATCAACTAGCAGTACCCCAAGATCTTCATGAAATTTCCATCTAGTTCATACCCATGAAAAAGGCATGTAGCTAAGAAGAGACTATGGCAGGCAACTTGGATGCCCCAGACTATACACTATCATCGCAACAAAAACTAGGACTCACAATTATCATTGACCATAGTGAATGCTCCTCAAAAAAACTATTACACATAATTGTTAAAGGAACAACAGGTACATGAAAATTGTACCTAATTTCCTGCATAAGAAAAGCACTCATAGGTAAGAGCCCACAACAAAAAATCCAGTTGCTCACATTAGCTCCTACAGGGGTGGTTGCATTTAACATTCATGCATCAACTATACATTCAACGCTCTGGATCCCCCAGATCCCTATTAAAGACATGCACCCACTACAAGGACAGACATTAACAACATTTCAAGAAGATATGAAACATATAAGAAACATTTTGATTGATGAGATGAGCTTCATAGGTCCAAAGTTGGTACTAAAAATAGACACAAGACTACGTGAGGCTTTCCCACACTGACAACATCTACACTTTGGTGGAGTGTCTATAATATTGATTGGTGACCTCGCCCAACTGCCACCCGTGATGGGAAAACCTCTGTACACATCACACTCAATTGAAAAAACACTATGGAACCAATTTACAACTATTGTCACCTTACAAACAGTCTTTCATCAACAAGGTGAGACTCCAACACAACAAAAAATTTGTTAACTATTGCAAAACATACGGAATGCAGAAGCAACATAAGAAGATTGGCAACTTTTAATGACGCACATAGTCAAGTAGCTAACATCAAGAGAAAAAAAAGAGTTTGATAGTTCAATGCACTTGTTTGCTACCAATGATTTAGTTAGACTACACAACAAAAGAATGTTAAAATTGTTGAACCATCCAATTGCAATCAGTGCTGTGACAAGCACCAGGTATGGAATATATAGTGCAACTAACGATGAACAAATTGAAAAAGAAGTATTGCTTTGTAAAGGGAAACGCATCATGCTCACATCCAACATATGGACACAAGCAAGATTGGTGAATGGAGCTCTTGGTGAAGTTGTTGAAATCATTTATAGCCCTGGTTCCAAACCGCCAGATGTTCCCATGTATGTTGTAACAAGGTTCGATACCTACAGCGGGCCACCATGGAATGAGCATGACCCTAAGAGCATGTTGATAATACCTATTTCCCTTAGCAATAGAAGGCAGATACCGCTCATAATGACGCGGGCTATTACCATACACAAAGCTCAAGGCCTAACACTGCAAAAAGCAACAATTGATATTGGTAAAATAGATAAACAAGGACTAACATATACAACCATTCAACAAGTTATAAACCTCAAGCCTTAAATTAGATGGTCAATGTTTTATTTTGGTATATGTATGAAACTTTTAATATACTTGAGAATCAAAAATTTCCTATCAAACCCCATCATTATGAGTGAAGATATTTTGATTTCCTCATATCATCAAAAACACTACAAACAAATGTATATGGATCTATGGTTGTATGAATAATCTCTCAGAAGGCATTTGCAGTGAGCCTGAAGGACAAATACTGCAGAAATGGGATATTATCACATCTATTCCTTGTGCCAGAATACATAATGATAGAATGCTAATTCTCTCATGGGAAATGCCATATATATATATATATGTCAACAATTTGTCATTTTTTAATCTGACCAACTTTTCAATATAAGCATTTCGTATGGTAGTAATGGTCATTTCCATTAGATATTAAAGATATTGACATCACTAAGTTAGAAAGAAAACTACTCATAACACTCTAGCATAGCATGATATCATGTTCATTGTAAATTTTTATCAGTTGCATACAAAATATAGGTTTTTTGTGATCAACCATTGTTCTCTAACAAAGGTTAGTGCTCCTATATTGATTGTAATCTTTAGAAGTTTGAAGTGTTTGTGTTGAATTTGAGGTGTTATCAAGCTTTTCAATTCTCTTAATTAAACTAAAGTGAGGATTGTTTGGTCCTCTTTATTTTTCATCATATATTAAAGATATGAAAATCACCAAGTTAGAGAGAAAACTACTTATTGTACAAACATAATTCTCTCTGGCTACTACATAAATATGTGTAAGGATAGTGAGCCTACTAATTTGATTATTCAATTCCATTTAATTCAATGTCCCTACGCATCGTTATTTATGTGGTCCAAAATACCCTATCAATTGTAAAAATTCTCATAGGATGGATAGAAGTAGGGCTATATAAAATTTATTATCTTACAAAATGCTTGTTTATGGAAAGGACTTATGATATTACACCATGTCAGTGATGACACTATTATGATCATCACAGTTGTGAGACCTATTGATTATGCCCTGCAGGATGCTCCAGTAGCCAACCAACCCATTATAAGGTTTTAAAGTTGTCTTTCATTTTCCAATCCATAGTTCACTTCTTCTCCAGAGAGTTCAAAGAAAGATTTGGAGAAACTCAAGTAGGGAAAGACAAATTATTATGAGTATTTGTTGTTAAAAGAATAATAAACCTCTATATTGTAATATCACAGACTAGTTACAAACAGAACTCTATGAAAACATATTATCTTGTACTAAGAAATCAATATATACATACAAATACAAATAAAATGTTTGAAATTAAAAATGTAATCTAGTGTGTTGTGCTCAAATGAATCAAGATTGTCTGGGAGAAGTAGTTAAAATCAAATTTTGATGAGAGTACTTAAAAATTAACAGGATATGAAAAGGGTGGACAATGATTGTAGTGAAATTGGTAATTCTGATTATGATGATAGTACTGTTTGTGAAAATTAGGTCTTCAACATACAGGGACCCAAACAACTGTGAGGCAAATCTCTCTTTCAAAATATGTCATTGGAGATACAAATCACACATAATTTTAAATACATAACAAATGAAGATTTCAAACTAGTAAAATGAAGATGCAAACACAGTAAGATTTTAATGTAGTAGATGATCAAGCCCCATTCAAAACTCACAACAACATACAATGCATCTCATAAAATATTTTAAATAAGACAAAAATATGCAAATAGTGTCTTCAATTTCTCATTCAAACTTTCCTCAAATCAAGTTTAATAACAAGATAATTCTGAAATTACATTATTTTGCAATCATATGAGCTAATGAAAAATATTAAAAAATGATGTAAATCTGATACAAAAAAACAAATATCAAATACGCAAGTTGACTCCTTCAATCCAACTTCTTTTACCAAATTCTAGCACTTGCAACCTTCAATGGAAACCTTTGAAGCAATAAACCATGATTCACCAAATTGTTTGTTGCTGCACAAACATCCTCAAACCTAAAATAAACCAGCAATAACAATTTCCACAACACTCCTAAGAAAATAACTACACCTACAACACCAACCTTCAAATTCTAGCCAAGAATGGATGCCAAAACATAATCATTTGCCTGTAATCTTCAAAAACAAGATCTCAAAGCTTCACCAGCAAAAATCATGACCAATTTGGGAAGAAACTTCCAAAAATCCATCCCCAAAACCTTTTATAATAGTAAAAATGCTTTCCTTAACCCGCTCCCACCAAAATTTCCAAAATTGGAGTCCATTCCTAGATTTTAGGGCAGTTTCCAATGTAACTCATGCCAACTCACCTTGGGTTCCCACCTTTGCATGCATCAATTAAGAAAGTTTTTAAATGCATAATTCAAACTTATAACTCCATCCAAATCCACTCCCAAGAATATTTATTTCCAATCTTTTTAATATTAGACAATTTCTAAAATCCCCCTAAATTGTCTCCACACCCCAAAATTGCGACAAAATAATAGAAGGCGTAATTATTTAATGTTTAACTTAATCTAACTTTGTAAATTACCTCACCAACATAATTACCTACAAAACCTTAGGAAATTAAACAAATATTATTTTGGTTGATGCAAGATTTCTGGTCAACTACGAATGCTCCTGCATCAAATTTAGCCTTAATCAATAATTCAGAAGCCCATTTAAAACAAAATGGTGAAGCATCTTTTATTCAAACTCTCATTTATTAAATATACATAACAATGATGTAAATTACGTATATGAATGAGAATATGTACAAGTACAAGAATTTATATATTGGGTCATAGAAAATAAGGAATGTAGTCCTAGTTGTTCCTATCATTCCACATCTCGTTGATTTTAGAAAGCTAGAAATTGCTCTTTGCAGTAAAATCTATCTTCTCAACCTTAATGATTGTTTCTTTCAAGTGTTCTTCATTATTGTATGTCTTATTCTTGCATGACAATGTGGATAGGAATTGCGTAAGGAGAACACTTTTTATTACATCTTCAATACTTGTTTCTGCATCATGATTGAATTGTAGGGTATATAGCTCTCATGCAGACATACCCATGAATTTTGTTGCTATCTCGTCAAATGAAATTGCCATCCTGATTGGAAGGAAGCACCGAGGATGAAGAAGCAGACAACAAAATTGAGATGGACACAAGGGACACAATAGAAATGAATGAATGGGAATTATTTTCACAAATGGGTCCCTCAAACAATGCCATCCTAAATGAACTTGAGATGCTTGGAAGGCATGAGTTTGATAGCAACAACATATGGGATCAACTTGTAGTGCCCCAAGATCTTCACGAAACCGCCACGCAGTTCATAAACATGAAAAAATATGCAGCCAAGAAGAGCATGTTCCAGGGAAGTATGATGTCCCAAACTATACATTATCACTGAAACAAGAACTAACACTCAACCATATTATTGACCACAACAAACATCACTTACATAAACCATTGCACATGATCGTTCAAGGAACAATAGGTACAAGGAAATCCTACTTGATTGCTCGCATGGGAAAAGCACTCGAGAGTAATACTCTACAACAAAGAATCCAATTGCTCACATTAGCTCCTACAAGGGTTGCTGCATATAATATACATGCATCAACTATACATTCAACGCTCCAGATTCCTATCAAAGAAATGCACCCATTGCAGGGCCAAGCATTGACAACATTTCAGGAAGAGATGAAACACATAAGATATTTGTTGATTGATGAGATGAGCTTCATAGGACCAAAATTACTATTGAAAATAGATGTGAGGCTACGTGAGGCCTTCCCGCGCCGACAACATCTATACTTTGGTGGGGTGTCGATAATACTAATCGGTGACCTTGCGTAGCTACCACCTGTGATGGTCAAACCTATTTACACATCATACTCAAATGCAAAAACACTGTGGGACCAATTCATGACTGTTGTCACCTTAGAAATAATATTTTGTCAATAAGGTGAGACTTCATCACAAAGAAAATTTCATCAAATGTTGCAAAACATATGAAATGGAGAAGCAACAGAAGAGGATCGACACCTTCTAATGACATGCACTGACAAGCAGCTCACCTCCAATGAAAAAGAACAATTCGACAATTCAATGCACTTGTTTACTACCAATGATTTTGTTAGACTGCACAATAGAAGAATGTTAATTTTTTTGAACCGTCCAATTGCAATAAGTACCACAACAAGCACTAGGACCAGAGCAGACAATGCAACTACTAATGAACAATTTGAAAAAAAAAAGTATTGCTTTGTAGAGGGCAACACATCATGCTCACAACGAACAAATGGACACAAGCAAGACTTGTAAATGGAGCTCTAGGTGAAGTTGTTGAGATTGTTTACAACCCTAGTTTCTAAACCGCCAGATGTTCCACTGTACGTTGTTGTAAGGATCGATAATTATAGCAGGCCACCATGGAATGAAGATGACCCCAAAAGTGTACTGATAATACCTGTATCATTGGGCAGCCGAAGGAAAATTCCACTCACAATGGCATGGGCTATAACCATACACAAATCCAAAGGCCTGATGCTACAAAAAGCAACAATTGACATTGGGAAAATAGAAAGGCAAGGACTAACATTTACAACTATATCCAGAGTGAAATTGTTGAACGATCTTCACATTCAACCAATGTTCTCCTTTTAGGGATACTCCAAAATGTAGAACAATCCATCCACAATTATGAGGAAAGGAGAGGAAGCTCAATTACAACAACTGTCTCTAAGAAGTGAAGGTACACAACTCTTATCCCTTTCTCCCTCACATCTCTCCCAGTTATTGTCGGATCATCAATTCCATTTTTACAAATTTCTCTTTTGTAGATATCTGCTACAGACCATGACAAATCAAGCATAAATCATACATATCAATCAAAGGCATCGACGTCATCAATGGTTTCAACATATTCAACTTCTTATGGTAATTTTGTTCATACATTGGCAAAAATATTTTCTAATAATAGTAATTCTATAAATTGAATACATAGAAACCATTATACAAGTCAAAAAAAAAACACCACATCTAACCATTCCATTGCTTTTGTTCTATAGGGCTTGAAGACAAATGGCATATACCATAGAACCTCATCATCAACCACCAACAATTGTATTATACATAACCAATCTCTTGAGTTTGCGATTTTGATGTGTCATATAATAGTTTTTGTATTATAAAAATATTTCCCCACAACGTACACTTTTTGAAAGATGATATTTTAGTCTATATGAAGGTTTATTTGATTCTTTTGAAGGATGATTTTGTTTTTATTGAATTGACTATGACTTGTTCTTTCAATTATGTTTTCTGACACCTCTTGTAACTCTTCTTATAACTGTATTTTGTAATGTTTCCTTGATTCTTATTCCAAGTAAAAAACTTTTTGAAAAGTTTTCTTCATCTTAATAATAGATAAAAAATTATGATTCAAAAATTCAAAAAAAAAATAACTACACAATAAAATTCAAAAACACGCCATGATATCCCTTAGTTCTTATCTTTTTTTTTTATGCTTGTTGTAATTATACTTACAACTATGTTTTATGATATTTCCTTGATTCTTATTCCAATTAAAAAACTTTTTGAAATTTTTTCTTCATCTTAACAATAGATTAAAAAGTATGATTTGAAAATTCAAACAAAAATAACTACACAATTATATTAAAAAATACACCATGATATCCCTTAATCCTTATCTTACCAAAATCACATGAATCCAAATACCTTAGCTTCCTCCAAACTTTTTAAATATACAATTTATAGTTTTTTTTAATAAGCAACCCACCTAGATAGTGGTGGGCTGCAGTTATCCAGCCTCAAGAATGCACTGGGGCATGGATATGCTACATAATGCCCATGCATCCAAAACTGACATTATCGTACAATAGGTGCAGGCGCATACTTTAACTGACAGGTTAAAAATGGAAATTAATGTCATACAACACATCCCAATTTCATTAATTTATTTTAACTTATTTAATAATTTATTTAAGCTAAACTTATTTATATAGACTATCTAAACTTAAATAAATAAGTTTACATAGATTATCTAAACTTATTTAAATAAATAAAATAAATTATTTAAAGTGATTTAAACTTATTTATATAAATTATTTAAAAAATTAAAAAAAATAAATTATTCAAACTTAATTAAATAAAAAAATTATTCAAAAAATGTCCGTGATGGGCATGGCATTGACAGGGGGGAGGAATAACGATGATTTCCAAATCTAAATCCGTACGGAGAACAGTATTGTTAGGTTCTCCGAAAGAAACGGGTGTCACTATCCGGGAGACGGTGGCCCCCACCTGTCTCGTGGCCATGCGACCGACCGCTACCGTTTTGGCTTTTACATCCCGTAGTCGGCGCCATTCCATCAGCCGTCATTCCCAGCCCCACCGCTTAAAATATTAGCCACTTTCCCCCATCACTCAGCACGTGACCGAAACCCATTCTAGGCAAACATTCTCTTCACTGCGCAGCACCTACCTTTGTCATACAAAGAAGTTGGGGTGGTAGTTGGAAGGATGAACATCCTATGCTCTTTCCAAGCTGGTCAGTATTTGCATGTAACATCAACTGATTTAGATGTCCAATGGTTAATAATAATTTTACATTTTATTTATGGAGTAATTAAATTTTGTAGAGTTTTAGAAATTATTTTTTTATGTTTCATCTTTTTGGGTTTTTGTATTTGTAAGAATTGATTTTTGATAAGAGGTATTTTTCGTGTCAAATTGTGATATTGCTATCACGATTCAATTGTGTAGTTTTACGAGTCAAATTCATTGACCCATGTTTCATGAGTAGCAATATCACATAATTGATTCTTATTTTGTGAGCCAAACATATTTACATGTATACAAATAAATTATTTGACGAAGAATTTTTTCTTGCTACTTTTTAAATTATGAGTTAAAGTACAGAGGTTAAGTTTGATCACAGTACTATTGTAATTTAAGATATGCTCACTATAAAGCACAATTTTTTTAATAGATTTGATTCTTAGTAGATTTTTGTGAGTCAAACATACTCGCACATAAACAAATAAATTATTCGAGGAATAATTTTTTCTTGATAGTTTCTAGTTTATGAATTAAAGTATACATGTTAATTTTGATCATAGTATGGTTATATTTTAAGATATGTTCATTATAAAGTATAAAACATATTAGTAATTATTAGATGATTAATATTGACTTCTTTTGGCTAAGAGTCAAGTTCTAGGAATATTTATTTATGATTTTTTTGTTAATAATTTAGAGTTATTGTTGAGTTTTCTTTTTAAAAGATTAATATTAATCTTAGAGTGAAGGTTTGGGGGATATCTATGCTAAATTTTCTTGGAGTAAGACTCAACTTTATCTCTTTCAAACAATGGACCATTACATTCATAAGAAAATTGATCCCTAGTAGACTCTCAAATTCACCAATATATCGAGAACAACTTGACAATCATTGAATTTTATAAGACTATTTAGTAAAATATAAAATTAATAGATTAGGTTTTGTCTACCCTTGCATAAATTATTGTAGTTTGGACTTAAATTTGATGGTTAATCTTAATTGTGAAATCTTTTAGGATGATTATCCAATCAACTTAAGTAGGCTTGATCTTGTTAGAAACTCCATAATTAAGTGCACTTGAGTTGAAGTAATATTGAAATGAGTGACCTTTTTAAAAATCGGGTACTTCATCTCTATGAACATCACCTACACACAATAAGTGCTAAGTGAATCATTCATACTCATAACAACATAATTTGATATAATGCAAACAAAAAACAAAAAAAAAACTTCTTATTTATGATTATCCATTCTAATTAACCTTTGAAATATTAAAACATATTTTATTCAAAAGAATTTTATAATATTCTTATATTTAATTATTTTACAGTTCATACAAAATCTCTCATATTTCCCAAATGAACATATGTGAGAAAATATCTAAATACAAACCATACAACCATCAATTTAGGCCTTGGTAGTAGCTTAAGTTGAGATAACATACTTTTAAGAAAACTGTGGGAGCATAAGGTAATGTTGAATGGTTAACTATTATATTATAAAATTATGCTTAACTTGCATATAGACCGTCAAATTTATTGTTGATTAGACTTGGCACTTGCGTACATTGAATGATGTGTGGGGTTGATGTTAAACTAACCACTAGTGGGAAAAAGTAAAGGCAACAAGGAATGAAGGAGAATGGGCTTGGTTACAAAATGGGAAAGCTCAAGTTAGTGACAAAATTACTCACCAAAAATAGGAACTCGGGGCCCCCTAGGATCAGGTGTCAATGGTAAGTTGGAATTGTAGAGGTTACCCGTGCAGAAGAGGACCTGGTTTGGGGCCCATTGTAGAGGGAAAGGACATCATTATCTTTACAGAGACTCATGAGCACGATGGCTATAAAATTCCAAACTTTGAAGGATATAAAAAAGCTTCCATTTGGAATGAGAGAATAGATAGTGGCAAAGGGCATGGTGGAGTTACAGTCCTAATCAAAGAAATATGGTGCAATAGCATTCAAGTTGAGAAAGAAGACCCAAACAAACAATATATATGGTTTAAAATAACAGAAAATCAAACTGTCATAAGAGTGGCAGCTTGCTATTTCACCCCAAAAGGCTCCAAATCTCACAAGAAAAGGAACCTAGACAGTGAGGATCCTTTTTCTGTGCTAAAAAAGACATTTTAGTCTATAATGGCATGGGAGAGGTTATTTTAATAGGGGATTTTAACGCAAGGACAACAGACATACAAGCTCTCAACTTGAAAAGCAAGAACAAGGAGAAAGTTGATTTGCTATGGCTAGAGAAAGAGGGACAACATCTGTGGGAAAGGAATTCACAAGATAGTAAGCACAATGTCACGCACTACGAGGCTGAGTTGTTGGGGCTATGCAGTTTATTCAACTTGGTCATTTGCAATGGTATGAAGGCATGGCCGAACTCAGGCAACATCACCTGCAAAACATACAATGGGAAAAGTGTGGTTGATTATGTCATTTGCTCGCATGTTTACACTTCAAAGATAAAGGAACTAGTGATTGGAAAATGTCCTTTAGAGCGGAAATCATACCATAATCCAATATATGTAAATCTTGACACCCACACTAGCATGCACCAGGGGGGAAAATTCATATCAGCAAAAAGAAAGTGCCTTCACAAGGTAGAATCATCATGAACCATGACAATCAGGAAGTCTTCAAGAATGCCCTCAAAAGGATTTTCAGGGAGTATGAAAGGAAATTAGCCAGCACGAGGCATTACACTATAAACAAGGGCATGCTGATCCCTATTGTTCACAAGGCTTTGGATGAGTGTAAGAGGGCTAGGCCTAAGAAGGAAATTGCATCTACTTTCCCAGCAAACCCATGGTTTGATGAAGAGTGCAAGTTAACAAAAAGAAAATTTCGTGAGGGGGGAAGGACCACATAAAACAAGAAAGAATACGAAAAGATGATATGGAACAAAAAAGAAAAATATGTAAGCACTAGAAGGCTGGAGCTGGTTGCCCTTGGAAAGAACAATCCCAAGAAATTCTGGAAGGAGGTACAACAAAAAAGAAAACAAACGGAAAACAATATCACAAGCTCTCAATGGTTGGAATATGCAAAGTTACTGTATGAGTGGGAACAAGATAAAAATAGACCTCCAACAATCATGGTTACCACTGAACTTTTCACCATCGAAGACATCAATCAAGGGATAAAAAGGTTGGCTGGGGGAAAAGCACAGGATATTGATGGGCTACAAGTAGAATTCTTAAAAGGGGGCATTGAGGTCCTTGCACCTTGCATCAAGGGAATTTTCAATAGGGTTATTCAAGAGGAATTTCCGGAAGGGTGGACAACTAGTGTTGTTGTTCCCTTATACAAAAGTGGGGACACTAACAACCCATCAAATTACCGCACTATTATGATTAATCCGCTTCTTGGAAAACTTTTTGGAAGCATAATTGAGCTCATAATTAGTAGTTGGGCTGAGAAAGAGGGAAAAAGAGCTGAAGGGCGGGCTGGTTTTAGACCAAAACATTCCACTATCGATCACGGTATTACTCTTAGATTTTTGATTGAAAAAATTTGGAATGTTCAAGGAGAGGAGGCCTTTTGCTGCTTTGTAGACTTCAAAAAATCCTTTGACACAGTGCCACGAGGCAAGTTGTGGAATAGAATGGATGAACTAGGAGTCCCAAAGGCACTTAGGGCAGCTCTTCATAGGCTGTATGAGTAGGTCAGAGCTAAAATTAGAACCAATGAAGGTATAATTTCTAAGTGCTTTGGCAGTGACATTGGAGTCAAGCAAGGTTGCCCGCTTTCTCCAATGCTATTTGGGCTTTACATTGACAAGATGGAAGAGTGGATAGACAAAGTTGGTGGGGAAGGTATTTAGTTGGCCAATTATGTAATAAAATTGCTCTTGTATGCCGAAGATCTCATTCTGATCGCTAAAACAACACATGAGTTGAGAAAACATTTGAAAGCTCTTGAATCCTTTTGTCAGGAAGTTGGGATGCAAGTGAATACTAGTAAAACTAAAATAATGATTTTCTCTTTGAGAAGGAAAAACAACAAATTAGCTTTATCTTTGAAGGCAATCCGTTGGAAATTGTGGATGAATACAAATACCTTGGGCTAGATTTTCACTATAAGCTCAGTTGGGAAACTTGTAGAGCAAAAAGGATCCAAGGGGGCTAGAAATCACTTTACTCTCTACAAAACAGATGTAGAAATGCTGAATTATGGGATTGGAAAACCAAGAGAACGTTGTTTGGCTTACTTGTGACCCCGGTAGTTCTATATGGGTGCGAAATTTGGGGCAGTAGCATGTCAGATCATAAATGGAGGCAGGTGGAAAGAATTCAAAATCATCTAATTGTTAGCAGCCTTATGCTCAAAAATGCAATACCTTATGAGATTTTACTGGCGAAGATGGGCACCTTCCCCTTGGAGGCTTCCACGATGATTCAGTTACTAAGTTACCTAGAAAAGGTTCAGAATATGGAGAACCATCAGTGGCCTAAGCTAATTGTAAAAGAAAAGTTGGATAGAAAAAAGAATACATGGATGAAACAAAACAAAAGATGGATGGAAAGGTGGGGTGTGAATATGCAAGATTGTCCAAGTACAAATGAAGAAATAAAAAAATATGTGAAACAAAAATTCAAAAATGCTATATGGACAAAACAATCAGGGTGGAAAAAATATTATTATATCAAAGAATTTAATCCCAAGGGGGACCATGAAGAAAAGGCATATATAGGAGCGAATATTAAATGGAGAGCAAAGATGTTGATAGCTCAACTCCGAACTAGCTCACATCATCTTAGATGTGAAACAGGTAGATGGATGGTTCCTAAAGAAGAGTGGGAAAAAATAATATGTCATTTTTGCGACATGGGATTGGTGGAGATAGAGTGGCACTTTGTTATGGAGTGCTTAGTGTATAAAGATATTCGGGTCACTTATGGGGACACCTTACAAGTGGATAACTTAAATACCTTGTTTGAGGAGGAAAGGTTGGTCAAATCAGCAAATTACATCATCAAAATTCACTGTCGTAGAGCTGACCTCGAGCGAAGATCTCAAGCTGTTTAGGGTCTTCTCTTTTTGGTGGTGGTCTTGTGCTATTCCTGGGTCCCATAGGCTGCGGTGGCCTCGTGGATGTTATTAAAATATTTCATTTCATTTCATTTCAATGATCATATTTCATGTTAAAGGTTAGAATTCTTCTCATGATTTTGTGGGCGAGAAATAATGGTGACAGTCTCATTTAGCTATCCTTTGACATGAAGGGAATCAAAGATCTGCAATACAAGCCCTGAATATTGTTCAATAATGTATAACCATTGTGTACTTAGGCTGTACTTTAGAGGCATAACATAGGTATTTTTCTCCTAGGTAGGTGATCACCCAATGGACATCTAACCCATTATACTTAGACTGTACTTTAGAGGCATAACACAAGTAGGTAAGCGTAAATGGGTTAGATTTCCATTGGGCGATCACCTACCTAGTGCTTCTCATGAAGAAAGTGAGGAGAGAATATGGGGTATGTGGTCTCCACACAAATAAAGTAGTACTTTTGGGAGGAGTAGGATTTGGGCCTCCATTGCACTAGGTGGCCAGGACATAACGAATTTTGGATTTGAGGTTTTTGTTATTGCTTCTTGTCAATTGTTGTTGTTTCTTTTGGGGTGGTGGTTGGAAGGATGACCATCCTATGCTCTTTCCAAGCTGGCGAGTATTTGCATGTAACATCAAGTGATTTAGATGTCCAATGGTTAATAATAATTTTACATTTTATTTATGGAGTAATATTCTATTTTATAGAGTTTTTGGAAATTATTTATAATTTTTGATCTTATTGGGTTTTTTGTATTTGTAAGAATTGATTTTTGATATGTAGGAGATATTTTCTAGAGCAACGTGTCAAATTGTGATATTGCTATCAGAATTCAACTGTGTAGTTTTATGAGTCAAAATCATTGACCCATGTTTCATGAGTAGCAATATCACATAATTGATTCTTATTTTGTGAGCCAAATATATTTACATGTATACAAATAAATTAAAGTATAGAGGAATAATAGATTTGATTCTTAGTAGATTTTTTGTGAGCCAAACATATTCACACACAAACAAATAAATCATTAAGTTAATTTTGATCATGGTATGGTTATATTTTAAGATATGTTCATTATAAAGTATAAAGAATATTAGTAATTATTAGATGATTAAAATTGATTTCTTTTGACTAAGAGTCAAGTTGTAGGAATATTTATTTATGAATTTTTGGTTAATAATTTAGAGTTATTGTTGAGTTTTTTTTGAAAAATTAATAGTGACCTTAGAGTAAAGGTTTGAGGGACATCTATGACAATTTTTTTTGGAGTAAGACTCAACTTCATCTCTTTAGGATAGTGGACCATTACACTCATAAGAAATTTGATCCCCAATAGACTCCTTGTGAACCATTCAAATTCACCAATATACCAAGAACAACTTGACAATCATTGAATTTTATAAGACTATTTAGTAAAATATAAAATTAATAGATTAGATTTTGTCTACCTTTGCATAAATTATTGTAGTTTGGGCTTAAATTTGATGGTTAATCTTAACAGTCAAATATATCTTTTAGGATGATTATCCAATCAACTTAAGTAGACTTGATCTTGTTAGAAACTCCATAATTAAGTGCATTTGAGTTGTAGTAATATTGGAATGAGTAAGCTTTTGAAAAGTTGGGTACTTCATCCCTATGAACATCACCTCCATAGAATGAGTGTTAAGTGAATCATTCATACTCATAACAACATAATTTAATATACTGCAAAAGAATACCTCTTATTTAAAATTATCCATTCTAAATTATCTTTCAAATATTAAAACATATTTTATTCAAAATAAATGTATAAGATTCTTATGTAAATTTTTTAGACTTCATTCAAAATTTCTCATATTTCCCAAGAAAATCTCTAAATACAAACCATACAACCATCAAATTCAGGCCTTGTTAGTAGCTTAAGTTGAGATCACATACTTTTAAGAAAACTGCGGGAACATAAGGTAATGTCAAATGGTTGACTATTATAAAATTGTCTTTGAATAAACCCAAAAATGAAGGAATTAAAAAACACATAAATTGATGCAAGAAAGAGATTATTTTGCAACACATGCAGAGGATTCTTTTATTCAATCTCAAACATTACAATTGTTTGGAAATACTATATGAGATAAAACTCATGATTATACGATTTGATCAATGATCAAAGACAATGAATGAATTAAAATCACCTCTTTATATAGAGGTCTTAGAGACATCTAAAACTTTTTTATTTAAAACTTATCATGCAACTCCATGCAAATCACAAACTCTAAGAATAACATGTAAATTCTATATTTAGAAATCCTATTTTTATCATCATTTCATGCAAACTCTTCATGCAATGTGGGGGAAATTACTAAATATTCTAACAAAAAAAACTATTATACTAGTAGTTGCACAATTTCCGATAAACTATGCAACGGATTAGCCGATAGGCACAGATCGATTGGAGGTTTCAATGTCAAACAGATTAATAACTAGTAGTTGCCGTAAAGAATTTTGTTGGACAAACATTTGAAAGTACCAACAGAGTCAAACCTCAGACCTAAAAGAGTAAAAAATCTAACTGGGGCAGCAATTCCCCAATGTCTTTCACCAACAAATCAAGTTTCTTATATCAAAAAACATTTGTACAACAAGACATTTTCCAAATATCACAAATTTTGCTTGACAAACATTTGAAAGTGCTGACAAAATCAACTTTAGAGACATCATATGCACCTATTAGGGTGGATTTAGTTCACACAAAGTTTTCCACAAAAAAGTTTAATTTTTCAAATCAGCCTACTGGCAGGATTCAAGCAACAATGAAGTTAAACTGCAATAAGTTCGTTGTTAATCATGACAAATAGCAAACACTACTTTTGTTGCAATCAAATCTTGGAGATCAAGTACATATTTGGGTTACAGTTTGAGTGTGAGACATTCTACTTCCATAAGCATAGAAATATTAGATTTTTTTCATGGTTAAATGATGGAACAAATCATAGTTACACTTAACTAAGATTAAAATAGCTAGAATAAGGAAAAACAATCAAGTTAAAGAAAAAATTTAAAGGGCAAGCCTTGACCGACCACTTAGCCGATGCTCCTTCTCCTTTAGCACTAGGTCTAGTAATGACTCTTTTCTTGATGACCATGTGTTGACAATAGAAGTTCCTACATGGGAATTATATTTTGATGGATCCAAGTGTAGAACAGGCTTTGGCGCTAGGGTTATATTAATTTTTCCTGTAGGAAAGCCTATTCCCTTGTTGTATCAATTAAATTTCCTATGTACGAATAACATAGCTGAATATGAGGCGTTAATTGCTAGATTGCATGATGCTTTAATCATGGATGTCAAAGATATTAAGATCTTTGGTGATTCATAATTAGTAATCAAACAAATAAATGGAGTCTACCAAGCTAAACATGACAAGTTATCAAAATATATAAGGATCTCACAGTGACCTTATTGGAATAGTTTGAATCATTCACCATTGATAACATCCCATGAAAAGATAATAGGCATGCAGATGCAATGGCGAGTGCAACTTCTCTTATATCACCTCAAGATCCTTCAAAGGACGTCATGTTTACTATTCACCTAATCATGAAACCTTCAATAACCAATAAATCCGAAGAAGCGTTCATAACAACCAAGGAAGACTCAAGTGAATGGTATGATACCATATATAACTATTTAAAAGATGGTACCATTCCTGATCCAACAACAACAAACACCCAAAATCGTTTATTTAAACAATTAGCAACCAAGTACATAATCCTTGCCGATGTGTTGTATAGAAGATCCTTTGACGACATTTTACTTAGATGTTTTAGGGATTCCAAAATCAATATAGCAATTGAACAGGCTCATGTGGATGCTTGTGGAGGTCATTTTGGAGGACAATCCTTAGTACAAAATCTCCTTTGTATGGGATACTACTAGAGAAATATGGAAAAATATTGCTTTGCGTATGTTAAGTGATGTCACAAATGTCAAGAACACAACAATTTGATTCATGCTCCTACTTTTGAGCTCTGTGCCCAAATCCCTATTTGGTCGTTCTCAATATGGGGATTGGATCTAATTGGGAAAATATCACCACCGTCTTCTACTAGACATATGTTTATCATTACAACAACTGATTATTTTACAAAATGGGTAGAAGCTATTCCTCTTTGATCCACCACTGTTGATGTGATATGTCGTTTCATATTGGAACACATTATTGCCCACTTTGGACTCCCTTCTGCATTAATTTCAGACAATGGAATGCCATTTAAGAACAATGATGTGAAGAAGTTCCTTGTCACATTTCATATCCAACATCACTTTTCAACACCTTACTACCCACAATCTAATGGTCAAGCTGAAATCACTAATAAGACTCTCGAACAAATCCTCAAGAAAATTGTTAACAAACATCACAAGGATTGGCACACACAATTATAATATGTGTTATGGGCCTATTGAACAAGTGTCCGATTATCTACAGGAACTACACCCTACAACCTTGTATATGGTACCGAGGCAATCATGCCCTTGGAGTTAGAAATCCCTACATTAAGGATTGCTCTTCAAGGTTTTATTGATAATGATACCTATAAGGAACAAAGATTACACTAGCTTCAAAGGATGAAAAAGTAAAATTCAGTCCTAATTGGTTAGGACCATATATAATCAATACAAGTTACAGATTTGGCACTTACACATTAACAAAGCTAGATGGTACATCCCTCAAAGACTCTATCAATGTTGCACATCTGCATCGATATTATGTCTAATCTCTTTGAATAGTATGAATGATAAAGTAGTGTTGTTAGAGCTATTGAATTATATCCTATATGCTTTCGCATTGCTTCGTTCTTGACACCCAATAATGTGTGTCTTGAGCACTAAAGTGATTATTTAATTTATTTTATAATTACTTTAGGTTTCATACTATTCAAATTCATCTTTTGTGTTATGTTAAGTTAGATCATCAATGCATTTAATTTAGCATACCATACTTAATCATCGTGTTGTATCTAAAAGAAGCTATCGTAAGTTTTAATTAGATCACATAAGCTTTCTTAAATCATGATGACATTAATTAAGTAGTCTTACAAAATTTATTTAATTGATCACATTTCCATTTAACATTCTACACATAAATACAAGTAATAAAACATCAAATGCTCACATCCATATATATATATATTTATCAAAATTTTTATGTACATGTCATCAATATATACAATATCACTGAGGTCTGTGGCTACCAGACCCCTTGAGATCATGTACTTGTGTTGGTTTGGTAGCAGTATGTTAGGAGATAGTAGTATGTGATCATGATCACGATCCATCGAATCTAAGCGCAAACTCTAGGCCCCGTATCTATCTCAGGGCCTCCCGATGTTCCCATGCTATCTGATCCCTCTCTGCCTATAGCCAAGCTATCTTTGACTCTAGTCTCTCAAACTTTGCTGGGGTCCGGGATGACTATTCCTTTTCTATAGTATCAACTCAATGAACTCGCCTCCTCAAACTCTCATATGCTTCCCGTAATATGATGAATAGCCTAATTGACTTTGGGTCCTCATCCACAATGGGTGTGGGAACATAATCTAAGTCCATCTCCTCCTCATCAATAGATGTTGGCACTATCTCTATAGCTACCTGACGATAGAGATCTCACTAATCTCTTGTAGCTCTTGTAAGGTAGAAACAATACACAATCAGTACACATCATGGTATATATATATATATATATATATATATATATATATAATACACAAAAGCGCAAAGCACATGCATAATTAAAATATCATCACCTATATCTTTGGCAGGCTGAGAAATATCAACCTCATCTTGTGCAGGGGGCATGGAAGATGTGCTAGCCTCTCCATGACTGTGAGTACTGATGTTTGTTGTGACTGCTACTCGTGATCTAGTCATAAGAATGGGTGAGGGATCTCCCCACTCATGTCAATCCTTCACTGCTACCTCATCATCCTCGCTCATGGGTGGCTCCTCCTCCTGGTGATCCTGGTCCTTATCCTCCTCCCCTCCATCTTGACCATCATAATCAGGATTTGCATCCTCATTATACTCCTCATCACTGACATCGGTAAATATGTTTGCAGCCTTGTAACATGTTCCCTCGGCCCTGTCCTCTCTATCATATCCCTCATCTAGCAATGGTCATGCATCTCCTATAGGCTCATCAATCAGATATACAGGAGTTGGTCATGATACTAACCACCACTCCTCATTATCACCTATGGCATCGACATCATCAATGTCAGAGACTGGAGGCTCATCGTGATCATATTACTTGGAGTCGCTCTCGAAAACATTGTCTAAATTGAGCCATATTGTATCACCTGGTCTCCGGGAACTCCGCACTGACCTCCTGAAAAAATGGTTGTGCCTTAGGTGGTATTTGGATCTTCCAAAACTTTTGCATGAATCAATCATAGTAGAAGGGACGTACTACATGATCATGTCAGCTAACCAAAAATTTGTCTAGTTGTAATCTCCTCAACTACCTCGTGTGATCTGGCCACTGAAGTGTCATTTGATAAGGTCTCCAAAAGATCTCATCCTCCTCCAGTTGGTCAAATATCACTCTCCAAAAGTGTAAATCCCTGTACTGCCACAACTGTTGTAGAGGATAACCAAAGGCCCAAGGATACTCCACTGCTGTCAAACATGACAAGCTGGTAGGTATGGTACATGTGATATGCTCAAGGCAACAAACCTATAGAAGTGTACAATGTACCATGTTGTTCACCTCATGAAACATGAACCGTCCAAGATCATAGTATAAATGCACTAGGATACAATGCCCCCAGGCGTATATTGTCATGTGCTCTTCCATCTCACGTATCAAGTGTACTAGTCCTCCCTCTAGGTGTGTTGCACGCCCATTTGGGATGGTTACTAGTGCAACTGTGTGCATCATAATCCATCTCACCACTGAGGCTCATGAATATAACAACATCGCAAGATCGATCTATCCTCTCACCCGCTCAACGTGCATTGGCCCATCTAGACAACACTACATGTCAGGATTTTGCTCATAAAATGTATGATCTCTCTGGAAGCATATCCACTCTCCCCAAATAGGAACTCAGAGGATACGGTGGATGCCCTCTAGAGTAATCTTCATCTCACCAGTAGGAAGGTGGAATGTATAGGTGTCTGCATCACAACGCTCGACTAGAGCCATCAACATAGCGTCATGGTACCTCATGGGGGGCATGAGGTACACCCAATATATCCCAATAGCCTACAAATTCTCTATGTTCTCTATTGAAAGTGTGGGGGCTAGGTCTCTAAGAAAGCTAAGTTGTCTACCACCCAGAAACTAATGCAAATGGGTAGGTACCTATCAATAAAGTAAGAATACATCTTATAAGTAATCTCAAATCTATAAATTTCACAATATTCATCATAAAGTGTGCTAAAATACCTCTAGTGTGCTTTCCTAAAGGCCCTCGACACTTTAGAACCCTTTTGGAACACTTCACGAAGAAACAAGACACTTTGCGAACAAAAGGGGCACTTTGCGAACAAATGGGACACTTCGTGAAAAAAGGGGACACTTTGTGAATTTTTTTCCAAGATCCTAAATTAACCTAGGAATGCATAAAAATCATCAAATAACTGCATAAACACAAAATAAAGGTAGCAGAATCGACTCACCTCGTGATGACGCTCGCTACTTGCCACCTAGTCTCGTAGCACATCCAGTCTCACATGCATGTAATCCCATCTACTCGACATCTTTCACTATTCTCTCGTCACTCTCAAAGCTACAAGAAGGTAAAATGACAAAGTGAAAATTTACTTCACTTTTAACTCTTATATATAAAATTAGGGTTTTTACTATCTTCAAGTTAATAAAGTTCTTTTTAATCAAAACAACATAATGGGTGCTAGTGAGCTCCATTTTTTATGCCGTTGATTGCATTGGAATTGTCATTCCACACCTGACATCATCAATCATCTATCGTTATGTGGCATGGTACTTGGAAATGCCCTATGATATGATTTTCCTTATTTGATGTGGCTAGATTGCTACCTTGATTCCACCTCGTAAAGCAAGCAGAATCAAGGGGGGGCATACATCTACCCTCAAATTTTATTTCTAGAACTTGCATAAGAGGATTTTTGGACAACTAACGAATTTGTGTTGCAGGATGCGGTTCACAATGTTGTGGTTTTACAGATAACTACACTGGGGGCTTCATTCTCCCATCTTCTGAATGAGCATCCTTTTATGAAATAAAGCCTACTATTTAGAGTCCTTTAGCTTACATATGCACATAGAGTCATATGGGCGCTAAATGTAGCATAGAAAATTGTATATTCTTGAAGAAAGAGGCAATTTCACACTTAATTTGGACCTATTTTGGCATCCTTGCATTAATCATTCCTTAAAATTTATAGGTCCCTATGACTCATTATTTTGGAACTTGAGGTTTATTCCACTCAAAAATCATCTAAATCCCGACAAATAACACTTAAATTATTCAAATATCAGAAAACCCACCTCAAAAACCTCTGGTGGGACTAAGTCACCCAAGGTGGTGACTTAGTCCCTTTTGGGGGATTTTTCAATTTTGAGCAGGAAAATCATTGACTTAATTCAAATTTTTGATGGATGTCAGCCTATGAGGTCTAAATAATGAATAATTAGGTATGAGTGCCTATAAATATAAGTTTTCAGGTCATTTTTCATAACATCTAGTCATTTTCAACAAACAAAATTCAAGAGTCAAGTGTTGAATATCTTTCACAAGAAGGTTCACAAATTTATCTACAACAAAGTTGAAGCTTTAAGGCAGCAAGCTAGGGTTTTTGTAGGTCTTCAAGCTTACTTTTTGTCCAAGATATTACATTACTTAGGTTTGATCATGGATGCTTATGGAGAATCATGAAGAATTCTAGGTTGGGCAAATGCAACTAGCCATCAAGCCAAGCCTAAGGACTTGTTTTCTAAGTGATTCCATCTTCCATTTTCTCTCTATTTTCAGCCTAAGGAGGGTTTGCATGTTATTAATATTCATTTCTAATGTGATTTAGGGTCTCTTGGAATGAGTCTTGCATCTTTCTAATTTAATTTATGCATCTTATTCTTGCATTTTAGAATAGGGTTGTGTATACATCTAAAATTGGTTTGGAGAAAATTAATTAAATACTAGTTATTTAATTAATAAAATCTTTATTCCCTCTACTTATAAATAAATTGCAAAATTTGTTTATATAGTTCATATTTCTTAATTCTTCCTATCTAAACCACTTTCTTCATGATTTAATTAAATAATTTTTTTTAACTAATTTGTTTTATTTGATTAATTCCCTCCAACTAAATTTTAATTTTAAAATTGGAATTTAGTCACATTTCTCCATATTTTCTAACTTCCTTCCACCTCATCTTCCACCTCACCATGTGTCACATGAAATGAATTATTTCTAATTTCTAAATGGACATTTATCCTCAACAATTTTAACAACCTTAGAGACACATGGCTTCTCCTTTCCATTTATTCCCTTCTACACTTGGCAAGCTTATTCTATTAAAGGGAACAACTTCCCTAATTCTCTCTAACCTCTTCGCTTCTCATCGTTGATATCTCCAGACTGAATCCTGATCGTCCATTGCTGACACATCACTTGATGCCTTGGTGAAATCTATAAATAGAGGCTCATTTATAGCTTTTCATATAGAGAGCATAACATAAATCTACTATGCAGAAATACTTTTAGCATTTGAGAGCTTAACATTGGCATTTTAGCTTAGAATTTAGTATTTTATTTCAAGTAGTGTTATAATGGAAATTTCATTTCTAAGAACTTAATTTGTTGCATTATCATTAAAAACTTTCCATCATATCCATTAGCTTAGCATTTTATCATTGCATCATTTAGCATCATTCTGTATACAACATCATATCATTCAACACATCATTTAGCATATCATCCATCAAATTCATCAATCATGTAGATGTAGGTATAGTTTCCTGCATTTTAGTTTAATGGCTTCTCATTTTTTAGGTGTCATCCTAGTAGTTTAGTGCATACCTAAAATATGAGAGCACTAATATAGGATCCTTAAGAATAGAGGACGATGGAACGGCTTCGAGGAATCACTTTATCATTTGTTTTGTTAAATTTGATTCCTTAATATAACATGTTGCATCGATTGTGTGTTTTGAATTAATTGTTCCGATTCTCATATTTTACTCACACATAAATTGATCCCACCGTGGGGCTAGACCCCTGTTATTTTAACATTTTATGGAAAATGTGCTTACAGGTTCGGACATGAATTCTTTTGGCGCAACTGCAAATTCTTCTATTACACACAAAACATTTTCTAGCACATACACTAATTGTTACAACGCAACCACAAGTTCCTTTGGCGCATCCAAGCCATTCATCGACACATCAGGGGGTTTCTATAGTGCATTCATTACTTTCTATAGTGCATCTAATACTTTCTGTAGTGCATTCAATGTTTCCTATAGTGCATTCACTGCATTTTTAGGTGCATCTACCTTTTTAGCGCATTGAATTACTATAATGGCACATTTATTTTTCATTGCAAAATTTTCTAGATTTTGAAAACTGATTAATGTTTTTCTGTTGTGCAGGTTTCATAAACGCTGTCAAAGACTTTGCTAAAACCCTTGAATGTTGTCAAAGAATATTTATTGAAAACTACTAATAATTTTTATGTAGGGGCTGGAGTTGATTTATTTCCTTTTGGTTAATTTAGGAATATAGATTAATTAGGAGGGAAAGAACACCATGTTTTATGTGATTGATGAATGGTAGGCATATGCTCTCCCCTTAACTGGGTGACCAAAAATCCATACCCATTCGTTTTTATTTTGTTTTATCCTTAGAGGGCCTTCCTTGTGGGAAAAAGTAATCACCCAAGGGAACTACCCATCCAGGAACCCGCTAAAGCCAATCGACTTCCACCCACCGGTATATAAGTGTTGGAATCAAGGAACACTGAGAGGGGGGTGAATAAGTGTTATGCAATTTTTAACTATATTCAGTTGATCTTTCAACCACTTATAAAATTCAACCAAAAGTAAGATGTATGAACAAAAAAAAATAAGCCACAACACCATAACACAAGGATTTTTATGTGGAAACCTTGTTAGGGGAAAAACCATAGTGGAGGTTAATCCACAATTTGAGTACTCAAATATAAATGTTTTACAAATGGGGAATGCACATGCATTCAGGAACACTTCCTAGAGCTCATTGCTCAAAAACAGAAAGGCCCACTGCCTTACAAAAGACTTGAATTACATCCAAGGGTTGGAACTGAGAAAGTAGCATCTATAAATGCCTGATTATAGTTCCGGTTAGGCTCATAGATCAAATTTTGGACCTTCTATCTGATTCTGCACTTTTGTTCTGTTCTGCTTCAATTTGCTTCACAAAATCCTCTTTTGCACAAGTGAAACTATGCATAATTGCTCAAAAACCATTTTGATATTCACAACACACACTAACTCACTTTGTACACACACCAAAATGATATAATCAATTGCTTATATATATCTGCGACTAAGGATTTAATCGCTATATGTCGACTTTAATAAAATATAAAATACTTACAAATTGTCAGCTCAAATCTCAAATAATTTTTGATGTGCATCGCCCAAAGTCGGCCACAGCATAGTGAGGACCCAAAATAAAATCCTCAAACCCGAAAATACTTCAAACAATTTTTCCTTGAACATCTGCAACATGCCACTTTCACTTAGTCATCCTTCTAGCACTGTTAAAGAAAAAATCAATCAACGAGATCTCCTAACTCGTACACAAATAGATGCAATGAAACAAAACTTAAGAATAAGATATTCTAGATACCCAATGACCTTGCCTAAGATCCACAACTCAAATTGATAAATTTGTAATGCAAATGGTTTGACATATTCAACTTTAGTTGGATACCCTATTCTTTACTTTGTCTCTCAGTATGGACATATATTGAAGTGCAGACCGGATCAATGACTTAGGTTGCCATCAATGACAACATCAGAAGCCATATGCCAACAATCTCCCCCTTTGGCATTGATGGCAACACTTAGTGAAAAATTACTAAGTGTCGGAACCAACATACTACAATCCTTCAAGACTTCAAAAAGTCATAGCTGACAAAAATCCCCTTGAATTTGATAAGGAATTTTCACTGCTCTCTCTCCCCCTTTGACATCAATGATAAATAGATAATAAAATATTTTCCTACAGTATTCCCTTTTGAAGTGTAACCAAAAACTTACTTATTCAAAAATTGGTTCAAAAATTTGAAGAAATACAACTGATGTTTGTGTTAAAAAATTATTTTGTATTTTTCCTTCATTTTTGGAAGAAACTTCTTCCATGCTTCTACCGCAATTCCGGTGATTATGATCATGCTATTGTTTTCAGATTTCTAGTTGATAATCTTGATGAGGGATTCTAGAATGGTGATGGCTTCTTCTAATATCTCTCCTTTCCTTAGTATCTCAATTAATTGCTCTAGTCTGCATTCTGTTATGTCCTTTACTTTACAAAAGGTGTCAACAATCTTGTTTCTGGAGATTTGAACATTTGTATGCTTTTCCTATAAAACTTGAATCCTTTTTTTCATTGCACCATCTTGATCCTAAAACATGTTAAAATCTTGTCCAATACTGTTCAACTCTGTTTCAATTTGTTCCAAATTTTCTTTGTACTTGTCGATTGCATGAGACCATCAAAGACAATAGTTATAGATGTTTTCTATGTTTATGCATTACCTTAGTTGATCTTCATGTGTCTTTTTAGCTTGGTGAGTGATAATCTGTACTGCTTCTTCAAGTGTAGAATTACTTCTTCTTCTTCCTTGTTTTGAGACTCAGAGTTCATGATTTCCTTGATGCATTCAATCATCTCTTCTGGCAACATATTATGTAAACTCTCTACTTTAATATGGTTGTGCACAAGATGAGCACTTAGTACATTTAAAATCATGTCTTTCTCATATGAAGGTCTGATAGAATATATGTTTGCGATTTTCTACATTCCATCTTCCTCATGAATAAACTGCAATACTCTTCTTTGGTTAAGTCACCTTCTTCTTCAATTTCTTCTGTCATTTCCTTTTCTTGTTCCATTTCGGCTATTTCCATTTCTTTTCTTTGGGTGTCCTCAATTTCCTTATTAGATTCCTCATTAGGTATGTCCACAATCACCTATTATTTTCCTTTCCCTTCAACTCTTGGAATCTTGCATGCTGGTGGAGTATAGAGAGCAGTTTCTTTTGCTATTTTCTTCTTTCTCTCCATCACACTAGAGGAGGAACCAACCTCAAGTGCCCTTACCAAAATGGGAATACCAATTGAGCCAAAATTTCTTAGCCAAACTTTAAAGAAACTTTCATATACTTGATCACAATTTTCCAAATTGTTAGAGTGTATGTAAATTTTCTTGAAGACTGGTTCACTCTCTTCCCATAGTACATTGTTGTTTAGTGGTAAGCAATTTAGAAAATACATCACAACACATATAATCAAGGTACCAAACCTAAATGGATAATTTGTCTTCTTTGTTAGCTGTACGTTCTCCATCAATTGATCTTTTAGTAATCCGCAAAGGTCAAAATCTTGATCTTCTATTATCATCTTATGTGAAATGTAAACAACACCTGCAAAAGTTGCACCTTCTCCATTTCTGAAAAATATTTTGTAGGATACTCCATGCGCAATGTACCTTGTCACTGAATCTCTAATTGTTGATATTATTAGTGCCCTTTGATCTCTAATTACTCCAGTTACAGTTTCAACTTCTTTATTTCAGATTGACTTCTTCCTTGACACATCCCCAACTTTGCATAACCTAGTTATAGTCCCAATCACTTCTTTCAAGATTTGGTAGGGTTTATCCAAAGTTAGAATATCATCATTCAATCTATCTAGAATATACTCAACGATTTCTGTGTTTTTGAAATAGGGGAATTCACTCCAAATATCCAAGATTTTGTGTTTAGCTTCTTTCAACCATTTCAATTCACCATGCGATGTGTTTTGTACAACTCTAATCTTCTCATTGCTATACTCATCTAGGTTTATCATTCCTTTGATTTGTTCCATTTTACCTTCCATACTCACCAAATAATTTCTTCAACCGCACACCAAATTAAATGGAAATTTCTCAATACAACTGAAGTACCTGATGGATTAGGGTTCCACCTCCAAATTATCTTCACGCTTTCAAAATTTTGATGCAGAGTGATCTCCTTCTTTTCTTCGATATAAAGTGGCAAATAAGAGTTCCAACTTTCTTTTTATAACTCACACACCTAAATTTTTTTGTAATAAATGCTTTTTCCCTAGGTGTTCCAGATACTATGTTTACTCAGTCAGCAAAACAAACTTCTGCGAACCTTCAATTGCTTGAATTTCCTTACAAGTGTTTTCCAATGCATCTGTAAATCATTAATATAACTATTGACAATCTGCCACATTTTGACACCAATTTTCGATAGGGGGAAAAGGATTTTCTTGAAAAACTCTCCCTAGGCCAATGGCCTGAAATCAATTCCCAGAGGAATTACCAGAAGAAGGTTCTGGTGCTGGCTCATTTCCTACAACATAGGGACTCTTTTTCACCCATGTATTCTTCATTTGATCTCTTATTTCATCCATAGTCACTTTCCCTTTTTCTTTATCATCTTTCTATGTATTTCTGCCTTTGTATGTCAGACCTCTTCTATCCATATTTTTGTTTCTGCAGAATCTTGCAATGTGACCGTATTTGTTGCAATTGTAACACACAACATTTCCTTGTCCAAACTAGTCATTCCATTGATTTCTTCTTGATCTGCATTGGTTAGAAATATTCCCAAATCTTCCATAGGTATAACATTTAACATTCCTTCTATTGATAGAGTTGTTTGACATATTTCTTTATTCAATTGACTTATGATCAAAATTATTGCAATTGAAACACTGATCGGAGAATGATGGAGATCACTTGATTTCATTTTACTTCTACATTGAGCAGCCATATGACCAAATTTATTGCAAGCAAAATAGTATCCATTAAACTTTTGAGCATTAGGTTGTCTTATCGGATGCCTTTTTTCTTTGTTCATCTGATTTCCTTGCCTGAAATTCCTTTGTCCAGATCCAAAACTTTCTCCTTTCTCATATCCAAGCCCTCACTTGTCATATCCATTCTTCTGACCTTGAGTCAGCTCATCAACCTTAACTGAGCTAATATTGAACTTCTCCTTATATTCATTTGCAGTAGAAAGTTCATCCTTGAGAATAACAATCTATATTTCAAGCTCTTGTTCATTGTTTCTAGATTGTTGTAGTTCAATCTCCAACTGAATGAATCCTCCATTAATTTTTCTGCATTCATCAGATCTTTCTTTTAAGGACTGAGAAAGATTCTACTCATTCTTCTTTCTCTCTTCAATCTCCTTAGTTAGCTTCATCACCATAGATTCCATCTCATGCTTTAGGGTTGCATTTTCTATGATAAGCTTTTCACATTCTTTAGTTATTTCCTTCAAGGTTTGATTCAAGTGAACAACATCCATGATTTTTCTCTCTTTTTGCTTAATCTAGTCACAAAGATCCTTTCTCTTCTCCCTGGACTTAATAATATGATCCTTCAAATTTTGAATGAATTTCTTAGCATCCTTAAGATTTTCTTTCAATTCTCAGACTTCTGCTTTGGACTAATCAAGATCATCAAGTGCCACCAAAAGCTGTTGCTGAAGACTATTAGATTCCATTACATTCCAAGATCTGCCTCAAGCTATTAAAATTCTCTCGAGGAACCAGGCTTTGATACCAATTATTGGAATCAAGGAACACTGATTCACCCCCCCTCTCAGTGTTCCTTGATTCTAACAATAAGTGTGGGTACTTGAGGAAAGTTCAAGTATCACGAGGATTATTCTGAAAAGAAGGGAAGCAATGGTCTCTTGTCGTATGGATGATCCCCCACGAAAAAAATTCCTATACTAGAACCTTTTGTTTAGAAGCCCAAATCATTATCTATTTGTTGGTGCAATAATGGTCATTTTGAAGCCACCCCACATTCTTGCCGCTTTTAGTAGAGATGAGAAGTATGCCATGGGAGATTCATGGGTAATGAAGCTTGGCTGACTTGAGAAGTGTGTGTCATGGAGGGGAGCCAGTGTGGTCAAGCTTCTAATCATCCGCTAAAAGTAGGCACAACTAGAGTAAAATCCAAGTGGGAATCCGGTAAATATTGTCCTGGCCAGCCTTAAGAACTATACATGTTTGATGTGTTTTACCAATGTGTTTTTGAATAAATTTCAAACAAAACATTACATACTAGAAGTGAAAACCTTGATTCAGAAAACATCCTTTGAAACAAACAATTCTCTGATTGGAAAATCAGAAAAATCAAACAAACTTGTAAGAAATTGTGACATTTTCGCAATTCAGTGCATCCACTGCTTGTTCTGGTACATTCACACCATTATCTAGTGCATCCATATGCTGTTATAGCACATCCACTATATAGGCCAGCACATCCATTGCATTCTATAGTGCATTCACCCATTACTATAGCATATCCACCCAATACTTTAGCGCATGCGAGCTATTCTGTAACACATCCAACCAATCCTATAGTGCATCCAAGCCATTCTATAATGCATCCGCCTTTTAGTGCATACATTGATTGTTACAACACATCCACCAGATTTATAACTAGAAAGCTAAATTTGACCCCCTATTCGACATTTTGAACCCAAATTTAGGGATCTTTTCCATAGAAGAGTTCATTCCTTAGAAGAGTTCATTCCTTATCCCCACAATGCCTTAAAATTGGAAAAATTAGCTTCTACAAGTGAAATCCTTTAACTAAAATTTGATCAAACATCTAAAAAGTGCCCAACCATCAAACCCAAATTTGATCAAGTTGAGTTTCACCATCAGGATTTGTCATCCTTCATCTCGAAACAACACACTTTACATCAAATTTCATTACCGTAGTTCCATCAATAGAATTCATCATTCTATTCGACCTAGGTATCTCTTTGGCACTCCTAAATAATGATCAAAATTTAGCAAATCTTCATCACTTGCATGCCCATTTTAACACAATCCCAAAAGAAAAAACTTAAGGATAAGGAACTTGAACCTCAAAACACCATGGGTGAACCAGAAGAAAAACCTTTCCACAAAATCCTTTAAAATGAACAAAAGAAATAACAGAGGAGGAAATAGAACATGCAAACCAAGATCCCAAATTTCACAAATTCCTAGAGAGGATCTTTGAAAAGGATAGAGAAAAATATCTTCTAATGTTAGAAAACCAAGGGGTCAAATTACCAAGTGATTTTGATGTCAATAAATTGAAAGAAACATCAAAGAAAACTAAAATTGAAACACCAAATACAGATCAAATGGCTTCCCTAACAAATCAAATGAAGAACCTTCAACAACAATTACAAGACATGTAAAGAGGAACTACTAAAAGATATTTGTTACAAGATATTTGTCCCTACCCTTTTGATAGGAATTTGAACATGATACCATTCCCACCGAATTGTGACCTCCCAAAATACAACAAATGTAATGGAAAATCTAATCCCATAGACCATGTGAGGGAATTTCAAACCATGAGTCTTGAGTTTGCACACGAAGACACCTAATTGATGATACTTTTTCCTCGCAGCTTGGGAGGCCATTGTATGGAATTGTTTTCGAAACTACCGCTAGGAATAAGATCCTTTGAAGAACTTGTCAACAAATTTATCACTCAATATTCATATAACATCTCACATGAGATAACCATGAAGGATCTTTGCAATACCAAACAAAAACAAGGAGAATCCTTTCCCATATTCTTACAAAGATGGAGAAGGTTATTTGCTCGATATGCTCATCCTATACTCAAACAAGAAAAGATGGAAATTTTTATTGACAACCTCAATAGCGAAATGAGCTATAGGCTACAATTGCAATGTCCCCCTAGCTTTGAGAAGATGATCGAAAATGGTGTCAAAATTGAAGAAGCTTTAGTCAAAAGAGGGGTATTGAAAATTCACAATGAAGGATCAAACAATGCTAGCTCTTCCAATCATCATAACAACAATGAGAAATCAAAAATTTGGACAAGAAACAAGAATGCCAATGATGGTGCTGCCAAAACACATAATGCCAAACCATTCTTTAATCTATCAAGAACCACAACCAAGACTGATCAAAATATCAATCAAGGCACTAATAAAAATGTTAACCAACACAACAATCAAAACAACCACAATCAAAGTAATACCACATCTAAACCTCCACCCTATCAAACACAATCAAACCGTAGAAAATTCACACCTTTGGGTCAATCACACAAATCTGCATTGAGAGAATTTCTTGCAAATAACCTTATAACACTTCCTAAAACCTGAGGCTTTGAACCAAAAGTAAAATTGTCATGGTGGAATGATGCTTATTACTGTGAATTTCATCGGTGTAAAGGTCATCAAACAAATAGCTACATGCAATTGAAACACAAGATACAAGACTTAATAGATGACAAATTCATACGAATAGAAGGACCCCAAACAAATGCTGATCACGAAGTATTCAAAAATCCCTTACTGAATTATAAAAAAGGGGAGTCCTCTACAACAAAAAACAAAGGGAGGAATGTAAACTATGTCCATGATAGTGTCATCCTTCATATCTCAGCAGTGGAAGATCAAATGAATAACATTGAAACCAATGACAACAAAGACATTATTGCAGCTGACAATCCAATTAATGACATTCCAATTGAACATGAACAAGACATCATTACAGTTGAAAATAAGATTAATGACATCAAACAAGACATGGATGCAACTGATACTCAAATTAATGTCATTAAAATCAATGGGAAACAAGACAACATGCCAATAAATGTGACCACGAGAGCACAGGCCAAATATGTACTAAAAGGAAGTTCGTCTAAAACACCTGTTGCCTTGTCCAATCAATATAACATAGTAGACCAATTACAAAAGATCCCCATGCAAATATCTATATTGGAACTACTCAAGATTTCACTCGCCCACAAAGAGATTTTGGAAAAATCCCTAGTGGACACAATAGTACCAATGGATTTGGAAGTTTGTAAATTCAAGGCCATGGTGGGACATTTGACTGCACCTCATTGCTTATCTTTTTCAGAAAATGATGACACATCTATTTCTCATCCCTACAATTCCCTACTCCATATTGAAGTCCTAATTCATAAACATTGTGTCAAACGCGTCCTAATAGATGGAGGAGCCGGCTTGAATATATGTACTTTAAAGTTTTTTTGTGCCCTAGGATTTTTTGAAAATGCAATAGATTCAAAGAAAAAGATTACAATAAAAGCATCTAATGATGAGGAAAGATCTTAACAGGGATTGATTGTCTTACCCATTCAAGTAGGACCAATTCAAAAATATGTAATTTGCAAAGTCTTGGACAAGGATTTGACATACAACATACTATTGGGTCACCCATGGACCCATGAAATGCAAGTGGTTCCATCAACATACCACCAATGTTTGAAATTCCCTTATGGTGGCCAAGAAATCACCATCTCGGTTGATTCTAATAGTCCTCAGTATTGCAACACCCTTAAATCCGTCCAAGATGTCTTTGTGCCTCATGATAGAGAAGATTCCACTTCCATCTCTACCAATAATCAAAGCCAGTCAAGTTCCTTGTCAAAACCGTTGGTCACTTCCCCAAATCATGAAAGTCAATCTAGTTCCATGTCTAAATAGTCTAAGAAAAAGGAAGAAGTTTCTCCTTCTACGTCCTCAAATCATGAAACCCAATTAAATGCCTTGTCCAAACAATTTGAGAAAAAATCCCAAGTCAAAGATAAAAGTGTGGGTGAATATTTCACTAAAAAATCTCCATGCCTTTCACAACTGTCTTCCCCAAAGTCTTATGGGAAATGATCAACATCAACACAATAGTCATCACAACCAGTTACACTCTTTGACGGTCGATTTGTAAAAGAAGGCACCATAGTTGAAAAATTTGAAGACAAGGATGTTCTAAACTAGCTTTATAAGGATGAAGAAGAGTCCCAAGTAGCAACTACAAATGTACAAATAGCACAATATGGAAAAGGCTTCACAATCTTAGAAAAGATGGGATATGAGGGAAAAGGCCCTGTAGGCAAAAGAAAATAAGGAATTGTGGAACCAATTCAACCCCTCTTAATCAATCCAAAAGACAAGGTTGAGCTGGGTTATAAAGAGGAGACAAAAGATGAGATAACTCAGAGGGTGGTTGAAAGAATCTTGCAACTACAGGCTAGTGATGATCATGAAACTGATTCAAATGAATATGAGTGGGATTCACTATCCAAAGAGTCTTGTCACAAAAATGAAATTGATGTGGTACACAAGTATGGACCCCTACTTGAGGAGGGACAAGGTTCTGGTTCTAGACTGAGATAACTCAGAGGGTGGTTGAAAGAATCTTGCAACTACAAGCTAGTGATGATCATGAAACTGATTCAAATGAATATGAGTGGGATTCACTATCCAAAGAGTCTTGTCACGAAAATGAAATTGATGTGGTACACAAGTATGGACCCCTACTTGAGGAGGGACAAGGTTCTGGTTCTAGACTGCTTGAAATAGGATCACGACATATTTATGACTCTAGCGAAGATGATCAGACTAGGAGTGAAACAAATAATTTAGAGGAAAGTTACCTTATAGACCTCAAATTTTCTATTTGAAAAATTGAAGACATCACCATCAAGACTCTTACTATCTCTAACCTTAACCAGTCTGATGATTCCTTACCCCTAGTACATCCTAAACTCATAGACTAGGACCAAACTAAGCCATTTTATATCTCCACCTTTTCAAATGATGATGCCATTGTCAAATTTCTATGTTTTGACAATCCCAAAGCAAATTCTACCATTGAATGTCATAACAAAGCTTCCAAATAGGGGAGTGTCAAATCTTTTGGCTGCAAAATGAATAATACAGGAAATAGATATGATGGTGAAAACCGTTCAATGGCAATATTAGATCCAGAAAAAGTAAAAATAAAGAGTGCATCCAATGGAAAAAAATCTCTCTGAGGTGTCAAAGGATGGGATATTTGACACTCTCCCAAAACACTTTCAGGAAAGATCAAAAGTATTGTTTGAGCCCACACAGTCCATCAATATCAGCAATGTAGAAACAATGAAGACTATCCATCTAACAACATCCTTGACAGACCAAGAAAAACCAAGCTTCCTCAAATTCTTCACAGAGAAACAAATGAACTTTGCTTGGTCATATGCTGACATACCAGCGATTGATCCAGATCTGATCATGCACCACCTATCCTTACCACCAAGAGTAAAACCAGTCAAGTAGAAGCTAAGGAAAATGTATCTGCATATTGCCCTATTGGTAAAAGCAGAGCTGAAGAAGTTATTAGATGCAGGATTCATCAGACCCATTGACTATGATGAGTGGATCTCCAATATTGTACTAGTCTCAAAGCCTAACAACAACATCCTCATTTGCACAAATTTCTAAGTTCTTAATAAGGCTTTCCCTAAAGATGATTTTCCTCTCCCTAAAATAGACATCATAGTACACTTAACAGTAGGACATGGCATGTTGTCACTTATGGATGGTTTTTCTGGTTATAATCAAATCAAGATAGCTCGAAAGGACCAAGACAAGACAACCTTCACATGTCCATGGGGAACATTCTGTTGGAACGTCATGCCATTCAGATTGAAGAACGTAGGAGCTACTTATCAATGTGCCATGATGACAATTTTTCATGATATGATACATACCTTCATGGAAGACTATGTGGACGATCTATTGGCCAAATAATACACTAGAGAAGGACACTTAGATATATTAGACAAAATCTTTACCAGACTAGAGAAGTTCAATGTACAACTGAATCCAAAGAAATGTGTGTTTGGGGTGAATTCAGCCAAACTCTTGAGATATATAGTTTCAGAAAAAGGCATTGAGGTATACCCGACAAAAGTTAAAGCTATCGTGGAGATGCTGCCACCCAAAAACATCAGCTAGCTACGATCTCTACAAGGGACATTCCAATCAATCCAAAGATTTATTTCACAATTGGCAGACAAGACCTTTCCTTTCACTCACTTGCTACACAAAAATGTTTCTTTCCGATGGGACAAGAAATGTGAAGAGGCCTTCAACCAATTAAAAAAATATCTAATGATTCCACCTATCTTAATACCACTGGCAAAAGGAAAGCCACTCTTATTATACATTGCAACAACTGAGATATCATTGGGAGCCTTGTTAGCACAAGAAGATTCAACAAGAAAAGAAAGAGCAATTTATTACATTACCAGGATGCTAAATGGCTATGAAATCAATTATACATCCATTGAAAAGGCTTGTTTGGTAGTAGTGTTTGCCATCCAATAGCTATGACACTACATGCTAACTCATACCATCAAGTTAATAGCCAAAATAGATCCACTAAAATACCTCCTCAGCAAAGCTAATCTAACTAGAAGAATGGCCAAGTGGGTTATGATACTAAGTGAATTTGACATCCAATATGTGGATAGGAAAGGAATAAAAGGACAAGAAATCGTAGACTAGTTGGCTGAAGCACCCCTACCAGATGATCATCCTCTACACATTGAGTTTCTAGACACTGATGTCCTCACCTTGACTGCACAACAATGGACATTATACTTTGATGGATCACACACACAACATGGATTAGGGGCTGAAATCCTATTTGTCACTCCATGAGGACATACCATTCTAAAATCATACAGATTGATGTTCCCTTACACCAACAACATGGCAGAGTATGAAGCATTAATCATTGGCATTAAAACAATAGTAGAATGGAAAATACCAGAATTGCAAGTCTACGAAGATTCTCAGTTGGTCATTAACCAAGTCAATGATGATTATCAAAGGATGAAAAATTGATGCCCTACAAAAGAATGATTGATGATTTTAAGAAATACTTTATGGATATCAAATTTGAGTAGATTTCCAGAGTGGAAAATAAAGCTGCCGATGCCATGTCCACTATTGCTTCCTTATTAAAAATTCTAGAGAAAAGAAGCCATTATAAGTTCATGGTGAAACAACTGTTTACCCCTTCTTATGACAATACCGAGTCCCAAGTTATATGTCACCTGGTTGATGTTGATACCAATCTATGGTAAAATTTATACCTATCTAAAAGATAACACCCTTCCACCTGACCTATCCTAAAACCAAAAATGAAACTTCATTCGCTAAGTCGCCCGACATACTCTTATCTTATCGTGGATGTACTTTACCGATGAGGTCTTAATGGAACTCTCCTCCGATCTCTAGAACGTGACAAGTCTAAAATGGCTTTATGAGAAGTTCATGAGGGTATTTGTGGAACTCATTCAAGTAGTTTAACCTTAGCCAAGAAACTCCTCTGTTTAGGGTATTACTGGCCAAACATGGAGAAGGAGTCTTTTCGGTTCATCAAGAAATGCCAAAAGTGTCAAATTCATGGAAACCTCATTCATGCACTAGCATAAGAGATTCAACCATTCACATCAACATGGCCCTTTTGTCAGTGGGGACTGGATCTTGTAGGTAAAACTCATCCACCTTCATCAAATGGACACAAGTTTATCATCATAGCCACAAAATACTTCATGAAGTGGATTGAAGTTGTTCCTCTAATCACCATCACAGGAAAGAAAATTTCATCCTTCATCCTCAATTAAATCATCTGTTGGTATGAAATCCCTCAATCCATTGTCACTGACAATGGAAGACTGTTCAAAAATCAAGACATGCAAGAATTGTGTAAGAAGTTCAATATCTAGCATCACTTCTCTACACCATATTACCCTCAAGGAAATGATCAAGTGGAGGCCTCCAACAAAACTATTTTGAAAATATTGAAGAAAACGGTCAACGATGTTGGACGTGATTAACACATCCAATTAAACCTTGCTTTGTGGGCATACCGAACCAGTATCTGTACACCAATAGGAGCCACACCATACACTCTTGTATATGGATCCAAGGCCATTGTACCCATTGAGGTTGAATTACCATCACTTCATGTGTCATTGAAGGGTATTATCTCTAATGAGGACTATCGGGTATCTAGATTGCAAGAGTTGGAATTATTGGATGAACAACGCCAACATGCAGTGAACTACCTGAAAGCCTACCAACAACGAATGTCCATAAGCTATAATCATAAGGTCAAACCCAAAATATTTCAAGTTGGTGACTTGGTATTGAAGGAGAATCTACGCAATCAGCAGGATAGGGAGAAGAAAGGAAAGTTTGAACCAAATTGGTTGGGTCCCTTTGTCATTGTGTCAGTCTATGGATCAAGAGCATACCAGCTATCCATGCTGGAAGGTGACCTATTTGAGGTGCCCATGAACAACCTCCATCTCAAGAAATTATACACATGATTCATTTGATGCATCATAAAAGTCTTGAAGAAATGCAAAAAATTAGAAAAAGTCTTGAAGAAGTCTAAAAAAATTAAAAAAATCTTGAAGAAATCCAAAAAATAAGAAAAAGTCCTAAAGAAATCCAAAAAAAAAAAAGAAAAAATCTTGAAGAAATCCAAAAATTAAAAAATTCTTGAAGAAATCCAAAAAAAAATGAAAAGAGAAGAAATCAAAAAAAAGAAAAGTCCTAAAAATCCAAAAAAATTAGAAAATGTCCTAAAAAATCATAAAAATATGAAAAACGTGCAATAAAACCAAGTAGTGAAAACTTGGCAACAAGCACTATTTGTGATGGGTCAACTTCTTCCTCTATTGGAACGTGTGTCGACCATTGGCTCTTCGCTATCACTATCCATGTCTATCATTTGAGCCTCATGTACATATCCAGGCGTCGCGGTTGTGACTCACCTTGGCTTGACGATCATTGTACATATCCATAATAAATTGGTTTGTTTCCATTGGGGGAAAAATCCTAAACTCACTAGGGGAAATCTATCTTTGAGCTTAAAATGATAGACAAACAACAATATGACAACATGATAAAAAAAACACAATGAACAAGCGAGCTGCAATGTTGAACATCAATCATAATCACAAAATCCAACCATCTGAACCAACAACAACAAGATCAATCAAAACAAATCTCATTTGGTGGTCATCCTTTGAATCAAGCTTTTATCACTTTGGCATGAATGTTCAAATTATTTGTGTCATGATTGTTGTTATCATTTCTCTAGAGCAACTCAAGGATGTCAAGAACTAGAGAAGCTATGATCAAGAATGATATTTTTCTTTGTTTGTTGTTTGTGAGTTGATCATTATTACTAAGCGAATCATCGTGGGACGTTCTCTACAAAGTATCACTGATGACATTCTGAATTCGCATAAGAAAACAATTAACTCTTGTTTGCGTATGCAAGGAATGCTCAGGTCATCTTGGTCCAATTATACCTAGATGCTTGTGTTAACTTGCCCTATCAAACATCATGAAAGAAGTACTCAGGTCATCATGGTATAATTATACCATTGATGTTTGTACTTACTGTTAACATTTCAAAGGCTCAATGATGATACCAAGCACAATAAATTGATTACTGGGATGACAACATTGCATTATTAGGTTTGCATCTTTAGGTTTCATTCATACTAAGTGCGACATTTGTATTTATAGATTTTTCCAGGGCTGGTACAATTTTACGAGTGATGTTATCTCTATCATTAACGGATTGAGTACATTTGAAATTAACAAAAAGATCATTTGCATTTAGATGCATAGGCATTAGCAGCTCATTCACATTATCACATCATTTCATACATATGCCATATAGTCATTACGGCACATATTTGCATCATGAAAAAAAAAAAAAAGCATTATCATATCATTTTCTATGCATTCATTTTCCATTAGGTCATATAAGTGCATCATAAAAAAATCCAAAAACAAAGAATTTATCATATCATTTCCATCCATCTACACATTTACTCATACATTTGCATTACAAAAAATCCAAAAAGAAACATTTTCATAATCCATTTCATACATGTGTTCATATATTTGCATCAAAAAAGTAAAAAAACATAGCATCCATCACATTTCATTCACATAATAAGATTCATCACATATGGCATATATACATCATTCATAAAAGCATCATAGAATCATAGCACATGTTGCATCCATAACCTATCATATCATGATCATATAGAACATCACATAGCATACATAATAAGAAATCAAATGCATCCATCATGATCAACACACATAAGCATATAGATCAACCATCATCATCATTGCATATATATCTCAAAATAATGTCAAGTGTACAGGGATATCCGAGTATGAAGAGGTACATCATCAAAAATGATAGTGAATCATCAATATCAATGTATACATGTCCAAAATACAAAAAAAATTATGTGTCAGAGCTATGTAGTCCTCCCCCCAGATGGTGTTGGCATCTCTGGACTTGTGCCTCCCCCACTTGATGGAGCTGTGCTTGGATCTCGCGGAAGTGGCTGCGTCACACCCCTACTAGTAGTCCTCATATGAGTACGACTGGTAGACTACAAGTAGCTCTCGCGATGCTCTAGTGGAACAACCTCATACTATTTAATCTGATAAAACTCTACCTCCTTGGCAGAGCATCGTACCTCCCGAAAATGATCAGCTGTCCCACTTCCCTCCACAACACTCTATAGTCTCTCTACAATACCCTCTGCCTAATCCACATGCAGTCTCAAACTATCCCACTTTGTTGTGAAGGCGGTGATTTTTCCTTGTGCCTGTACCTGCATCTGTGCCTGTGTCTATGATTGCAACTGCCCTTGAATTTGTGTCAACTGGCCCTACGCCTGTAGGGCTGCAATCTGTGCCTGCTGCTGTTGGGAGGGAAATCATAGCTGTACATGATGTTGTGCCACAACTACTAAGGATCACCTCTTTTGAGGCACTCTAACATCTAGTACTGGATGGGCACCCCCTCCTCCATCTCCACCACCATCCCCATCTCTGTCTCCACCATCATCACTGCCACCTCCCCATCTCCTCCATCCCCATCACCACTATCTCCCTCCCCCTCATCTCCACCACCTTTGTCCCTCCTCTGTCTGGGTTCTCTCTCCTCATCATCCTCCAATGCTGGCACTAGCTTATTAGGCCTCGAGACCCTGGGAAACAAATTTCCACAAAAATACTACGAGTACTCCTCTGTCATATATCCCTCCACAATCTCTAGATGATAGTCCCAAATCACTGGCTGTAATCTATGTTACTCATCACAGGAAACATCGTAGGATAAGGTAGGTCCCCACTCTATGGCATCTTGCTATCTCCATGCATTTGTAGCCAATCCTTGTGGAATCCCCTACACTCTGTCATACTGTCTAAGTACCCTCATTAGTAGGAACCTCTCAATAATGAAACGTGTCCATCCAATGAGATATCTGGCTGTGAAAACATAAGGCATCTCTAGGTGATCCTTAGCCCACTGCTCACAATCCACATACGGTCACCATGTCACGGAATCTAGGTCATCCAGTACATGTCTCCAATAATCCAATTTTCCCAGCTTATGCTGGACAACTGGGCTAGTATAACCATAGACATAAGGTCTCCCAATAGGCTGATACCTTTCAGTCATTAGGCATGTCACCGCTATATGCTCCTAGGCCCATGTCTGTAACAATTTCACCCCTACAGATAGATTGGCACCTCCAAGATACACTACTTGATGTAAATCATGATACAACTACACAAGCATGCACAAACCCCAAGCATACCGAGTCCCATACAAAATAATTTTCTTTAGTTTCTGACCCCAACCAATAGAGAATCCCTTTGACCTCTTGTCGGGACATAGAAAGCCACTGACAAAACCCGCAAGCATGGAAGGTAAAGGGGCATAACTCCCAAACATCTCCTGCCAGGGCATCTCATACCCACTAATTTGATCATCATGAAATATCTGACATAAATCATGTGTACCACCCTACTCGGCTTGATCATATACAACAATGTCACCCATCACGCAAATCCACAGGATCCTATAGACATTCTCTGGCATCACAGTCATCTCTCCAGTGGCAAGATGAAAGGGGTTGTGGTTGCTATGCCACCTCTCTACGAGTGTGGTCAACAATCCCCGATTAATCCTAATCTGGGGCATGTCAATCATCAAAGATAATCCACATCTCTTAATAATATCTCTATTAGCTTGTGATAGCCGTGGAATCAACTCCCAAGTCCGTGGAAAGAGCTCTCAAGATTGAAGATTCCCTAAATCACTCTCCTATCATTATAACACATCACAATTAGCATATCAATCAATCAATCAAATCAACAAAACAATCAACATTAAGCAATCAATCATCTTATCAACTCAAGTGAGATTTTGAACAAATCTCACAAACATCTACTTTTGATCCTCTCCTATCATGAGGTAAAATCAACATCATCATTATTGAATCTCACCTATCATCAGATCAATAAATCATCTAATCTATCAACAACAACAAATCACTGATTGACGCGATTGAACATCATCAAAATCAAGGAGAAAAACAAACAATCTTCAATTCTATCTTCAATGTGCTATTACAGTACTTCAATGCGCTACAAGATTGAATGTACCACTTCTTTTCATAGATACGCTGCAAAACTACATCAATGTGCTACAAGATTGTATCTGTTGTTTCTTTTGGTATGTGTACCAAAAATTTGATCCTATGCGCCATTTAATTCAATGCATTATCTAAAAACCCTGATGCGCTAAAACTCTCATCCTACATGCCAAAAGGTAGATGCGGCATTATAGACCACCGATGCACTACATCGAGCCTGAAATGCACTAAAAATATAAGTGAATGTACTAAAACCCTAATTCAATGCGTTGAATTACCTAACCGATGCACTATTATAGATGGCTAATGCGCTAAAATTCGAAAAACATCAAATTTCAAAATTAAAAATGTAGGAAAAATGATTCAAAATTCACAAAGAGGGTTTTGGAAATTCGTACTGGAGGTTTGTATGCCACTGGTCGATTATGCTGCTGCACACGCTCGAATCGATGAGTCCCATAGGGGATCACCATTTTTGTTGAATTGCTCAAGTTGCTCTCACTCCAAAAATTTCAAAATCACAAGTGCACAATGAATGCCTTTTTCACTTTTTGGCCTATTAAAACGGGTAATTAAAGTGGCATTTATGATGGGATATTTTAATTTTTTAGGGATCAATTAATCAAATGGAAAATAATTTCTTTAATGCTAGGAGATAAATCATTGGAATATCATCATAGCAGAAAATTACCATCAACATCATTAGAAATCATCAAAATTTTCAAAATTTTCAAAAATCTTTAAAACATAAAAAATTCCCCGATTTATCTCCCGAGGGGGCATATATCCGTTATCTCCTGAAAAATCACCGTCTGGTGTATTATTGAAATTTTATTAGCACTGGCAAATTTCTCTTTGAAGCAATGTGTAAATACATCACTTCAAAGAGGGGAAAAATGTATACATTTAAAATTGGTCTGGAGAAAATTAATTAAATACTAGTTATTTAATTAATAAAATATTTATTTCCTCTACTTATAAATAAATTGCAAAATTTATTTATATAGTTTATATTTCTTAATTCTTCCTATCTAAACCACTTTCTTCATGATTTAATTAAATAAAAAAATTTAACTAATTTGTTTTATTTGATTAATTCCCTCCAACTAAATTTTAATTTTAAAATTGGAATTTAATCACATTTCTCCATATTTTCTAACTTCCTTCCACCTCATCTTCCACCTCACCATGTGTCACATGAAATTAATTATTTCTAATTTCTAAATGGGCATTTATCCTCAACAATTTTAACAACCTCAAAGACACATGGCTTCTCCTTTCCATTTATTCCCTTCTACACTTGGCAAGCTTGTTCTATTAAAGGGAACAACTTCCCTAATTCTCTCTAACCTCTTCGCTTCTCATCGTTGATCTCTCCAGACTGAATCCTGATCGTCCATTATTGCCGTGTCACTTGATGCCTTGGTGAAATCTATAAATAGAAGCTCATTTATAGCTTTTCATATAGAGAGCATAGCATAAATCTACTATGCAGAAATACTTTCAGCATTTGAGAGCTTAACATTAGAATTTTAGCTTAGAATTTAGCATTTGATTTCAAGTAGTGTTATAATGGAAATTTCATTTCTAAGAACTTAATTTGTTGCATTATCATTACAACATTTCCATAGCATATCCATTAGCTTAGCATTTTATCATTGCATCATTTAGCATCATTCTATATACAACATCATATCATTCAACACATCATTTAGCATATCATCCATCAAATTCATCAATCATGTAGATGTAGGTATAGTTTCCTGCATTTTAGTTTAATGGATTCTCATTTCTTAGGTGTCATCCCAGTATTTTAGTGCATACCTAAAATTTGAGAGCACTAATACAGGATCCTTATGAATAGAGGACGATGGAATGGCTTTGAGGAATTGCTTTATCATTTGTTTTGTTAAATTTGATTTCCTTAATATAACACATTGCATCGATTGTGTGTTTTGAATTAATTTTTTTGATTCTCATATTTTACTCACACAAGTTGCACCTTGCTTCAAATTTCCTAGTGTTAGATGCACTTAGGGCTAGGGTTTTATAGGATATTTCATTATCTCTTTCAAGGTTTAAGTACCAGACTAGGGGTTTGACCGAGGAAAACACCCCATTAGAAACCAAGTTATATTCTTTTTTGTAGGTGTTTTTGTAGGATCGGATTTAGGTTTCAGTCAGAGAACAAAGTGCAGATCGGGAGCTATAGGTTGCACTTCAAATTTCCTGAAATTTGAAAGTGGACTAAGTTGCATATGAGTCCCACCAGAGGTATCTTCAAGATTATTTTGTAGATTCCAATACCCATTTCCGTGAAACTACTTTCTGGACACAAACCTCTATCTGGGACTAAGTCCCCCAGCTTGGCGTAAGTGTCCCAGTTGGCTAGAAAATGAGATTTTCTAGAATTTCAGAAGCATCTATAGTCTTCATTCTGGCCTCTATCTATTTCTAGGTGCACTCTTTCTATTTGTGTTTTTTATCTTTTTGCATATCACAATGTGTTCAAATACTTTACATTTCTTTAGTTTTCATTCATTAGTTAATATCTTTTATCGGTTTTCAGCATTTAGGTCATGCTCCTTTGATATATTTCAATCATATTTACATTAGTCTTGAGTGATCCATCTAGGTTTTTGGGATACCTCTCTCCTTTTAGGTGCAAAACCCTAGAAGTGTAAGAGTCCTATCCCCAAAAATCTTTGGTTCAATATGTATATGATATATTATATATATAATAATATATATTTAACATATTATATATTAATAGAAATTGACCATCATTTACCATGATAGAGGCCAATATATAAAGGTTGACTATAGTCATTTATGACTATATTATTAGTGGCCAATAGAAGTAGCTTATGACTATTTGTGAAGCCAATTCTCACTCATACTGTCATGTGATATGAAACACTTATATTGAATTAGAGTTGTTGTCTTATGTTGATACAAAAGCATGGACTTAGTTTATGCCTATGATTAAGATCAACCTTGACTTGGTAAACATATCTAAGATGTTTTATACATCTGTCGATGACTTTTTCAAACATCTTAGTCAACTCATCTACAAACTGAGTTGATAGTATTTGGTGTTACGAATTGGTAGTTGACTATTTCTGATGGCAAGGAAAACCATGCCAACAATGAGGAGTGTGGATGAATTTGGTGCCACCTTTTGAAACCCAATTCCTATAGAAGTCTATTGCATGAGATGATTTTAATAATTCTTTGTTTTTTGTCAATATTGCAAGTCGATTTGTAGGCGATTTTGTTGAGTATGAACTTAATAATTCACCACCTTTTTGTTGTGTTTTATTTTTTTCTTTGCATGAAGCTTGCTGTCCATTATCATGCCTAAACTATAGGATGTGATGTTACCAAGATGCTCTATAAATAGCAAAGCCATTTCATTTGAAAGGACACATCTTTTGCATTCTTCTTGCAAGTCTTTATACTGCATTATTTCCAGCCATACTATGTTTTATTTTGTGAGTGAGAAAGGGAGAGAGTTCCATTTTTTTGTGAGGAAGTTTGTTGTTGAGAGAAGTAAGCTATCAACTTGAGAGATAGAGTTTCTTTGTGATGTTTTAGAGAAGTTGATTATCAAGCTTGCTACTGTTGGAAAGGGTTGCATTGTTGCCAATTATTTGGATAAGGCATGAGGATCTCTTCTCTTTGTTATTTTACTTATGAATGATGTGTCTTCCATGTATGCTTGAGTTGTCTTTTCTAGTGAGTGCATTAGAGATGTTGGAATGTATTTAAAAAGGAAATTGAAACTTTTATGCTATTTTGATTATGTGCTTTTAAAAACTCCATAATAGGAGTTTGGTGTTTATCATAGGTATTATATACTAGGTATGATTGAACTTGAGAGGCACATGTGATACACTTAGCTAAGTTATTGATTTAACTAGAAAATCTTGTGTTTACTCCTAGGATAGTTAATCTAGTATGGAAGGGAGCTTGTGTTCTTACTTGTTAGGTAGGTTTATTCCAAGTAGGTTAAAATGGTGATAGGTTATCTTTGGGATGATAGATTATCCATTGAAGGAAATACCTATGCGTAGTTTAAGATGGTCTTAAGTCAAATCGACCCTAAGTAAAGTATGTGATAGATGACCCTCAGTAGAAAATACTAAATGAAAGACTTTGGACAAAGTAGTGTGATGACCTTTGGGTCCATTGTCAGTTCACTCTGATCCATTATTACATGCTAGTTCTAGATTGTGGGATTACAAGTTCTAGTTATGTAGGACACAACACTATGCTTAGTTGGTTGTCATTATCAATTACTCTACCAATCTATTTGTCTAAGGGAAGGGCCATCTATCAAATGATAGATGTGCGGGGGATTGCATTAAGATTATGAGGTTGGCAAAAAAGCACTTGAGTGATGCTTCTCCTCCACAACAGGTGATAAAAGAACCAAGATTTGAAAGGAAGGATCCTGGACCGTCTTACATCTATTTGTTCCAAAGCTCATTGAACTATGTATGTAATTGTATGCTTTCTTGTATGGTTGTAACTTATGAAATTATTGAAATGAAATGGAATCCATGTATTATTTTATGCATATTGTTTTAAAATTCTCAGTAAAGAAAATAATTTTTTTTACTGCAATGGCTTCTTACTTAGTTCATTTACTCAAAAGGTGAAAACTTCAAATTTTTTACTTCTTTGAAGGGTTGGTATGTTACATGTGGTATCAGAGCTACCAGGTTTAGCTTTGGAAGCTATGATCTCATCATTCTTTCCATCCAACATTATCTAATGTTGTGAATTCTTATGTCAGGATGGTGCATCTCAGATTAATGGCTCGAAAGTCAATAATCAGAAACAAGTGCTGCCTCAAGGCCAAGAACGAAAGAGAAGCCATTGTTAGAACCCTAGAGGGAACCAACTACGACTGTGCCATCTGGTTGAGTGACATCAAAAATTTTAGTCACACACTCTCTCAGATTAGTGGGGTATATGCCCTCAGAAGGAAGTGTTAGTTCAACATTCATTTTTAGGGACCCTAGAGTTCTTCCATTGGTAGAAGTAATTGTAATTTCTTCAAGTAAGAGGTCTTAGGAATATGTACCACAAACAGTGCCAAATGAGAAATGGTCTTATGAAAAAATGTCTGCAAAAAGGGTATATACTACATTGTTGATGAACACCATATTGCCATTGCCTCTTGTAACTATGTATCAAATGATAAATTCAAAGGATATTATCCTTTTTGGGATAGGTACAAACAAATGAAAGATGAACAGAAAGATAGGGAACAACTATAGTCTCATTCTGTAGGTTATACTCCTTTAAGTTATGTGTTAGAGAGTGAATCCGAAGGATACTCTCCACTCGACTATTTGAATAGTCACTCCGTGTAATCAAGGGATAGTGAAATCCTCAAGAAATGAATAAAATTATGTGTTTATAAAAAAAAAAGTGTGTGCTTAGTCTTATGTGGAATTCTTTATGTGCATATGAATGCCATTTTTAATGTTTTCCATAAGATAGTTGATAAAATAATTTAGTCCAACATGGATAAACATTTAGGTAAAGACCAATCATGTAAGGATGGTGAGGACATGAACTAATCCCGGTGGAAGCCAAGAGGTTGGAAAAGGAACCACTAGAGTAGAGGCTAGGCTTGAAAAAATCTTGGCAAGGTTGGCTAAAATTGAATAGGAAAGAGTTAAGGATAGGGTAGAAAAGTATGTTCCAATTAATGAACATGAGGGAGAAAAATCTTCCCATGTATGTGAAGAAACCCATGAACATGATAGGGAAAAAAAATTTACGCCATCTGTAGAAAGGAATAAGAAGCTCATGGCTTTCAAACTTTCCAAGGACATGATGAAGATAATCCCACCCAAGCTTGATGGAAGTGCTGGAGGAGATGAGACTGAGGTGTGGCTTGTCAAAATGGAAAATCATTTTGAAATACGAAACTATGATGAGGTTACTAAAGCTACATGGGGTACGCATCAATTAGTAGGAGAAGCCTCTAATTGGTGGATGAATAAGAAATTGGAACTTAATATCAAATCATGGAAGCTAACATGGGGAGAATTCGTGGAGATTTTTTGTAAGAGATGGTTGCCACAACTCTACTATGACCAAAAACTCTCAGATTTCCAAGGTTTGAAACAAGGTAACATGATAGTCAATGAATATTGGGAGAAGTTTACTTGAATTCTACATTATGTTCCCATATATCACAAGGATGAGCATTTCTGCATTAGGAAATTTATAATGGGACTTAAAGTTAGATTGGAGGGGAAGCAGATATGCATGGTCCAACAACAATGGATCTTGTATATGAGAAATCAATTAAGTAGAAGAAAAAGCTTAGGGATAACTCCACTCGTCAAGAAAGAAGAGAGAAAAAGAAGGATGTGGAAGTTCATGACAAAATAGTTCCAAAGAAGGTAGAATTTGTGCAAAATGTTCCAAGGAAAAAGGGAAAGTGATTATGCAATAATGGAAAGGAGTCTAGAAGAGAGATTAAAAGGAATGATTCTAGCGTGGGTAATACCAACAAGGCCAATGGAAACATCAACAAGTCTAGAGAAACCATAGGGAAAAGAGGGTCGGGTACAGGATGTTTTATACATAGAGGGGACCACTATGCTAATGAGTCTCCCAATAAAAATTCTGGATCACAACCATATGGTAATGCATTATCCACCCAACAAGCAATGTTTCAACATAAGATACATGCAATGGTGGATGATCGTCAGGAAAAGTACTAAGTAACTCCAGTTGAAACACTAGGTATTTTATTTGGATTACCTATTTATGTTCTTATTGATACTAGTGTAGCTAAGAATTTCATTTCACCTAGAATAGCTAAACAATTATCTAGGAAGGTGGGACACATGTCAATGTCTTGGGATGTAGAGTATGCAAACTAGACAAGAGCAAAGGTGGATCAATGTCTATTTGAGGCTAGGATAGAAGTACCTAGTTTTTCTATAGAAGTAAACCTTTATGTGGCACATCTAGGATCATATGATGTTATCCTAGGTATGAATAGGTTGTGGAAACATAGGGCTAAGGTAGATTTCCATGCAAAGATTGTAGAATTCCTAGATTATTTTGGAAATCAAGTAAAATTCTAAGGGATACCTAGAGAGGTTAGAATTCAACAAATCACAACAATGCAACTTATAAGAGCTAAGAAGAAAGGATGTTGACTCTTCACCATAAATATTGAAGAACTTGGGAAGGATAGTGATGATTTGGAGTTCCAGAGTTTTCAGGAGCTAGAAGATGGTGAAATAGATGAAACTGGAAAATTGGATATGGAGAAGTATCCAATATTGAGAAAATTTTCAAATGCGTTTCTAGATGAATTACTAGGATCACCTCTGAAAATAATATTTGAATTCTCTATAGATATAATTCCAAAGTCAAAACCTATTTCCATGGTACCCTATAGGATGACAACCATTGAAATTATGGAACTTAAGACACAATTGGATGAATTACTTTCTAAAGGATTGATAAGACCAAGTGTATCACCTTGGGGAGCACCAGTCATCTTTGTTAAAAAGAAGGATGGTACTTTGCATTTGTGCATTGACTATTATATGCTTAACAAAGCTATAGTTAAGAACAAGTATCTGTTGCCGCGCATTGATGACCTCTTTGATCAAATGAGGGGAGTCACCATATTCTCTAAAATAGATCTAAGATCTAGATATCACCAATTGAGGATTAAGAATGAAGATATCTTTAAAACTGCATTCAAAACTAGATATGGACACTATGAGTTCACCTTTTTACCTTTTGGTTTAACAAATGCACTTGCAACATTTATGAACCTAATGAATAGTGTATTTAGGGATTACCTTCACAAATTTGTATTAGTTTTTCTAGATGATATTTTGATTTATTCTAGAAATGAGGAAGAACATTGCAAGCATTTAGAAATGGTCCTACAATGTCTAAGAGAACATAGGTTGTATGGTAAAATTTCTAAGTGTACATTCTTCCAAAAGAGGGTACACTATTTGGGTCATGTGATCTTGGCAGATGGAATTGTTGTAGATCTAGCTAAGATCAAGGCGGTACTTGAGTGACGTGTACCTAAGAATGTGTTGGAGGTAAGAATTTTCATAGGTTTAGTGGGGTATTATTGGAAGTTTTGTTGCAAACTTCTCTAAGATTACTTTCTTGATTACTTCTTTACAAAAGAAAGGAAAGAAATTTGAATGGACTGAGAAGTGTCAAGAGGATTTTGACTACTCAAATAAAAATTAACCACCGCACTGATTTTAAAAGTACCAGATCTTGAGGATAACTTTACAATTATCACATATGCATGCGAAGAAGGGTTTGGAGGTGTATTAATGCAAGATGGGAAAGTAATTTCTTATGAATCTAGGAAGCTGAAACCTTATGAGATGAATTATTCATTGCATGATTTAGAATTAGCAATTGTGGTTCATGCATTGCAAAAGTGGAGGCGCTACTTGTTAGGAAAACCCTTTGAAATGAAAACTGGCCATAATGGGTTAAAGTACCTTTTCACTTAACCTAATTTGAATGCTAGACAGAGAAGATGGTTAGAGTTAATAGCTAACTACAATTTTAATATCAATTATATTAAAGGGAAATAAAATCAGGTTGCCGACGCTTTAAGTCGAAGATGTCACATTGCTTCTATAGTAACAATTCAAATTGATTTTAAGGGACAAGTACTCCAAAAGTGCAACGAGGATGAGTATTACTTGCAATTCAAGCAAGCACTCACTAATAATCCACAAGATCTAGGTATAAAGGTGTTCATTTTGAACCTAATGGATTACTTAGATATAAGGGTAGAATATATGTATTTGATGTAGAAGAATTAATAAATCTAGTATGGAAGGAAGTGCATGAAGCTTTGCACTTTGGACATCCTGGAGTGATGAAAATGATGGCTGATGTAAACCATTATACTTCTGGAAGGGAATGAAAGGAGATGCTGCTAGTTTTGTGGCTAGGTGTCTTGAGTGTCAAAGGGAGAAAGATGAGAATCATCATCCTACAAGCTTGTTATACCCACACGATATACCAGAGAGGAAGTGGAAAGTCATAAGTATGGAATTTGTGCAAGGATTACCTATGTCAAGGAATAAACACAATGCCATTCTTGTGGTTATAGATAAGCTTACAAAAGTAGCACATTTTATCCCCAAGAATATAATTGATGGAGTACCTATCATAGTAAGAAAGTTTGTGCAAGAAGTGTTTAGGTTGCATGGGATTCCTGAGAAGATTATTTCAGATAGGGGTGTGCGAGTCACTTCTAGGTTTTGGCGAACCTTGTTTTCTGCACTAGGGACTCAATTGAATATTAGCTCAACTTATCATCCAGAAATGGATGGGAAAACTGAAAGGGTGAATCAAGTATTGGAAGACCTACTTACGATGTGTTGTATTGATCAACAGTACAAGTGGGAAGACTATTTTCCCTTAGTTGAACTTGCTTAAAATAATTCTTATCATTCTACAATAAAAATGGCTCCTTTCGAAGCTTTGTATGGCCAAAAGTATCAAGATCCTTTAAGTTTGGATAAAGTTGAGGATCGAGTGAGTCTTGGGCCAAAGATGTTGGCTGAAATGGATGAGCAAGTTAAGATTGTTAAGAAAAGGTTAACTAATGCTAACTATAGATAGAAAAACTACGTTGATGCTAAGAGAGAGCCCCATAATTTTGCCTTAGGTGACAAAGTGTTGTTGAGAGTGAAAATTCACAAGAGCTCCATTCAATTTGGAATTGAATCTAGTAGCTTATCAAATCATGTTGCCACTAGCTCTTGTCAGAATGCATAACATCTTCTATGTGTCCTACCTTAAAAAGTATATATCAAGGGATAATCATGTGATTGATTGGATTGATTTACAAGTATGAGACCTCAGAGTAGTAATTATAGAGCCCATCAAAGTGCTCAAAAAATGTAAGCTTCACTTACGAAATAGAGAATTATTGCAATGCAAAGTCCAGTGGGACCAATAAGCAGAAGACTTAGCTACTTGGGAGGACTATGCAGAAATTCAACAAAAATTTCCTCATTCTTAATGCTTTTGAGAATGCTTAAAACAGTGTGTTGTTAGTTGTTATGTTTTAATGCTACCTAAAGTCATCAAAGATGATGATTCACAAGGGGGGAGTATGTTACACCCCAATTGTGTAATTACTATTTATTATTACTACATAGGTTAAATATGAATGTAATGTGAATTCTGGAGATGAATAAATTGTGCTCATACCTTGTTATCAATGTGAATGTTATCTCATTTGATGTTAGCTCATTTGATATTATCTCAGTTGATGTTATTTCAGGAAAAATACTGCATATATGTGAATGGATGGTAACTATTGAATTATTACTCTAACTTTGGAGATGTTTTACGTATACTACATATGTTGTGAACAACTGATTGTCATGAGCATGTGTTAGTGGATGCAAGTATATGTTCCATTCCTCCAAGTGGAGGGGAAGTATCACTCAAGAGAAGATCTTGGTCAGGTAATCGGTAAAAGTAAACTATATAAGCATACACACACCACATTAGAATGATTGAGTTGAGTCTATTTGTGGGAATTTGGTAAGTCATCCTTAGTTGTTATGTTTGCATTGGAAGAGTCTTGTTTACTACTGCATGCATTATTGGGTGATATTTATTTGTTTGAGCTTTTGAGATATTTCTTGTACTATTACAATTATATTGACAAGTGGGATGTACGTGGAGTATGTGTATATATATGCACATACATTTCAATGGGATCTAACGACATGTATATGCACATGTATATATGTACCACACATAAACACTTATCAATATTATGGTAATTTTGAATGGTTATAGGTGAATTTAATGTGAACATATATATGTATAGTATATACATATATCCATATGTATATGTGTATCGATACACACGTATGTTTGTAGATGGACACACTCATACAGATGCATTGATATAGATATACCTACATATACATGTACATAGAGGCATATACTTTTATACATACACACACACACAAACACACACACACACATATATATATATATATATATATATATATATATATATATATATATATATATATATATGCATACATTCGATATATTGTATTTATAATATGCAAATTCTATCTTGCCTGTATTATTTTATATATATCGAATGTATAATTTTTTTTTGCTTGCTAAATCATTGCTATGGGGCAACACCCATCACTTTTGACTAGATCTATGAACCAGTGAGGCCACATTCAAGGGACCTCATCCCCGCCATTCATATTCCTACGCCTGCCTGCATTCCCACCAAGCTCCCTGCAGGACCCAATGTCATTCCACCATCTGTTGCGCTTGCCTGCATTCCCGCTGAGCTCCCTACAGGACCCGATGCCATTCCTCCTATCTTCTTTGCTCACCTGCATTCCCACCAAGCTCCCTATAGGACAAGGTTCCAATCCTCTATCTTAACAACCCTTCTAACTCCACCTCTCTATCGATCACTCTAGCTCCTGGACCCCACAGTAGCACACACTAACCATCCCCTCCTCTATGCATCAATCACTACCACCCTTGCACAGACATTCCTCCGACATCCATGCATCGTCCAATGTTACCTTCATTATTTGGCTAGTGATAGTTCATCTGACCTTCCACTAGTGGGATTCGAACTCAAGACAGCAGGGAAGCTACTACTTACAACTTGTCGTTGCACTGCAGGGTCATCCCCATATGTATATGATATGTTATATATATAATAATATATATTTAACATATTATATATTAATATAAATCCACTATAATTTACTATGATAGAGGCTGATATATAAAGGTCGACTATAGTCATTTATGAATATATTATTAGAGGCCAATATAAGTAGTTTATGACTATTTGTGAATTCGATTCTCACTCATACTGTCACGTGATATGAAACAATTATATTGAATTTAAAGTTGTTGTCTTATGTTGATACAAAAGCATGGACTTAGTTGATGCCTATGATTAAGATCAACCTTGACTTGGTAAACATATCTGCCATGTTTTATACATCTTTCAATGACTTTGTCAAACATCTTAGTTGACTTGTCTCCAAATTGAGCTGATAACTATGCTTGGTGTTACAAATTGGTAGTTGATTGTTTCTGATGGCAAGGAAAACCATACCAATAGTGAGGAGTGTGGATGAATTTGGTGTCACCTCTGGAAACCCAATTGTTGTAGATGTCTATTGCATGAGATAATTCAAATTGAGCATATGCAGATTTGAATAATTCTTTGTTTGTTGTCAATATTGCAAGTCGATTTGTAGGTGATTTTGCTGAGTATGAACTTATTAAGTTTCCATATTTCTGCTATGTTTTATGTGTTTCTTTGCATGGAGCTTGTTGTCCATTATCATGCCTAAACTGTAGTCTATGAAGTTACCAAGTTTCTCTATAAATAACAGAGCCATTTCATTTGAAAGGAAACATCTTTTGCATTCTTCTTGCAAGTATTTATATTGCATTATTTCTAGCCATGCTCTATTTTATTTTGTGAGTGAGAAAGGGAGAGAGTTCCATTTTGTTTGTGAGGAAGTTTGATGTTTAGAGAATTAAGCTATCAACTTGAGAGATAGAGTTTCTTTGTGATGTTTTAAAGAAGCTGATTATCAAGCTTGCTACTATTGGAAAGGGCTGCATTGTTGTCAATTATTTGGATAAGTGATAACAGGCATGATGATCTCTTCTTCTTTGTTATTTTACTTAGGAATGATGTTTATTCCATGTATTCTTGAGTTGTCTTTTCCAGTGAGTGCATTAGAGATATTAGAGTTTCTTTGAAAAGGAAATTGAAGCTTTTATGTTGTTTTGATGATGTGCTTTTAAGTACTCCATAATAAGAGTTTGGTGTTTATCATAGGCATTATATACTAGGTATGATTGAACTTGAGAGGCACATGTGATACACTTAGATAAGTTATTGATTTAACTAGAAAAGCTTGTGTTTACTCCTAGGATAGTTAGTCCAGTATGGGAGGGATCTTGTGTTCTTACTTGTTAAGTAGGTTTATTCCAAGTAGATTAAAATGGTGTTAGGTTATCTCTGGGATGATAGATTATCCATTGAAGGAAATACCTATACATAGTTTAATATGGACTTAAGTCAAATCAGCCCTGAGTAGTGTATGTGATAGATGACCCTCAGTAGAAAATATTGAATGAAAGACTTTGGCCAAAGTAGTGTGATGACCTTTGGCTCCACTGTCAGTTCACCATGATCCTGTATTAGATGCTAGTTCCAGATTGTGGGATTACAAGTTGTAGTTATGTAGGAAACAACACTATGCTTAGTTGGTTTTCATTATTAGTTACTCTACCAATCTCTTTGTCGAAGGGAAGGGCCATCTATCGAATGATAGATGTATGGGGGACCACATTAAGAGTTCGAGGTTGGTGGAAAATCACTTGAGTGATGCTTCTCCTCCATAGTAGGCAACAAAAGTACCAAGATTTGAAAGGAAGGATCCTTGACCATCTTACAACTATTTGTTCCAAATCTCATTGAGCTATGCATGTAATTGTTTGCTTTCTTGTATGGTTGTAGCTTATGAAATTATTGAAATGAAATGGAATCCATGTTGTATTATGTTATGCATCTTGTTTAAAATTCTCAGTAAAGAAAATAATTTTTTTATTGCAATGGCTTGTTACTTTGTTCATTTAATCGAAAGGTGAAAACTTGGAAATTTCTACTTCATTGAAGGGTTTACCTTTGTTACAAAAATACATTTTTGTGCCCCATCCCACAAGTAGGAAAAATTATTGTTGGGTCACCCAACATTTGTAGGATATGTATGATGATGAGGTAATCATTTTTTGGAACTTATAGGTGATGTACAAGTAGAACTAGGCACATGTTACTAAGAAATATTTTTTAATACTACAGGTGGAAGAATTCATTAATCCTTCCACATCCAATAATTTTACCATGCTTAGCAATCCAATGGTATTCTTTGGTGACCAATGTAAACATATCAATGGAATTCATATGGTGTTTCCTTTGTAGGTGTTACAAGAAAACCATTTAATATGAATAAAATATATCATTTTTCTTTAAGGAAGGATCTTTGTCTTATCAAATCTCCAAGCTTCTTTTTAAGCATTGGCTCTATGACCTTTCATTTTTGAAATTTTCTTTTTTTCTTGTGATGTAGAACTTTACTTCTTTACTATAGGTTTTAAATGGTTACACATTTTAAAACTTGATAACAAAGAAATGGATTAGATATAGGACCTATGTTAGCATTTCCTTCTTAAGAGTAATGTGTAGGGACTAATTGTTGATGTTGAATTCCATTCTTTATATGGAAAGGTTTCTCACCCAACTAGAAGTGGAATAGATAATAGTCAAGGGCAAGGAGATTCCATATATTAATGATTAGTTCACATAATCCCCCTATTATTTATGTGCATCCTCCTAATAAAAATACTAATCCATTTTTCAACAAATGCTTTGAAGGCCCTAAAAGTGGTGAAGACCTTATTGTTATACTTGAGAAAGTATACCCATGTGCATTGTGAGGAGTCATTAACAAAGGTGAGCATAAAATTAGCCCTTGAAAAAGGATTAAAAAATGACACGAGATCACTATGTACCAACTCAAGGGGTGTCTTAGCACACAAAACCTTACTATTAGGAAACTGGTCATGATGATGTATGCCAATCACACAACCTCACAAAAACCTCTTATTACAAGAAACCTTAGGACACCCAAGAACCAATCTCTATGTGTTCAATTGATGTAAATACCTATAAACGATTTACCAAATCATTCATTCTAAATTATACTCAAATAATCGTTATGTGCAATAAGTGATGATCTTGAAGAAGATGCAAAATGAGAAAACTTGAACAAATAGGAACCATCATCCACACTCACCAAAAAAACCATAATCTCTATATATTATAGCTCTCAACTGACCACATCATGTGGAGAAAACTCAACTATCTTCCCATCAATAGAATGCTAAATCTGATAGAAAGAGAGAAGGTTAGCAAGAATCTCAAAAGAAAAAGATCATTGATGCAACCATTTTCCAATTGTATGGTTTCTAATACCCAAACTAGATTTTTTGAAAAGTTTCCAGTTAGGACAAAAAAAGTGCTACTATAAAAAAGTGAAGAAAGAATATCATGTGATGTGAGGTACCCAATCAAGTATCTAGCTATGTGATGATACATAAAAATCCCAAGAAAAAAGGGATTCCAATTTATTAATACAAGGTTTGAAGATAAATTTTGCGCCATTGCATGACTTCCTCCAATACCTCTAACCTCTTCTAACATCGAGATTCTTGACATGTCCAATTTTTCCACAAAAATTGTAAGTTTCACTAGAGTTCTTTTCCTTGGAGGAACTCTCACTTGGCTTGGAAGAAGTAGAAGTTGTAGTTTTTTATTGGACTCTTCCTTAGGTTTAGATAGAGACTCACTACTTGAAGTTTATTTTGACTTATAATTATTCCTATTACTTCATTTCTATTTAGAATATTGAGCCACAAAATCTGGACTCTTAGATGTATATTCCTTAGTGAGACACAGACAAAAAAACTCAAAGATGGAAATCTTAAATTTAGTTCCTAGGGAATCCATGGTGGATAAAAAGGTAGAGGAAAAGACTTAAAAAGTGTGTTTCTATTAGAAAAATTCCTACTATGCACCTCTAGTATCATAATATTTGAATCAAAAGGAAAATAAGTGGTGGAAATAATATACTTTATAACCACTATTCTCCCTTGGTCATTCAATAATGTCCTAGGATCCCAAATTGGATTGACTATCAACCCAAAGGTTAGTCAATTCTCAACAAGGAAGACCTAGAAGGGGTTATTTTAGCCTTTCAATGGTTCACCACCAAGAAAAATCTTGGAAAAGACAATTTAACATTCAACTCACATAACCTAGTGATGCAAGTCAAATGATGGATGCAAATGATAAAATTAAGAAATAGTAAGTTAGGGTGTGTGTACCTGGGAAGTATGGAAATGTGACGAGGATTCCAAAAATGCAAAAATGCTATAAAAATATGTTAAGGAGGGCTAAGACACCCTTACTGTTGTCTTATTCCTATTTTTTTTTGGGGGAAATGCATAATCTTTGGATCTCGAAACAAAATTTGAAAGAATTTATGCAAAATTCCCTTGGGAGGACTAAGAAACCCTTGTTTCCAACTTAGTCCCATTTTGAATTTTTGAAATCTTTGCATGTGATCCTGAGTCTCAAGGTTTTCACTTCCTTATTCTCTGATCTTAGGTCCCAAAACTTCCAGATCTAGCCTATAGGTGAGTTTTTGTGAAGATGAAAACTTTGCAATGCAACTTTTCAACTTTGTAACTTTGCACTTGAAATGATCCTCAAGTCTTCAACCGAAATCTGCAATCACAAACATGCAAGAGAGGAGAAAATTGTTGATTTTTAGTGAATGGAGGTTTTCCTTGGTCAAACCCCTTGTTGGTAATTAAACCTTGGAGTGAAATAGAATAATGAAGAGAAATGATGAATTAACAAAGTGCTATGTTGCAACTCACCAAACCCTTGTTATGAAATATACAAACTTGTGTGAGATGGCTAGCTTAAATGTGGATCTTGACTTGAATGAATGCTTGATAGATCTTGGCTTGAATTTCTTACTTGAATCAAAACCCTACATCACAAATGTTAGCTCAAAAACACACATGATGCAATAAGATCTTTGACATGATGCTTGAATCTTGATGATGGCTCCAAATGCTTGATGAATTGATCTTGAATGCTCTTGTGAACTCAATTATGCTACAAGGAATGCTCTCACAAAAGACTTGGATTCTTGGATGATAAAATGAGTGAAAGAACTTTGTATTTATACTTATCCATGCTTAATATCTTGAAATTACACCACAACAAGCCAACATATTAAGTCATTAATTAAAGAAGGCTAAATCCCACCAAGATTTGAAATTAAATCCTAAAAATAACCTAAGGGGGACTAAGATTCCCTAGGTGGAGTCTTAGTTTAGAGGAATGAAGCTTAGGGCACATACTCCAAAAAGGGGCCCATTTAAGGTGCATTTGAAATCAAGGTCCCAAGACCTTTGAGGGACAAAGACACCCTAGGTGGAATCTTAGTTCTGACCCAAAAATCAAGGACACACAACTTGAATCATTAAATTATCATTTCCCCTTTGATGTTTTTTGGGATTAGTCATAAAAATATATAGTTTATTAAGCTTGTGGATGCAAAATAGGACCAATTAAGACATGAATAAGGATAAACAAAGCAAGGTGGGCCCAAAAAAGTTGTAAAATGCAAGGGTATACATTTTCCTACACTACATTTAACCCCCACTTTAGTGAGAGGATGAACTTGCTTCAAACTCACACTAAAATAGCCAACCACACAATCAAGAGGGGTTCAAATGTATGAATGCTGGTAAGATAGGATGCTAATAACCAAGAGGGTGGCCAATCCCCCAAGATCAAGATTTATGAAAAACCAACATAGGCACAAAGGAACACACTTGCAGATGAAATACGAAGCCATAACCAAATCACCAACATACACCATTAAAGATAGAAAAAGGAAAAAAAGGAAAAAGAAAAATGCAACAGATCAAGCTTCGACTAGTCATTCAATGCAATGTGGACCAGTCTAGGATATTTGTCCAAAAAGGTTTACAAGTGGAATGCATTGTCCACTATGCAAACAACACATGCTCACATGGGCTAGTGAAGCTATTTGTTCACTAGGTGAGCCCTAGAGGACCATATCAAAGCCATACCTCTTTCACTTTAACAAGGTACAAAAAGAAAATGCACGCTCACAAGGGCTAGTGAAGCTAGTTGTTCACTAGGTGAGCCCCAAGGGACCATATCAAAGCCATACCTCCATGAATTTAATAAGGTAGAAAAAGAAAATGCTCACAAGGGCTAGTGAAGCTAGTTGTTCACTAGGTGAGCCCCAGGGGACCATATCAAAGCCATACCTCCATGAATTTAATAAGGTATTGTAGAAACTAAAAAATTCCCTAAATGATATCATACACTCAAAACAGGTATACTAATATCATTTCCTTTTTAAACCCATCTTCTTTTCACTTATTTAATTGAATTAGCTTAGCTGATTAATTAATTATATCATTTTCATCCATTAACCTAATTCATCAAATTGGGTTAATTCACTCCCCCTTCACGCTAACATTTCATCTCATTAAATTAAATAAATCAAAATAATTAATTTAATTTCCTAAGCCATCTTATTTAATTAAATGCCATTTCATCTCTCCCGCATTCATTAAATTATTTAATTTAATGAATATCAATTTATTCTTCAAATCCCCTAATTGCATGATTAAACCTTGTTTAATTAGTAATTAAGCTAAGTTTCCTCTAAAAAGGGAATTTCCCATGGAATATTCCTTATCCTTTTTTTGCACAATTAAAAATTTCTTTTAATTTGAAAAATACCTTTTATCCTCACCCATGAGAATATTCTATCTCCTCCAATCATCTCATTTGGCTTTTTGAACAAGCTAAACCTTTAACCTCTTGAGCAAGTCACCTTGTGACTTGTGTGTGCAGGTCAAAAGTGTGTTTGTTTGGAACAAATGTGATCCCTTGATTAATTCTCATTTGTTGATGATAATCCATGATCCATGCCTCCCATTTCCTCCATCCTAAATTGTTGATTAATCTTTTCAATCTCAACCCTTCATTTCTCATTTTCTCTCCTATAAATAGGTTACTATTTGGAGACAAATGGATCCATCTTTCAATTAAAAACTTATGTTGTTGAATTTACTTGCATTCATACTCTCAATTTACTCACTCTTAGCTTGTTTAGTTCATTTTTAGTTGCATAATAGCTTAAGACATCCATTAGTGGATTCCATGCATCCATCTTAGCTTGTTTATAATTTAGGGTTTTCATCTTTTAGCTTAGATTAGCTTATCAATTGCATATTTAGATCAATTTTAGCATAAAATCATGTTAGTTTAGCTTGCATCATGTTTAATTTAGCATAAATCAGGTTTTTCTTCCATTTATCACAATGGTTTCATCGATTTTCTTCCATAGAATTGATTGAAATAGGCTCACTAATCATGGGATTGGGAAAGGGTCATTGTTCCACATCAACATGACACCAATTCTAAAACGGGATAAGTTTCAAATGGGTTAGAGTAGACATTTAACTATTTTCGTAGTTTACAATTTTCAATTTCAATAAATTCTTAGTTTAACTTTCAATTTGAATGATCTTGTTTTTGGAAGATTGAGGTTTAGTGGATAAATTTTGCTTCAATTCATCATGGATCAAGCATAATCAACCCACATTGACAATCCTTGTCTCACATTCTGCCACTAGAAGGAGGGAAAACCATTAATTTAACTAGTTTCTATCTTGAATTCCATTTGTTTTTCTTTTTGTAGGAAATAGTGATGCCAAAATAAAATACAACAATGCACTTTGCAGAGTGTCGCCATATAGCGATGCTATCTCAATTTGAAACAATGATGCCGATTAAATGCCTCGGTGCTGATTTAAATCTAACAACACTAATTTAATATAGAGGTATCAAAGACTTCAAACAGTGACGCCCCCAAATTCACTAGAGTGATGCTCGATAAAATACCAACGCTATTGTGCTCTCTATTTTTTCTACAGAGCGAAGCCCAAATTCACCAAAGTGACGCTATCATGTGTAGCGACGCCCAACCAGGGTAAGAAGTTTTATTATTATTTTTGACATGTGCTTTAATTTTCTTGATGCATTAGGTCACTAATGCACTTATAACCTTGTTATGGTTGTTAGACTTGTTGGAATCAAGCAACACTAAGAGGGGGGTGAATTAGTGTTGTGCAATTTTTAACTTTATGAATCTGATCCTTAAAGTGCTGATAACATTCAACCAAAATAAAAATGCATACACATAAGACAAATTACCACAACACCATAGCACAAGGATTTTTTATGTGGAAACCCTATTAGGGGAAAAACCATGGTGGAGGTCAATCCACAATATTGTTCTGAGTATACTCAAAAGATAAGTTTACAAAATGAGAATGCACTTGCATTCAGGAACACTACCTAGAGCTCATTGCTCAAGAATTGAAAGACTCACTACCTTACAAAAGTTTGGGATAATTCCAAAGGTTTGAACTAATAAAGTAGCATCTACAAATTCCTGATTATAGTTCCAGTTAGGCTCAACAATTGAATTCTGGACCTTCTGTCTGATTATGCTCTTCTACTCTGTTCTTCTTCAATTCACACCAAAATCCTTAGTGCACAAGTGAAACTATGCATAATCGCTCTATTGACCTTTTGACATTCGCAACATACAAAAAATCACATCAAAATGATATAATCAACCACTTATATATATTTTCCACCAAGAATTCAATCATTTCATGTCGGCCTCAACAAAATAAGAAATATTCACAAACTGTGAGCTCAAATCATCCATAATATTTAATGCACATCCACAAGAGTCGACCACAACATAGTGAGGACCCAAACCAAAAAGTTCAAACACAAAAGTACTTTAACAATGACTCCTCAACTATTCGCGACACACTATATTCACCAAGTCGGCCTCCATACACTGATGAACAAAAAATTAGTTCATCGGACCTTCTAACTTTTCACCCAAATTGATACAAGGCACCAAGATTTATAGATAACACATATTATGCATCGAACAATACTCCCTAAGATTCACAAAAAGTAATAATAGAAATTTTGCATATGAATCAAAGAACACAAATCTACCGGATGCTCTATTCTAACTTAACAAATAACCATTGATCTTCAATCTATTTTCCAGTATGAGTAAATTACGACGTGTGGATCAAATAGCTGACAAGGGTTTCCATAAATGACAACACCAGAAAAAATGTGCAGTGTCTCTTCCCAACAATCTCCCCCTTTGGAATTGATGGCAACACTTAGTGAGAAATGACTAAGTGTCAGATCAGTACCAAAAATATTACATTGTGAACCAAAACTCCAAAAAGATCTTCATCCATAGCTCAAAACTACAACTCCCCCTTAGATGAATATATATTTTTCACTGTTCTATTCTCCCCCTTTGAAATCAATGGAAAAGATGGGGAATCCGCATACAAAACTTGTACAAACAAAAAATTCAAACTGCATATGTACAAACTTTGTTTCAAACAACTTACACATACTTGAAAATATCTACAAAATTTGTCTTTAACAAGTTCAAGCTTGTGTCCCAACACTTCTTAAGACTTTCTAGAATAGTTATGTGACCACAAAGTAAATAAGATTGTATTTCTGCAAATTCAACGTTCACTGGATCATTGACCACCATAGCATCTTGTGTTTCCTTCAAAGCATTCATCATGGTCTCCATCTTAGGACCAATTAGGCCTCTAAGGTCACCAAATCTTTCCACAACCCTATCATTATCACGCTTTAGTCTCTATATTTTGTCAAGTAAGGATATAACTTGACCTTCTTGCTCTCCACTAGAAACAGTCAAAGGATCAAAAGCATAAAAAATTGCAGCCAACTCTTTCTCAAGATCCTTGACCTTCTCATTTTCTTTAGTAATTTTTGACAAAGACAAACATGAATTATAAATCCTTCCATCTTATGATAATGCACTTTGAACATTTTTCACATAGGTAGCTAACATAGATTTTTCATTAGCTATCATTCCTTTCAACCTACTGATCTTTCTAGCATCAAATTCCTTCTGAAATTTGACCAAAGATGACTTCTCAAGTGACTCAAAATGAGTACTTACTAAATTTATAAGATTCTTTAGCTCACCAGAGGAAGAACCAGATGGATCCTTAACATGAGTAGGCATGATCTTCTCTAGAATGCCATATGCAAGATTCAATAACTCACTGTCCTCAATGTGAGACTTGAAAATTTCTTCCCTAGCCTTAGCTTGTGCAAATGATGCAACTTTCATTTTCTAAATTGGGGATAGAGTAGACAATTGAATAGGGGCATCTCCCAACTCAAGATCAAATTCTTCCTTTTTCTCTTCTAGAAACTTCTTCACTGCCTTTGCAGTATCTCTTGCTTCCATTGGAACTTCTTTAACTTCAACCTTCTTTTCCTCAACTACTATTTCCACAACCACAAATTTTTGCTTGACATTTGGAGCTTCAACTTCTTCAACTGATATCTCCTTTTCTTCAACCGACACAATTTTAGGGGCTTCGGTCTCCATAGGTTCTTCTGTATCATGCACATTAGGAGGAATCTGAGTTTCCTCAACTATGACCTCTTCATTTACCAAACCAGATGAAATATCTTCCACATGCTCTTCTTCAGAAACAACATCAATTCTATTCTTTAATATAATTTTCTTCAGAATGCTTTCAGTTTCTTTTTCTACTTCGTTTGTCTTACCCAACATAAGCTTGTTTATTCTTGTTTTGATTTTGAACTCTTTTTTTTCTTCTTTTAGGATTGTCTTCATTTCTTCAATAGACATTACCGGACTTAGATTTACATGAACCCATTCTCTTAGTTGCTCTCTTCCGTTCTGGCACTAACTCTCTTCATCTCCAAAACTTCATACAATTCATTAGGCAACTGTGCCATTATCTCAACAAGAGTCATTGAAAATTTTCAAATATTTTATTGTAGCCTCCTCAAGGACTCTTTGACCAACAGTATCAAAGGTACCATACACTACACATAGGGGCTTAATATTTACATCCTTGATTATACCTCTTTCAACTTCCTCTATGGACATACCTAGTTTTTCAGGCTTCATCTTCTTCTTTTCTTTCTCCTCTTCACTAGAGGGCTTGACTGTTGTTGTTGCTTTTGTTTCTCTAACTTCTTCATCAGATTCTATCTCTTCATCTTTTGAAACAACTGTATACACTCTTGTGCTCTTATCCTTCTTCCTTTTACTAGATGCCTTAACTTGAGCTTTTTTAGGGGTTGACTTCTTTGCATGATCAGATAGGGGTGCTGAGATCCTTGTTGATCTACTTCGAGCAAAGGATACTACCAAAATAACAGATTCAATTTTAGTAGGCTCTTTTCCTTTTTTGTTTTCAGCTTTTTCTCTCTTCCTTCTAATAGGTATACCCATGCTCTCTGCAAAGACTTCCACTTCTTTCCTTACTCTCTAGACTATTATTGGTTTCTTCAATTGCTCATGGAATTGCATATTCTTCTCTACATATGTTCCAAACCTTTCTTCAGAGGGATCCAAAGGCTTACTCAATAGATGTTGTGTGTATAGCTCCAAGATTCTCTCCTCAACTTCATAACCCATTGGCATAATCCAAATGGTTCTATGTTCTGCCGCTTCCATCAAGTACTGATCAATGTCCACCATAAAATAGATTGTATCCTTATACTTCTCCACAATAGAAGTAGGGATTCTTTCCCTTGCTTGCATTATATTCTGAAAGTTTTTGAGATATCCCTAGATTGCAATTTTCCTAGCTTGCAAATCACCAAGCCTAATTAACATGTCTCTAATCTAAACAACAACAGGCTTATCGCTTTGCCAATGCACTTTACCAACTCCTAGAACTTCATCGATGAAATAAAATAAAAAAATTGCAACAAATTATCGTATTTAAAGGAATTCTTCTTGTCTTTCTTAATCCTACCAATATTTTCCATAAGCTGACTTCGAAGCAATTCACACAAATCATACTTTGCATTCTCCTTTACCATCTGATATGCTGCATATATGGTTGTACCAGATACAAATTTTTCTCTGTTGGAGTGATATATCTTATAACAAATGACCATCGAGGAAAACTTCACACCCACATCAATGATGTTATCAATTTCCATCGCTCTTCTATCAAATATTGAACCAGTTGCATCAGTTACTGTTTGATTTTTCATAGACTTCAAAATCGACAATCCACCGAAGGAATTTAAACTTGTAACAACACTTATAGCTTCTTTTGTAATCTTGAAGGGTTGATTCAACCACATGAATTCAACATGAACTCGACTCAAGATGTACCGGACCCATTCACTTTCATCAAACACAAGAAATTTCATAATATGCATGAATTTCTTGTCCTCTAGGGTTTTGAATTTAGGTTTAACACAAGAAATCCTCTCCAACAATGTGTTTGGAATACAAATTCAGAAACTACGAGCTTCTTAACTCCTAAATATTAGCATGAATGTATGCCCTAATATCTTCAATGTGTAAAACACCATACGGAACAGGCAAAAATGCACCTAAGGGCTCAGTCACAACATACTCTAAAGGATGCCACTTGAACTTCAGATGGGGTCTATCCTTGACTTCAACTACTAGTGGAGTAGCCATTTTCACAAATTCATAGGTTTACAAGTTTTCTTGATAAATACCCTTTTTTCGGATTAGGGTTTGAACTTCGAATCGCCTTCACACTTGAATTCTCGCCAAATTTCTCCAAAGTTTGCTTCATATCTCTTCAAACTTATTCTTCTCAAAATGCAAAGTAAAAAATGAAGGATATAAATAACCTTTTATCATTCGCACACCTAACCTTTTTGATGTAATAAATTCTTTTTCCCTAACTCATTTGGATACCCTGTTTCCATACATTGTAAAAGATAACTCTTCTATGGACCTTCAATTCTGCATAAATACTCTCTCCAACTATTCAACAACATTTGTAAATCATTAATGTAGTCACTGAACTCACCCACATCCCGGTGTGAATTACCTATAGGGGGTTTGAAAATTTTCTTGATAGTTCCCCCTAGGCCAGAGGCCTTAACCTAATTCCCAGAGGAATTAACAAAAGTTGATTCTGGTGCTAGCTCATTTCCTATAATACATGGACTCTTCTTCACCCATATCTTCATCTGCTTCCTTATCTGATCTGTAGTGACTTTCCCTTTTCCTTTTTCATCCTTCTGCATGTTTCTTCTCTAATTTATCGGACCTCTTCTGTAGAATCTAGCAATATGAACAATTTTGTTGCAATTATAGCACACCACATTTCTTTGTCCAAACCAGTTGTTCCACTGACTCTCTCCTAATCTACACTAGTTAGCAATATGGCCAAATCTATTGTATGTATAACATCTAACATCTCTATAAAAGTTTTTCATCACATTTTTGCATTCATTTGACTTGTGACCATACTTGTTACAATTAAAGCACTCACCATAGAATGATGGACCACTTGAATTCATTCTACTTATGCATTGGGTTTCCATATGACCAAATTTATTGCAAACATAATAGTTACCATTAAACCTTTGAGCATTAGGTTGTCTTACCGGATACCTTCCAGCATTGTTCATTTGATTTCCTTGTCTAAACCTCCTTTGTCCAGATATGGAACTTTCTCCTTTCTCATATCCAATACCTCACTTGTCACCATCAGTCCTCTGACTTTTAATTAGTTCATCAAGCTTGGCTGAGCTAATCTTGAACTTCTCCTTGAATTCATTTGCAGTATCAAGTTCATCTCTAAGATCAACGATGTTTTTTTCAAGCTCTTCCTCATTGTGTTTAAATTGTTCCAACTCAAGTTGCAACTGAATGAATCCATCAGTGATTCAATTGCATTCTTCAGATTTTTCTTTCAGGGATTGGGCAAGCTTTTCTTCATTACTCTTCATGTCTTCAATTTACTTAGTCATCCTCATCATAATAGATTCTGTCTCATGCTTCAGAACTGCATTATCCTTGGAAAAAAATTCACATTCTTCTGTCTTATTCTTCAGGGCTTGACTCAGTTGTTCATCTACAATGCGTTTACTATCTTCCTGCTTGATTTAATCACAGAGTTCTCTTCTCTTCTCTCTGGACTTATTGATTTTTTCTTTCAATGATTCAATGAATCTCTCAACATTCATGAGATTTTCTTGTAATTCTTGGACTTCATATTTTTCTTGATCAAGATCATCTAGGGCCACCATAAGTTGTTGTTGAAGAAAGCTTAAATCCATTGAAACACTTTCCAAGATCTTCCCCAAACTTTTAAACTTCTTCCGAGGAATTGAGCTCTTATACCAATTGTTGGAATCAAGCAACACTAAGAGGGGGGGTGAATTAGTGTTTTTCAATTTTTAACTTTATTAATCTACTCCTTAAAGTGTTGATAAAATTGAAACAAAATAAAAATGCATGCACATAAGAAAAATAACCACAACACTATAACTCAAGGATTTTTTACATGGAAACCCTGTTAGGGGAAAAACCATGGTAGAGGTCAATCCACAATATTGTTTTGAGTACACTCAAAAGATAAGTTTACAAAATGAGAATGCACTTGCATTCAGGCACACTACCTAGAGCTCACTGTTCAAAAATTGAAAGGCTCATTGCCTTACAAAATTTTGGAATACTTCCAAAGGTTTGAACTAATAAAGTAGCATCTACAAATGCTTGATTACAGTTCTGGTTAGGCTCAACAATTGAATTCTGGACCTTTTGCCTGATTCTGCTCTTCTGCTATGTTTTTCTTTAGTTCACACCAAAATCCTTAATGCACAAGTGAAACTGTGCATAATCGATCAACTAACCTTTTGACATTTGCAACATACAACTCACATCAAACACACATCAAAATGATATAATCAACCACTTATATATATCTGCCACCAAGAATTCAATCATTTCATGTCAGCCTTAACAAAATAAGAAATATTCACAAACTATTGGCTCAAATCATCCATAATATTCAATGCGCATCCACAAGAGTTGACCACAACATAGTGAGGACCCAAACCAAAAAATTCAAACAAAAAAGTACTTATACAATGACTCCTCAACTATCTATGACATACTATATTCATCAAGTCGGCCTCCATACACTGATGAACAAAAAATTAGTTCATCGAACCTTCTAAATTTTCACCCAAATTGATATGAGACACCAAGATTTACAGATAACACATATTATGCATTGAAAAATACTCCCTAAGATCCACAACACAAAGTAATAACATAAATTTTGCATATGAATCAAAGAACACAAATCTACCAGATGCTCTATTCTAACTTAATAGATAACCACTAATCTTCAATTTGTCTGTCGGTATGAGTAAATTACGACGTGTGGATCGAATAGTTGACAAGGGTTACCATCAATGAAAACACCAAAAAAAAAGTGCAATGTCTCTTTCCAACAAGACTAATAGGGTTTTGTAGGTTGTATGACATGGAGCTAAAGTGAAGAAAGCCTGCTTATCTTGAAATTCTATGATTGTAACAAGCGTTTGACGCTTTGGGGAAATTATAACCCAAATTTTATGCTTTCTACTTTATGATTTAGGACATTCACTAAATTTCAATTGGGTTTAAAAATAACACTCAAACGGGATTAAAATTGAACCCTCATGTCACCATTGTCTTTTTGGTTTAAAATTGAACAAGATAACTTCATATTTTGCTTGGTGCATAAAATGAAGTCATCTTAATTTAGGGGTTATAATTTACAAATGTTTTCTATGTTTTTCAATTTAAAATGTTGTTATTGGATGTGTATGCAATTCTCTCGTGCCATTTGGTGACCTTGAGAAACATAAACATTCCTTAACACTTTGCAAAACCATCTACATCTTTCAATTTGGATTAAAATTGAACCCCTTTGCGAGTGTGAGAAAAGGGCATAGCATGTGTTCTCTCTTTGTTCATATGAGTGAATATGATTGAACTACGAATGTACTTCCTTGATATTGTTTAAATTTAGAAGGACCTACCTCCCCACTTCGAAAGGAGGGAATGACCCAAGTGGTAATGAACTAAAGCCAAGTTCTTCCAAACTGCTATATAAATGTGTGGTTTCAATGAAAGTTATGATCAATGGGATGTGGTACATGATAGCTCTCCCCCAGTATCTTTATGATGTGTAAATCCATTGTTCTAAGGGTTGGGAGACCTCTTGATGGAGTTTATCATAGTATCCCTTAAACTAGAAGCCCTTATTACAAACCATTATTTAGAATCCAAAATCCTAAAATACTTGTTGGTGTAAGAACGGTTGTTCTGAAGCCACCCCAAATTCTTACTATTCAATTGTAGAAACACAAAAATCCTTTTGATCTTTGAATTTTAAGGATTTTGAGATTCGGTGGTCCCAAGAAGTGTGTGTTGAGAAAGGGGGAGCTAGTGTTGCCAAATCTCTAATTGTTCGCATTGTTTAGTGTTTGGAGAAATCCAAGTGGGGACTCAAAAAGTATAGCCATTTCAAACTTTGGATTGTAAATGATTGTGAATCAGTTTGATACATTGCTTTTTTTCCAAAACGTTACAAACACACATTCACTATCTTTGTCAAAATTTCAAACAATTTGGCTTAAGTATGGATACCTCTTGAATTAGCCTTGATATTACTACTTGTCCTAAGAGTTTCTATCCTTAGCGATTTCTAAATATCCTAACTTAATCTCAATCCATATTTTCCAAAGACAACATAAGCAATTATGGCTTTAATATCATGATTTTCACGAAATGGACATTGTGAAAGTTATGGTGTTTTTGACATAAATATTTAGTTTCAAAACATAATCAAGATGAGTGTTTGTAAAATCAATTCACTTAAGCAAGAGAAACGTGACACAATTGAACCCAACATGACTATTTGGAGACCAATTACTACCAATGAACAACCTGATCTTGAAGGTGCTAGCATTCAACCAAACTTTGAACTCATTAACGAAGAACAAACCAATCTCATTAGTAGCTTGGGAAGCTTCACTTTTGAAACAAAAGAAACATCCACCCAGTGGAGAAATGCAGCAACAATCTTGGAGGAAGAAGGGGAACAAGCTGATATTGAGGCTAGACAACCCATATTACCACCACCTGTGTGGCAAAAACTATCTTCCTCTTTTCCATTAACTTGAAACTTCTTATAAATGATCTCACACAAAGTCGGGATCCCTAAAATAAGGTCTATAGGTCATCATTTCAAACATAGGAATCTTAGTCCAAAGCTCTCAAGAAGCATCTTTTAGTACTTCACTAGAATAGAGACAAGTTGGTAGCCAACTTCTACAGATACGTTTCAAGGAATAGTCCATAATTGTATGCATTCTCTTGGAGTCAAAACATTGGTCTTTTTCACAATAATGAACTCCTTTAAATGATCCATCCTACAATCAAAATCCATAGGGGAAGATCTAGATCTCGTCATTGCAAACATAGGTATTGTAGTTCATAGTTTAGTAGGAAGTGGGCCTCAATACTTTATCGCAATTGTTACCTCTTGGTAAGGAACTTTTATGCTCGAGCTAGGAGGAACTGAATAGGTTTAAACATCCCCATCTATTCTCTCATCTAAGTTAACATTGAGTCTTTAGGATTTGAATATTTTAGAGGTCTAGCATCATTCTCACTACCTTGGTCTTGGAAAATAAATTAGGTTCATTCTAATTCAACATTGGGTCAACATTTCATCCATCGCTCCATCAAATTTCATCCCTCACTACACCAAACTTTGCAAAAATTTCAAATATACCAACATCTTTTGACTTAAACATCAATCAAACCAACCCCTAACTTAGCTACTTTGTATGTGAAATGTATCATTTTCCAAGCACTTAGTTAAGTTAGTTATCATATTTGAACTAGTTTATCTTGAAGGTCACAAGTCTACCCCAAATATTTCCAAGTTCATAAACATCCTTCATCCTAACATCAAAAATTCAAATTTAAGTCAAAAGTGTTGTCCCAAAATGTTTGCAAAGATCAATTCCCATATCACTCATCTTTTCATCCCCCATTATCATCATTGCTCCAAAAAGACTTAGAGCATCCCTTTTACCTAAATTTGAGTCAACTAGAGAGTTCAAACATCACAAATCACAACACAACTCTCCCACAGGTGACCCAAAATTTATGGTAAAGACGAGATCACAACACAAGAGAATCATGGAGAAAACCAAAGTTTCATTTACCTCAAGTGATCCAAATCCTTTATAATTTGATCGAAGAAGTCAAGTTACCCCATTCCAACAACCATCATCCCCTTCAAGACCATATGAGATTGAAGATGTTACAAATGACCTATTTGGACTTACTAGGGAGGAAATCATGGAACATCAAGCTTTTGAAAATATAGCTCCAATTTCCCCATCATTTATTGTACAAAAATTGACACAAAGCTTCACAACTCCATCACTAGAGCTAAATCAAACATCCACTCCTAGTCTTGCAACTACTCTTTCCCAAGACTTTGGTCTAACTTTTCCATTTGAAAGCAATACACTTGTGGGTACCCTTGACACTAATCCCCCACCTCTTAAAACCACTTGGACACCTACCTTTGGTGCTCCTCCATTCCTGAAGATCCTAAAAAACCATACACACCTCTTGAACTTCATTATTGCACAACCACTTTGACTTATCAGGGGCACCCCTCTTCATCCATATCCATGAGTACCACAAGTGTGCCCCCATCACACAAAGCAGTATAGACCAAGTATCTCAAAACACCACACAAGGGTATGCCAATACCATACCACAGAGTCAACCCTTAAAAAATATGGGGACATCTTTATCCAATCCTCCAATTGGTTCATTTGTACCATTGGTGTCACAAATCACATCCATCCCATCCACTATCAATCTATCTCAAAGCAATCCTTTGGTTACAAGTTCTATCAACCCATCTCCAAACCATACCTTGATCATGAATCCCTTGTTTACATCTTTGGCACAAGGTAGTCGTCAAGACATGGGACAAGGGAATACTTTTAAACCATGAACTCATGGTCCTAATGTCTCATTACCATTGTAAAATATAATGGCATCATCCTCATCTTTCCCGAAAATTCCCGTTAGGATGAAAAAGCAAATGGTACCTTCATATACCATCTTACAGGGGATATTAAACCAAGGGAACACTTCATCCCTCATCAACAATCTGCTACCCACTTAGAATATCAACACTCAAAATCCATCTTAGATATCCCAACAACCACCTGATCCTACATTGCAAGCACATGCCCTATCTTTACAACAAGTACAAGAAGCTTATTAAAAAGCTATCCAACAATAGAATGCAACCTTAGTAGCACAATAAGCAACTCAAAAACATCAAGCTCAACAAACAGATTTAGCACAACAACAATATCAAGATCAACAAGTAGCCTTAGCACAATAACAACATCAAGCTCAAAAACAACCTTAGCACAAAAACAACATCAATTTCAACAAGTAGCCTTAGCACAACAAAAAAATAAAGGTCAACAAGCTTCCTTAGCACAAAAACAACATAAATCTCAACAAGTTGCATTAGTAGCACAACAATGAGCAGCCCTAGCATCCCAACAAGCCCAACAGTATGTCCAACAACAACAATTGATCATGCAACATCAAAGTTCCTACTACAATCCTCAAAAAAACATCATCAATAGAAATGTGTTAGGAACATATACATCAATACTGCAATCACCCTCACAAAATCTCACACCACCATACACCCCATACAACACCTTATCATACCAAAATACTCCATTCAACTCATCCACCATCCCACCATATGTTCCTCCACCAAACCCGCAAGATCATCCAACATCACAATTTAAGGTGCTATCACAAGAAATATAGGATCTTCGATTGGGCAAGAAAAAGAAGCCCCATACAAAGAATCTATGTCCCTATCCATTCGATCAAAACATTGCAATGGTACCATTCCCTCCCAACTTTGAAATCCTAAAATTCGACAAATACAAAGGGAGAGGAAGTCCTATGGACCATTTCAAAGAATTCAACATCATATGTATGGAGGTGGCCTACAATGATTCATATCTAATGTTCCTCTCCCCTCAAATTTTAATAGGTCCTGAAATGGATTGGTTTTCTCATCTACCTCCTGGCATCAAAACTTTCCAGGAAATTACTGATAAATTCATCAATCACTTCTCCTTTAATCTTGATATAGATGTTAGTATAGAAGAATTATACACCCTTAGACAAAGCAAAGGAGAATATTTCACTAATTTCTTACAATGATGGAGACAAATAGCTAGTAAGAGCAAGTGGCCACTACCTGATGAACAACAAGTGTGAATCATGATAGCCAGTCTAGACCCTGATCTATCTTTCCAATTGAAAATGCAATGCATCACATCTTATGACAAGCTTGTCCGTAGATCCCTTAACATTGAGAGAGCTCTAATCTCATAGGGAAATACTCAAGCTTACAAAGAAAACCGACCATCAAGTAGTTCAAATGAGAAGCCTTGTGTTTGGGCAAAGAACAAAAATGTAACAAATTATGGTATGGTAGATGCTAAGGTGATACTGAGTGCTCCTAGACCAAACAAAAATCAAGTTGCTAACATTCAACCGATAGTACAATAATCAACACCTCCTTAAAACAATCACATCAATAACATTGACATGCAACAAAGGTGAACTACTAATAGGAACAACTATCCTAAACACAAGTACACACAATTATTGGAACCTATCGAAATGATCATGAAGAAGTTGGTAGAGTCAAATCTAATAACATTTCCCAACTTTAAAAACTACCAAGAATCATAAGAGAAAAAATCAAAGGACACAAAATGAAAAACTGCATGAAACTTAAGAATATCATTCAAGATATCATAGAGAACAACACCATATCTATTGAGGTACCAACTATGAATCAAGATCTTAAGATATACAAGAACCCTATGACAAATCATAACAAAGTGAACAACAACAACAAAGCTAAGGATTACACAAACATGTAGCATACCTATTCCAATGTAGTTTCCTCTTTTGATAGTGTCATTGCTGTCGTCACCATGAAAGGAGCTAGTGCAGAATGTGGAGTCACCACATGACAAAAAAATTACCGTTCAAGGAGTCCATCTCAATCTAGGACACAACCTAATTTTCCCACATCCACTCCTAGAAAGTACAATATTATTGACCAACTAAAGTAGACCCCCGCACAAATATTAATCTTAGAACTCTTAAGGTTATCTCCCACACATAGGGAAATATTAGAGAAAGCCTTTTCCGAGTCATCTATCCCAAAGGACATATACACTGATCAGTTTCAAGCTATGGTAGGCCATATCACCAATCATCTTCTCACCTTCTTAGAGCAAGACATACCATCACAACCATCTCATAACCGTGATTTACACCTTTAGGTTGTCATTCATAAAAAACAAGGTCAAAAGAGTCTTGGTAGATGGAGGTGCTAGTTTGAACATTTGTACACTTTAGTTGATCAAACATCTAGGCTATTCAGAAGATATTATTGAGAAAGCAAAGAGTAGCACCATCATGGCATATGACGACCAAGAACGGGTATCACAAGGTATCATTGCACTTCCCATTCAAGTGGGACCTGTTATTGTAGAAATTACATTCCAAGTGCTTGATCTTGATCTTCCTTTTAACATCCTACTTGAACAACCATGGATCCATTCCCTAAAAGTTGTAGCCTTGACCTATCATCAATGTGTAAAGTTTTCTTTCAAAGGTAGAGAAATCACTATCCATGGAGATATTGGCTCTTTTTACTATTGCAAGAATCTTGAGGCCAAATTATATAAGATACCCCAAATACCCAAGAATGATGAAGGGCCTACACCATCTACCTCATTTGTTGACCTAACATCCCTTTACACTACCTTAGTAGAAAAAACACCCATTGTGCAGAGTATACTTGATGTCAAAGCAGTAATCTAGGATGATGGTTGTGGGAACTACAAGCTATTGAAATACACCTTTGTCTTAGGAGAGTTACCTATTTCTCCCCAAACTCATGGAAAACCAACATCTAGCATAAAAGACTTGAAACAATCAAGATGGTAGCTACTACCCTTACCAAGTGGGGGGACTTGAATCGGGAAGATATCATTGAAGAAGATATCTCTAAACTCCTCTATCATGATGAATGACTTGTCCATGTTATTCCCATGGAAGATGAAAACAAAGGCTTGAAACTAATGAAGGGATGGGGATACAACATGAATAAGAAGCTAGGATAAAATAATAATGGTTTCCTAGAGCCCATTGTTCCTAAGAAATGTCTAAAGAATCTTGGTCTAGGTTGTACTACTAACAAGGTTACCCTTATTGGAAAATGTACTGCTAAATGGGCTGAGGCTCCTTCTTGGTTACCTACATCGCATGATACAACCTTAGATGACTTCCCCCTTGATGTTGTGAACCTATTTGAAAACAACACCATAACATCCATTGTTCCAAGCAACTAACTGATTGAAATATGCCTAGTATACCCACAAGTCATTGACATGGATCAACAAGGACCACCAATTCTAGATTTATTTCAAAACAATGAAGTGATCTTAGAATTTATGGGACTCCATGACAACTTACCATGGGAAGATCACAAAGTAGGTTTTGAAATAGAGCTAGACATAGGGGTGTACTAAGTGGATACGATTGAATCCTTTAGTCACAAAATTAATGAAATACAACTAACATGTAGATCCTTGAGTGAAAACCACCTAGTGGTACTCTCTGATCCTAAAATAGTAAAAAAGGACGTATCTGATGGTAAAAATCTCTTTGAGGATCCCAAGGATGAGGGATTCAATCTCCCCCTTAGTGCAATGCATCTAGAAAAGTCAACAGTGCTAGCAGAAAAGGCCACTCCAGTCAATGTGGGTACAAAAGAAGCCCCTAAAATCACTTTTTATGTTGAATTCTTGATGGATGAAGAACAAAAGAACCTAGTAGCATTTTTGAAAGAGCGAAGAGATAAATTTGCATGGTCATACATAGATATGCCAGGACTTGATCCTGAAGTAGTTGTGCATCAATTAGTAGTCTATCTTGAAGCCAAGCTAGTCAAGCAAAAATTACGAAAAATTCATCCTCAGATAGAACTCTTGGTGAAACTAGAGTTACAAAAGCTTCTTGACATTGGATTCATCCGACTGATAGATTATCTTGAGTGGGTTTCAAGCCTGGTACCAGTCTCAAAAGCCATTGGGGGCACCAAAATTTCCACTAATTTTAGAGACTTAAACAAAGCATGCCTAAAGGATGATTTCCCTCTTCCTAACATTGATCTCATTGTGGACTTAACAGCTGGGCATAAAATGATATCACTCATGGATGGTTTTTTAGGCTATAATTAGATCATTATCGCCAAGGAGGATGAACATAAAAATACATTCACTTGCCCATTGGGAACCTATTGCTAGAATGTGATGCTATTTGGGCTAAAGAATGCAGGAGCAACCTATCAAAGAGAAATAACCCTCATCTTTCATGACATGATCCAAAAAATAATTTAAGATTATGTGGATGATATTTTGGAAAAGTCAAGGAAAAGAAGGGAGCAAATACAAGCCTTAGGACCCATCTTTGACAAACTTTAAGAATACAAGGTATGATTGAATCTAAAAAGGTGTGTCTTTGGGGTCACATTAGGGAAACCTCTTGGCTTCATTGTTTCATAAACATGGATAGAAATTGATCCAAAAAATGTAAAATCCATCCTCGACATGGAACTACCACAAACAATGAAGTAGATGAGAGGATTACAAGGAAGATTGTAGTCCATCAGAAGGTTCATAGCACAACTATCAGATAAATTCCACCCTTTTTCGCATCTTCTCCATAAAGGAATAACTTACATGTGGGATGAGAAGTGTGATAAAGCTTTCTAGCAGATCAAAGATTATCTACTGACACCTCCAGTGCTTATGCCACCAATACCGAACAAACCACTAATTTTGTATATCTCAGCACACCAGCAAGACTAGGAACTCTTTTGGCACAACATGATGAAAATGGAAAGGAAAGGGCTATCTACTACATTAGTAGAACCTTGGTGGGCTATGAAATGAACTATTCCCCTATTGAGAAAGCATGCCTAGCAATAGTTTTTGCTTCACAAAAGTTCAGACACTACATGTTGTCACATTAAATCAAGCTCATTGTAAAGATTGACCCATTGAAATACCTATTATCCAAAGCAACTCTCACAAGATGAATGGCCAAATGGGTGATGATCTTAATAGAGTTTGACATAAAGTATGTGGAGTGTAAGGAGATCAAAGGAAAATTGATCGCATACCAACTACCCAAAGCACCTATCTATGTAGAGAAGCCCTTGGTATTTGAATTCCCTGATGAATCAGTGTTCCTTATCAACTTCATAGCTCAGTGGAAGATGTAATTTTATGGATCGTTCACCCAACATGGATCCAAAATAGACATTATTTTCATCACCCCTAAAGGGGATTATATCCCAAAGTCATACAGGCTATCATTTCCTTGCACTAACAACATTGCTAAGTATGAAGTCCTAATCACAGGTCTAAGGATAGCGATTCAATGGCAGATTCAAGAGATGAAATTCTATGGAGACTCATAGTTGGTTATAAACCAACTCAACGATGACTATCAAACTAAGGATGAAAAGCTCACTCCTTACAAGAAGATGGCAGAAAATCTCAAGGACCTTTTCATATACATAAATTTTGAGCAGATTTCATGCATGAAAAACAAAGCAACAGACACCATGGCAAAAATCAGATCACTATTAGACATGCTAGAGAACGTCCTCCAATGTGAATTCTTGGTAGAACAAGTTCTCATACCAACTTTGAAATATTTGAATCTGAATTTGCGTGTGTTATTGTTGGTCCAAGATCCCCATGGTATAATGCCATATTCATCTACCTAAGCAGAGGAACCCTCCCATCTAATATCATCTCGAACCTTAAAAAGATCTTTGTTAAAAAGGAATCCTGATTCATGATCCTAGGTGATTCCCTTTACCATCGAAGCATCTAAGGGGAATTGCTACGATGTTTTAACTAAGAGGAAGCCTTGATCATTTTAACAGAAGTACATAATGGCATATGTGGTTCCCATTCTAGTGGTATGACTTTAGCTAAGAAACTATTGAGAATGTTGTACTACTGGTTGACCATGGGAAAAAAAGCTCATCAGTAAGCACAAAAATGTGTCTAGTGTTAACATCACAGAGATTTGATTCATGCCATAGCTCAAGAATTTCAGCCAATGATTACACCCTGGCCTTTCTCATAGTGGGGACTTGACCACATAGGAAAAATCACCCCAACCTCATCCAATGGCCACAAGTTTATCATAACTACCACTAAGTACTTTACTAAGTGGGTTGAAGCCATTCCTATGACCTACATAATGGGGAAAAAAATTGCTAAGTTTATCCTAAACTATCTCATCTATCGTTATGGTGTTCCACAAACCCTAATCTTAGACAACAAAACACCTTTGAAAAATAAAGATGTGAAAGAGTTGTGCCAAACATTCAATGTCCAAAACTAATTCTCTTCTCCACATTATCCCTAGGGTAATGACCAAGCTAAGGCTATGAATAAAACTATCCTAAAAGTCTTGAAGAAAATGGTCAATGAGGTCGGTCATGATTGGAATTTGTAGCTAAATCCCACTCTCTAGGCTTATTGAACCCGTATCCACATGCCAACAGGTGCAACCCCTTTCTCCCTAGTCTATGAATTTGAAGCTATCTTACCTATTGAGGTTGGCCTCCCATCATTGCAAGTATCACTACAAAACCTGATCACCAATGAAGAATATAAAGTATCTTGGCTGAATGAGCTAGAATTCTTGGATGAGCATTGTTTCGATGCTCTGAATCACTTGCATGTATACAAAAATTAACTGAAACAGAGCTATAACAAGAGGATCAAATGTCGGTATTTCTAAGTAGGGGATTTTTTCCTAAAGAAGAATCAGAAGAACCTTCCAAATTAGGATAGTAAAGGAAACTTTGAGCGTAACTAGTTGGGTCCCTTTCTCATCACAATGAGCTATGGATCAGTAGCATATCAATTGTCAATGCCTAAAGGAGAACCTTTCCAGGAGCCAACTAATAGGTTGTATCTCAAAAAAAATTATACCTAGTCTTGAAGGGTGTAAATTTAAAAATACAAAAAAAAAAAAGATCAAAATCCAAAAAAATGAGAAAAAGGATTGGAAAAAGTAAAGAAAAAAATTGTCCTCTAGTGAGAAACCACTTCGGTGGCGCTTTGGGAAAGTACCTTGGTGAAAACTTGGAAAACAAGTGCCTTGGATAAATAAAGCACCTCCATCTATTCTTTTCCTCTTTTGTCCTATCATTCTTTGCACCATCATTCATCCATTTCCTATTCACACCCTTATCATAGCTTGAAATTGTGAAGTATTAGAAACCCTTTAGCACTACTTAGCATATTCCAAAGGATAGTTTGCCCTACCTTTATCGAATTAGTCTAACATGTCACGTTGGGGGTACTTCATTATGAATCCTATCAGGTTCATGTATGTCTTGAGGTGATCAAAGATCTCATCAAAAAATCCCAAAAACATTCATAAAATCTCATCAATAATCCCAAAATATTTGTAAAATGATCAACAGAAAATCCAAAAAACATTTGCAAAATTCTATACAGTGAAAACCAATTTTTTTTTAGAAAATTGTAAATTCAAAATCCAAAGCATCCAAAACACATCAAAATCCCTAAATTCGTCAAAACATCGAAAATCCAAAAAGCAGTACCTTGGTTGAACTATGTTGTCCCTAAGCTTGAACGTAGGCAAGGCCATCGTTGATGTGCCCTCGAGATGCCCTAGGTCATTCCTTTAGAAATCCATCATAATAAAATGACATTCCATCACTTGTGCATTTCTCATCTTGTTAATAAGTCGAGTCAATCAAACTACATGGTCTTTGCGTGTATAACATAGGCAAGGCTTATCTTTGATTAGCCTCTAAAACCCCTAGGATGGGTCTTTTAGGTTAGGTTTTTGGTTGAAACTCTCAAAAAACCAAAAAAATCTAGATAGAATCTCAAAAAATAAAAAAAAATTAAAATATCAAAAAGCCCTAAACATTTGAAAATTGAAAATCCAAAAACAATAGAAAATCTTGAAAAGCCCTAAACAATCTCAAATAATTGAAAACATAAACATTCACATAAACTTTCGAAATGACCAAAAACAACCTCAAAGCATCTTCAAAATACCAAAAACATTGAAATATTCCAAAAAATATAAAACTACCCATCCCATCTCATTTTCACCCGTAATAACCTTCATCCATAATAAATCAATCGTCACCTTCACCCTTTGGAAAAAAAAATAGAAAACAAGTATAGCAATTTGTAAAGTGAGAACTTAAGTGTGAAAATCTAAAGTCTAGAGTACAAGTAAATGTGTCAGTGAAGTTTATATCAATGGCTTATCATAAATCTCCTCATCATCCTAACATCAAGCAACCATCTAATCAACATGTCCTAGGATGTTTTCTTCCTGCGATTGACATCAATATTAGACATCACCTTAACTAAAATTAAACAGGAAAGAGATATAAATAACATTGACTGTTTGTCTTTGATCTTTTATTATGATTTATATTGATGACCCATTCTGAGGACCTCTCGATGATGTCTATCAAAATGGTTTAGAGAGAAAGGAATGGGGCATTGATCATTATCTTGTTGCAAGTATGAGAAAGTTTTGATAGTATTGTCATTAATGTTGTCATTGATGTCAACATAGTTCAGTATGTTATAGATTGTACATGTATAGCTGAGATGCTACTAAGATGTTGTGAGTACATGGAGCTATCTTTATGGTGTTGTAGATATGTTGGTTTAATGAATTTCCAAGTGCTTTTGAGAAAATTAACAAAGAAGAGAAGTCATAGTGATGAATGTGTTCAAAATGTGCTTCGGTATATGCTATGCATTTCTCCTGTGTTGATGCTATGTTTGTACGGATCCGAAGATTTGATAAAGGTGATCTAGTGGTGATATCTCCTGAGTTTTAGCTTATGGTTTGATGGTATGTGAAAGTTACGTTCACCAGTATGTGAATTGTTATGGAAAAGTTGATTTTTTGTGGACTGGGAGAAGTGTCTTTGCTCCGTAGTCCTTCACTATTTTGTTTCAGATCTTGCGGGTCTAGGATATGTCTTGTGAAGGTCATTTTTGTGCTATGGAAAAGAGGTTTAAAATTTGGTGATCTAGAAGTCATGTTTTAGGGTTTCAATATGAGTTTGTATAGTCTGGATGGACTAGTGAAAGGTGTTCAGTGTTTGAAGTTTGTTGTTTATGTTGTGGATGTATCTGGAGGAATCCGAGATGTATTCTAATGCATAAGGAAGTGTGTTGTGGATTCTGCATGTAATCTTCTTGTTGGAAATCATGTACATCAATGTTCATTTGTGTTTTCATTAGGTTTGGCGACCTGGTGTTTACACTTCCTTCAAAGAATAAAATTTAATTAAGGAAGTGTGTGGTTGATTTGAGATATTACTTCTAATCTTGAAAAATGTTTTTTATTGGTCGACTCTTATTCCTTTCCACCGCGGGAATGTTGAGTTGCCGAACTAATTTGAATTTATGAAATGAGGTATTTGTGGCCGACCTTGGAGAAATTTTCTAAGGTTGAGGATGGTATAAAAATAAGTCAAATTGTGAAGAGTTGTATGACAGTATGATACAAAGTGATGAAAGTGAGCCACAAATCATAAGAGAAAAGTGTGTCTGAGTGATTTGTGACAACAGTTCTTCATTGTGTTGGATTCTTGAAGGCAGTGAGCTAAAGGTTTTTGCAATCCTTATTCAAGCCGTGGATGTGTGTTAATTGTTGTGGTGGATCTTTTATTCTCTCTTGTATCTGTAGGAAATGAGCCTCCTTGTTTTAAAAATGAGTCCTTTCTATAGGCAGCAAGCCTTTATATTTGGATAGTGAATCCTCTTCTAGGCAGTGAGCCTTTGTACTTGGATAGTGAGTCCTCTTCTGTGCAGTGAGCCCTTGGCAGTGAGCCTTTGTATTTAGTTTTATAATATTTTATATTGTGAGTTAACCCTCACTTTGGTTTTTCCCTTATTGGGTTTTCCACATAAAAATATGGTGTTCATTATGTTGATTTATTTTTGTTATTTGTGTTTCATGCTCTTGCTTAGTAACATAATAGTGTGGTTGTGGAATTGATAAGTGTTGAAGTCTTAAGTTTGAATTTTGTGACAATTGATTCACCCCCCCCATCTCAGTTGTCCTATGCCTATTTAACAATTGGTATTAGAGCTTTTGTTCCTTGGTGTAGAGCTTAACCACTTAAGGAAGATCTGATGGTGCATAAGTTGGTGATCCCTATGTTCGATGGAACTAACTACAATGATTGGAAGGGATAGATGAAAGGATATATTATATCTCTTGGTTTCAATACCTGGAAGGCTATTGAGACAAGGTATACACCTCCATTTGGTGGTCTTACTACTACACATGATATTTCAGCTTATGAAGAAAATAAGAAGGAAAAGTATATTATTTGCAGTGGCTTATCTAAAAATGAGTGAGCTAAGGTTCTTTCTTTGGATACTACACATGAAGTCTAGAAGAATTTGGAAGACATGTATGACGGAAATGAAAGAGTGAAATTGACAAAGAAGCTGGCGACAAAGCGTAGATTTGTAAATCTAAAAATGGAAGAAGGTGAAGAATTTAAAAAGCTTCTTTTAGAGGGTTGAACTGACTGTAAATGAAGTTAGAAATCAAGGAGGAAAACTATTAGATGAAGATATAATTGAGAAGATCCTGATCACCCTACTAGATTGCTACAGTGATAAGATCTTAATTATTGAAGAAATGTATGATCCTAAGAATTAAACTTTGGAATAGTTGTTCGACACCTTGCAAGCATTTGAGATGAGGAAGTTCTAGAACGAAGACAAGATAGAAGAAAAGACATAAATGATATTTAAGGCAATGAAGATTGAAGATGAACCGGATAGTGATGGTGTTGATGAGTTGGAAGCAAACTTCACCAGGAAGTTAAAGAAAGGCACCAAAAAGTATAAAGGTATGTTGCCCTTTAAATGTTTTAGTTGTGGTAATATTAGTCATTATGCTTCAAGATGTTTGAATAGAGCTGCACATAAAAGGAACATGGGTTATAAGGATAAGGATAGAAAGGATAAGAAATATAAGAAGTTGTACTATGTTAAAGAAGAAGTAGGAATTTATGATGATGAATTTGAGAATGAGGTTGATGATAGTGAATGCTTATTCTTAGCTTTGGAAAATAAATTTGTATCCATTAACCCTGAAAAATGTGTAAGCAAGAAGACTATGGAGAATAAGAGAAATATGATGGAAGGTACTTTGGTTACCACTTTTCATGCAAGACAGGATGAATACTACTAGGTAATTGACAGTGGATGTTCTAATCACATGACCAGAGATAAGAGTAAGTTCACTAAACTTGAGAAATATGATGCTGGTTTAGTTATGTTTGGTGATGATTCAAGAGCTAAGATTTGTGGGAAAGGTTCAATTAGTTTTGATAGAGTGCACATTATTGATGATGTATATCATGTGAAGGGTTTGAGGCATAACCTTCTAAGTGTTGGATAGATGTGTAGCAATGGTTTTAAACTTGTGTTTCAAAATAATATCTGTGAAATTAGAAAAGAATCTAGAAATGGAGATATGATTGTTACTGGAAGAACTCATGGAAACATCTGTCAACTGAAGGGAGTTGATGGTCATTGCCTTGTATCTCAAATCAGTGAAAGTTGGTTATGGCACTGGAGAATGGGACATGTAAATTTTGATAACTTCGTCAAAATTAGTGCAAAGGAGATTGTTTGAGGGCTGCCCAAAATCACAAGACCTGCTAATGCTATTTGTATAAGTTGTTAATTGGGGAAATAGACAAGATGCAACTTTAAGGGAAAAGAGAACTCTACTACTGGAATGCTAGAGTTAGTTCATACTGATCTCTGTGGTCCGACTAGAACTAGAAGCCTGAATGGTGACAGGTATTTCATGCTGCTTATTGATGATTCCAAACTGGTTTGTACTCCTATGGTAACTAGATGTAAACTGAGTAAAGATGATGAATCTGCTAAGACTGATTAGAGAAAATACAGATCTATGATTGGTGGACTACTATATCTTATTGCTACTAGACTGAATATTATGCATGCAGTATGTCTAGTTGCCAAATTCCAAGCAGATCCTAAAGAAGTACATGTTACAACTATAAAGAGGATATTTAGATATCTTAAAGGTACACTGGATTATGGATTATGGTATCTTAAGAGTGATGATTTCACCCTGAGTACTTACACTGATGCTGATTGGGAAAAATGTATAGATGATCGAAAGAGTACCAGTGGTGGTGCTTTCTTTCTTGGTAGAAGATTAGTTTCATGGTTGATTAAAAAGCAAGACTCAGTTTCTTTATCCACTGTAGAGGAAAAATATATTGCTGCAACATCCTACAACACACAGGTTTTGTGGATGAAGCAAACTCTAAAAGACATTGGAGTGATATGTGATGAGCCTATTTCTATTTTTTTGTGACAACACAAGTGCAATAAAAATTTCAAAGAACCTAGTTATGCATTCAAGAACAAAACACATATCTATCAAATATCATTTCCTGAGAGAAAAAGTGTTGGAGAATGAAGTCAGATTGGAGTATGTGACAACAAAGGAAAAAATTGTAGACATATTTAGTAAGGCTCTTTCGAAGGATACTTTTGAGAATCTTAGGGAGAGATTGAGGATCATTGGTCCTTTGAACTAAGTGCACATGAAGGTGCATTAGTCCAGTGAATTCACAGATTCTTTATTTATCTGAAATGATAAATGGTTCTACTTTGTAGGGGGAGTAGAAAAGGTTTCCATTGTTTTATTATGAGTGTACCCATAAGGGGGAGTGATCAGAGTTGTTGATCTTTGCCATTGATGTCAAAGGGGAGAAAAATTCATGTGAAAAATAGTTACAAAGGAAGAAAAGGTGTTCTCTTGGAATATTGTGTAGGTTGTTGTCTTTGATGGTTTTTCACATCATGTGTTGCCATCAATGACAAAGAGGGAGATTGTTGCAAGTATGAGCAAGTTTTGATTGTGTTGTCATTAATGTTTTCATTGATGTCAAAATAGTTTAGTATGTTGTAGACTGTACATGTATAGCTAAGATGCTATTGAGATGTTGTGAGTACATGGAGCTATCTTTATGGTGTTGTAGATGTGTTGGTTTGATGAGTTTCCAAGTGCTTTTGAGAAAATTAACAAAGAAGAGAAGTTAGAGTGATGAATGTGTTTAGAATGTGCTCTAGTATGTGCTTCACATTTCTCCTATGTTGATCCTATGCTTGTATGGATTTGAAGATTTGATAAAGGTGATCTAGTGGTGATATCTCTTGAGTTTTAGCTTTTGGTTTGATGGTACGTGAAAGTTACGTTCATGGGTATGTGAATTGTTCTGGAAAAGTTGATCTTCTATGGACTAGGAGAAATATTTCTACTCCACAGTCCTCTGCTATTTTGTTTCAGATCTTGCAGCTCTGGGATATGTCTTGTGAAGGTCTTTTCTATGCTCTAGAAAAGAGGTTTAAATTTTGGTGATTTGGAAGTCATGTTTTAGTGTTTCAAAATGATTTTGTACAGTCCGAATGGACTAGTGAAAGGTGTTCAGTGTTTGAAGTTTGATGTTTTTGCTGTGGATGTATTTAGAGGAATCTGAGATGTATTCTCATGCATAAGAAAGTGTGTTGTGGAGTCTGTGTGTCATCTTCTTGTTGGGAAGCGTGTACATCAATGTTCATTTGTGTTTTCATTAGGTTTGGCTGACACGGTGTTTACACTTCATTCAAAGAATAAAATTTAATTAAGTGTGTGGTTGATTCAAGATATTATTTATAATCTTGAAAATTGGTTCACTCTTATTCCTTTCCACTAAGAGAATGTTGAGTTGCCGACCTAATTTGAATTTATGAAATGAGGTATTTGTGGTCAACCTTGGAGAAAGTTTCTAAGGTTGACGATAGTATAAAAGTAAGTCAAATTGTGAAGAGTTGTATGACAGTGTGATGCAAAGTGATGAAAGTGAGCCACAAATCATACGAGAAGAAGTATGTGTGTGAGTGAGTTGTGACAGTAGTTCTTCATTGTGTTGGATTCCTGAAGGTAGTGAGCTAAAGTTTTCTGCAATCCTTATTCAAGTTGCGGATGTCTGTTAATTGTTGTGGTGGATCTTTTGTTCTCTCTTGTATCTATAGGAAGTGAGCCTCCTTGTTGGACAGTGAGTCCTTTCTGTAGGTAGTGAGCCTTTGTATTTGGACAGTGAGCCTTTGTACTTGGACAGTGAGTCCTCTTCTGGGCAATAGACCCTTGGTAGTGAGCCTCTGTATTTAGTTTTATAATCTTTTATATTGTGAGTTAACCCTGACCGTGTATTTTCCCTTATTAGGTTTTCCACGTAAAAATACGGTGCTCATCATGTTGATTTATTTTATGTTATTTATGTTTCATGCTCTTTCTTAATAATAGAATAGTGTGGTTGTGAAATTGATAAGTGTTGAAGTCTTAAGTTTGAATTTTGTGACAACTGATTCACCCCCTCTCTTAGTTGTCATTTTCCTATTTAACATATCTTTCATTTCTTGTGCTTGTGGATATTCTTCTAAAATAATCTTGGCACATAATTGCTTGGTTGTGTGTAGAAAGGTTGTTTGGAGTATATTGTTGACTATTGTGTATGCTTTGGTCCAATGTATTCTAAGCTTCTAACTTACATTCTGATGAATTTTCCGTATGTCAAGGTGTGAACAAGAACTATCATTTGTTTGTAGAGTCAAATTCCATTACACTAGATACAACACCATCTTGGTTATTAATACCTTGATGCATCATGTCTATGTGTTATATCAAACAATAAGGAACAATAGACCCAAGCCCGATATGTGAGAAAACTCATCATCCTTGCATTCATCCTCATCCTGCATTGTCTCGTCACCATCTCTAATAAAGTCTTGATGGATCATAGACTTGTTGGATCTTTTGAAGCAATCATCAAAATCAATGGTCATTCATTCTTTATTCTTCTATCTTCTCTCTATGCTAACCTAGTATCACGATATTCAACAAAAAAATCATCAATGCATCTATCTTGTATCCACAAATCATCAACATAGATGCATCTCATAATCATAGCATAATCATAAAACATCCATCAGCATAATCATTCCATATCACATCATATATCATGCATCATCATTTAAGTTGCGGTGAATAATATAGATTTGTTATGCTAAGCATTTTAAATCGTTGTGCCAAATATCATATACACGCATTGCATTATCATCATATCATAATAATTTGCATTATCTATCCATACATCCATATCCATACATGATCATCTCATAAATTGTATAGAAAATACACAAAAATAAACACATCCATAACATTTGCATACATAATCATAGCATAACATTTGCATCACATATCATCAATCCCATATCATATCATGAAAAAATACTGAAAAAGAATATAACATTGCATCCATACATGATCAAGTATAAGTGTCTCAAATCATATGCATCCATATAAATCATAAACATGAAATAAAGTGTACACATCACATAGAATTTGTATATGTATAATATATATATATATATCAAAAAATGAATGTCATGATACAAAATCTAGATCAGTGTATGTATATTGATCATAAATACAATATCCATGAGGCTATTAAAAAGGAGCCTATGAATGTATATCTGTGTCAAATAATGGGGCAAAACAATCAATGTGTTTGTGCACTTGAAGCTAGCCCTGATGGATGCTCCCATCTCCAACCTACCTCTCTTGCTACTCCTTAGCTCTTGGTCGTGCATTGCTCCTCTGTGAAAAATTAGGTTGTCTGATTGCCTAAGGAAAATCACTATGGTAATGCATCTTATAGTAGGATGGCTCTGTCATAGCCTCTTTGTACAATCTCATAGATACTGTCCTACCTTGAGAAGTTGCCATCATAGCCCCTATTTGATGTTGCCACTCAATATCCTGATCTCTCTCCATGGTCACAACCTGTAACTATTGTCAGGAATCATCCTTCTCTACTATGATGGCTACCACCTACTGTCTGGATTGGTCCTGCTCAGTAAGTAGCCAAAATCTATTGCCAAGATTGATCCTCCTCACCTATCAAAACTTGCACCTACTACAACAGTTGTTGGATTGGAAATATATGGCATTCGGTGGTGGTGGTGGTAGTTCCTGCTACTATCTTATCTACTACTATCCAACTTGTTGCTAAACTAGAGGCTGCTGACCAACTGGTGGAGCCCCCGAAACTTTCCCATCTTTGCCATCCTGGCTACTCTGTCCTTTATCTCTTTCCACTCCTCTTCCTCTGGGTCTCCCTCACGGAGGAGCACCCACTGGATATGTCAAGCACCAAGGAGGTGTGAACCATGCATCATAAGCAGATGTAGTTTGTGCTATCGCCTAACCCTGGTCATAGGCCCATGGATGAGCCACAAACTACCTGAATCCCTCCACTACTTCTGGAGCTAGAATGGCGGGTCCCCATGTGGGAACTGTTAAAATAAATATTTTAGTAGCTCCCTTCAGGTTTCTTTTGTATTGTGTGTGCGCCGGCCTATGCACTGCCGAGTTTATTTCGGCTTTCCATCAAGTTTTGATCTGCCACTTTGTGTATCTACATTTCACAACTTTGGGTAACGGCTTCCCTTTCGGGTCCTGAGGAGATGTGCTGGGTGTCCACGTGTCGCACTTATGGGAGGTTTTATTTCTTATTTCCTTAAAGTCTCTTCGGGTTGCGAAAGGCTTCTGCAGGGTCATCATTTCTAAAAAGTGTCAGAGGGTCCTACATCATGCTACGCGGTGGCGGACTGCAAGTTTTTCATGCGGTGATGAAATAAACAACCACAGGCAGTGAAATGCTGCCACGCATCCTTTACGACGTGCTATTTGAACTTTCCCTCTGCTGCGATAAGGATATCCTACCATTGGACACGTGTTACATCTTTACAATCTCTCAGCAGCAATGAGAGAAAGTTTCGTGCGGGCAGCGAAAGGCTGCCACGTGCCTTACGACTGATCTGTAGAGCAGGTGATAGGCTGGTTGAAGGAGATAATGCTATTGGGTGCCACTCATCATAAGTCATTTGCAGTGGTGAATGACACTTGTCGCCTCAAGCCTGGTTGGGACCACCGCCATCATTACGAAGAATGCATCTGCACCTAGATGACCGGATGCTGTGTTCTAGCTCGATGCCGTTGTAACGGCCTTGGGAATCTTCTGATTCAAGCATCATTGCAGGGGATTGTGGGATATTTTCTGTTGCAGTTCTCCAAAGTGGTGGGAGGTTTCTTTTCCTACTATATATACTCTCTCTCTCAATGAGAGATGGTCCAAATTTTTTGAGAAAAACATACTGATTTTAGCAAGAGACACCAGGCCTCTTTTACTATTTTATTTGCAAGAAACTTTCAGACTGTGCCAACTGTTTGGCCTTTTTGTTTTTCATGTTTTGATTAAACTGTAAACTATGTTTTATATTGTCTTAAGCATTTCATTTGAGGAACTTCTATATATGTTGAATACAAGCTTGCTTACCTAAATCATGTTTAATGACTCTTCTTAGTAGTGAGGATGTATGCAATATTATTTTATGTCAATAAATGAATTGTTTATGCTATAGCTTTAAGTCTCTAACATTTTGGAACACAACAACACCATTTAGGCCCCTAAATCTATGATTTATCGTGCCCATAAGTAGATTTTGGCGCATCGCCTTAGATTAGTCTTTGCTTCATTACACCCGTTTCCTTTTCCCTTTCCAAAACCCATTATAGAAGAAGTCGACTTCTTAAAAAACTCGAAGGTCACTCAGTTTAGCACAAAAGGTCCCCCTTAAACTAAGTTTCCCATAAGGCACTGTTACCTCATCAATTTTTGGCATCAACAATTTGTCCTTTTTCTGGCATGCCCAGTGGGACCCGAACTAATGAAATTGCCTTATAGAGGGGTGTATGAACTATCGGCCTATAACTAGATCCCAGACTGCAAGTAACCCAGGTTTACTAATACCTCCGCTAGGGACAGTCTAGGCTGCAAATCAGCTGGTAACCGTTCCATTCCCACCACCTTTTCCTCTCACCATGTTGTCGGTCGTGAACAAAAACTACGTAGCATGGGATGCTAGAAGTCCCCTGGTAGCCTCGGTAGCGCCCGCTATTTGGGGCACTATCCCGGTTTCGGCCCTGAAAGCTATTCCCAAATTTTTCGGAGACAACTGAAAAACGCCAGCAGAACATTTGTAGGATGTAGTGGATGTTTGTTTGGTACACGGTATTACAGCGCAAAATGTATCCCTGAGGCGCCGTGTCCTTTAAAGGCAAGGTTCTGGATTGGTACCGAACGCTGAATCCTAATTCAATTCGCACCTGGGATGAGCTCGGAGATCCATTTTATGAAAGGTTCTCAAACAACGGAGATCGTTCTTCGTTATATTATCAGCTATCTATCATAAGACGAGCCCCCAGGAGGCTCTGACGGACTTCAATGCACGATTTCACTTAAATTGGTAGATGATTCTTATGACTATCCGCCTGACTCCAGAGTTGGCATTCATATTTTATCTGAAGTCCATTCATCCCGACATTTCTGTGATGATCAAGTCTTTGGGAGGAGCCACTCTACCAAATGCTTATGCTACCGCTATCAAAGCTGAGAATTATTTGATAGATTGCAGAAAATTGCCTCCTTGAACTATTATGCTGATATTTCCTGAAATATCAACCTCTGCATAAGAGGTCGTATCGACTAGTGCGGTAGCAACTCCCTAGTCGATGTACTCATATGCGGCCACTCCTGAAAACTTGGCTTCTACATTAGGTTCTTCCAAGGATGAAATAAGCGACCTCAAGGAGATGTTGCAAACTATGGAAAATGACATAACAACTCTCAAGCGGAACCAAACAACGCCCCCATGGCCTGCATATCAAAACTATCAAGGTGGGCGGTCTTCTTATCAGCAAAATCAATATCAGAGTGTGCCTCGCACTAATCCACCAGCACCGACTACCAACCATATGGTCCCGTGCCTACTCCACTGACAAGTGCATCGCCAAGCTCGAGTAAGGAATTAACCATGGGACAAAACAATCTTATTGATGATATCAATCCATGGTGTTTTCCCTACAGCAATGCGCATATGCCCCGAAACTGTCCGCGCGGCAACGTACAACAGAAAGTGGCAGAGCAACGCAGTCAAGGCACCATAACGAAAAATGGAGGTTATGTATATGCCTCACCAATGGAGAGCATGGTCCTTACCGCACAAATGCAAGGAATATCTTTAGAACAAGAGTCTGATATTGCTCCCGATCATGCACTCTTCTCCTGGATGGAGGAAGAAGAAACAGTGTTTGCCAATGATGCATTCATATCTGAAACGCCGCAGGTATAGCCTGATTACAACAAGCACTCAAAGAGGAGATTCATCAGTGAGCCTGTTGTTTCGCTTCCAGACAGCCCGCAACGCAAAGGCGTGTCTGATCAAATGCCTGATGCTTCGGCCATCCCTTCACCTTCTCAACCGCGGAAGGAAATTATTATAACAAGAACCAAGGAGCAAAAATCTCTGAGTTTTCCACCTTTTAATGTGGTGGAGAAATTGAAGAAATCATTTGCTAATGTTTCTTTATGGGACATTCTAGCTATCCTGGAACATAAGACTATACTACAGAAGGCACTTCATCAAGAGATCAACTCAGCACCAACAGAGCCACCTACCAGTACAGAGGTGGTTTATCAAATGCCACTAGCTAAGGTTCTTATAGAAAAAGTGAAGGAATCCCATGCAGAAGACAGAAGTAGGTTGAAACCTCAGCCCTTCTTCTTAACTCTCATTATAGGAAAGAAACTATTACACAACGCTATGATTGATTCTGGTGCTAGTACAATGGTTATGCCAAAACTGATAGCTGAAGCTTTGAGATTCAGCTACGAACCTATGAAGAAGGGGGTGATGTAGCTCGATGGAAATAAAGTTGATACTGTAGGTGTCATTAAAGTACTTCCTTTAACTCTATTTGCTTGCCCTAGTATCACGGTCTCGCAAGATATGGTGATCATAGATGTTCCTCCTATGTTTGGTCTCTATCTATCGCGAGAATTTACTTCAAAGGTGGGCGGATATTTGTCTTTAGATTGGTCACATCTGATACTTAGGACCAAGCATGGTGCAAAAATGAAGATATAATCAAAGGCTCTACATTCTGAACATGTGGCGAATGAGAACCTGATCAATTTTGAAGCCGCACATACCTCTATCACCAAGCAAGAAATGTATAGTGTTGAATTGCTAGAGGAAGAGAAGGTGAGTGGAGACCGAAATGATAAGGAAGATGCTCTGTTGAGCGAACACATAAACAATGACCCTTTCGAGAATGATCATGCTACAGGATTGGGCACATATGTGATTTATGATGAAGAACAGGTTCTTCTGAAGGTCGCCAAAGAATCTGACGGTAACCAAGCAAATGAGCTATGGACATTGTATTTTGACGGAGCAAGAAGCAAAGTAGGTGCTAGAGCAGGGGTATGTCTAATATCCCTACATAATGAAAAGTTGTTGAGGTCTTTCCACTTTCAATTCGCCTGTTCAAACAATGAGGCTGAATATGAAGGGTTAGTCCAAGGCTTAAGCCTTGCAGAACAAATGGGTATTAAGCAATTGATTGTGTTCGGAGATTCTGAACTGGTAGTTAATCAGGTCTGAGGAATTTCTACAGTGAAGAATGTCTGCATGAGATCCTATCGGCATCGAATCTGGGACCTGATTGAGGGTTTCAAAGCTTTCAACATCCGGACCGTTCCCTGAAGGCAGAATAGCGATGCAGATCATATGGCGGTGATTGGTGCTCAGTTTGATCCTATCTCTGACTTGCTTTAGAATGAATATTCAGTATGCGTATTAGTCTGACCAGCGATCCCCGACAATGATTAGATTTGGAAAGTCTTTGAAAGCGATGAACACATCGCTTCGTTTATCCAGCACTCAGGGGAATTTGCTGATCAGCTTCAACCAAAGATCGCCGAGGCTTATGAAGGACAAATTATGCAACTCAAATCAAATAAACTTCCGAAAGGGTTAGTTACTCACGAGAAATTTTTCGATTGTAATGACGCCCGAAATGATAAGCAGAAGTTCATGGCAGACAAAAGTGATTATGAGGACCTTCGGGTCTCCGATGGTAGGAATCTCTGGGTCAGAAAAGATGTCCCACATCGAGATAAAGAAAGGCTTATCAGTTTTTGCGAAAAATATGGAGTAGTGGCCTGGTCCTATGATGATCTAAAGGGTTACGATCTTGGCATCATTCAGCACACTATTGAGCTAACAAAAGGTGCGAAACTAGTCTGACAAAAATAGAGACCGGTCAACCCTAAAGTTGAGGCCCTAATGGCACAAGAGCTAACCAAGCTCATTGATTCACGTATTGTCTTCCCAATCAAACATAGTACTTGGGTATCAAATCTGGTACTAGTCTGAAAAAAGAATGGTGATATCCACTTATGTGTGGACTTTCGAGACCTGAACAAAGCATCTCTGAAGGATCACTATCCGTTGCCTTCTATGGAGTCAATCCTACAAACTGTGGCAGGATCATAAATGTTCTCTCTGCTGGATGGCTTCTCTGGCTATAACCAGATTCGTGTTAAAGAAGAAGATCAGCACAAGACTACGTTCACCACTAAGTGGGGAATATTTGCATATGCTAAAATGCCTTTTGGTTTATCCAATGCAGGGGTAACTTTCCAGCGGGTGATGGACATCGCATTCAACGAACTGATCAATAAGTTTATTCTAATCTATTTGGATGACCTTATTGTGTTCTCTAAATCTAAAGATGATCATTTTGATCATTTGGAATTAGTTTTTCAAAAGTGCCAGGAGTTCGAGGTTTCCCTGAATCCAAAGAAATGTGTATTCAGAGTACCGCAGGGTAAGCTGTTGGGGCATGTTGTGTCTAAAGAAGGTATTTCAATTGACCCCGAACGAGTAAAGGCTATCAAAGAACTTTCCCTTCTGGTAAATAAGAAAGGTGTCTAGTCTTTCCTGGGCAAAGTAAATTTCGTCAGTAAATTTATTTCTAATTTCGTGGGAATTATTAGGCCGATCACCCTAATGCTGAAAAAAGATCAAGTTTTCAAGTGGACAACGGAGGCTCGGGAGGCTTTTGAATAGGTCAAGGAAGCGATCTCCACAGCCCCAGTGCTGGTTAATCCAAATCAATGCAAAGATTTTATAATGTATGGTTTCAGTAGCAAGTCCAGTATTGCTACCGTTCTAACCCAAAAGGGTAACGCAGAAGAAGGGGAACACTCAGTGGCATTCTATTCACAAACCCTAAAGGAATATGAGACGTATTATAATTTTGTCGAAAAATAGGCCTTTGCAATAGTAAAGGGATTTAAAAAATTCTGCCATCTAATTTCGTGCAACAAAGTCCTAGTATATATCGCACATTCTAGTGTGCATGAATACATCATGGAAGGAGAGATCACAGAAAAAGGGCTAATTGGATCACCAAGATCCTGGAATATGACATCAAAGTCAGGCCTACTAAGACTATTAAAGGTAGAGGATTGTGTGAGTATATGGCACAAAACGAGGAGGTACCTGCCAAGGAGGAACAACCAGAGCGTGTGTTGATAAATGGATCAAGATCGGAAGATGATTGGTTGACTGATAGAATGAACTTCATGCAAACTGTAAGGTATCCACAAGGCCTCTCATCCCTAAAAAGAAGATATTACCGGCTTCAGAATCATGGGTATACACTAATAGGAGTCTTTTTCAAAAGAAATTTCAATGGTGTGCTCTTGCGATGCGTTACTTCAGGGGAGGCGCAGAGGATCCTCAACGCATTCCACAATAGTGAAGAAGGTGGACATTTCTCCACCAAAACTACCGCCATCAAGATCATGCGAGTTGGCTATTACTGGCCTACGCTTTTCAGTGACTCCCACTCTCTGGTAAGGGCTTGTAAAAAATGTCAGTTCTTCTCTGACAGAAGGAAGAATTCAGCAATGCCCCTCAGACCTATACTGGCAGACGAACCATTTGCACAATGGGGCCTGGACTTCATCAGAATGATCAACCTGGTTTCTAGTGCCAGACATAAGTAGATTCTAACCACTATGGACTACTTCACAAGGTGGATGAAAACTGTTCCCCTTAAGGGTGCAACAGAAACAGAGATTGTAGACTTTCTCGAAGAACTGGTAACAAGGTTCGACCCTCCGAAAATGATCATTTCAGACAACGCCAGAACATTTCTAGGTACAAAGGTATGTCACTTTGCATTAAAGAATGACATATTCCTTAAAACATCATCAAACTATTATCCACAAGGAAATGGTCTAGCTGAGTCAACGAACAAAAGCTTAGTCCGACTCCTTAAAAAGGTTTGCTCAGAGCACTAGAGGGAATGGCATAAAAATCTCAGAAAAGTGCTCTGGGAAAACCGCATAACTCGTAAGCAAGTTCTTAAGACTTCACCTTATGAATTGTTATATGGGAAAGAGGTACTGTTACCTATCTCCATGGAGATCCCAACAATACAGTTATTGAAATCCCTTGAGATAGACCAAAATGAAGCCATGGAGGTTCGACTCGCCGAACTGTTGGAAGTACAAGAAAAAAGAGAAAATTCCCTAATAGCAATGACGAGCTGTCAACAGGTGATCAAACAATGGTTTGACAAGAAGACTTCTGATCAAGGTCTAAAAAGTGGAGACTTAGTGCTAAAGTATGATAGCAGGGCTGCAAAGGCAGGTCAGCACGGTAAATTTGATAGCCTATTGGAGGGACCCTTTAAAATCATTCGGTGCAAACAACACAATGCTTTTGAGCTGGAAAATATGGAACATGAACCGTTAGGAATCCCAGTCAATGGGATTCATCTTAAGTTATTCCATTAGGCATTAAGCTCTACTTTGTACATATGTAAATAGCGCTTTTATTTTCTTTCCCGTTGTTTGGCCGGTTCTTTTTTTTTCTAAAATCAATTGTCATTCTGTGAAATTAACTCATTATCATTGGCAGGTGAAACACCAGAGTTGCTTTACACAAAATACACTAATGTACGGAGAAATAGCATATAAAACTTGCAAACCCAGAAAAGTTTAAACACAGAAGTAAGAAAGAGCATGGATTTTCCTTAAAATGGGAGATATATATATATATTCTTTGGTTACAAAATGGCTGGGAAGCCATTTTTCAAAATGTACAAGTATTGAGGTATATTATATAAGATAGCCTTTTATCAAGCTTATATACAATAGGAGAGTTACGTTTTGAACAAGCAAGCAAAGGGGTTGTCTGTCTGAAGGCATGACTGGCGGCAATTGACGCATTCACTGTAGCGTCCACTTCTTCTTCATCCACAGGCTCCTTAGTGGCACTGGCAGCATCATTTAGCACAACCACCATTGGTGGTGGAAACACCAGGTTCCTGAAGTTAGTATACCAGTCTACGCCATAGAAAGGTATCACGTTGTAGCTCTGAAACAAGAAGTGTAGGGCCTAAGTAACCCTCTGTTGCTGTTGGTCATAGGTCTGCAAGTGGAATCCGCTGAGGAATGGCAGCCAAACGATGACAACTTCTTCCTCAATAAAGCGATGTAGGTTGCTGGCTGTTGGCAGACCTATCCCATAGGCAGCATGTGCAACGACTTCACCAAGACCATTCAGGTATTTTTTTAGGAAGATTTCTTTAACCAACTTCAGGATAAGTGGCTGGGGAACACAAATGTCCAGCATGGATGCTACAAAGTGGGAGCATACGTTGGTATTCACCCTATACTTATCCTCATATACTATGCAATCTTTGCCTAGGACCCACTTAATGGCTACCAAAACCAGAGAATGTTTGTTCTTCGTCATCCTTTTCAGTCTCCTAGTTGAAATCTCACCTAGGAGCGCCGTCTGTGTCTTATACGAGGTTAGACGAATTGGGGTATCCATTGTTCTGACACTATCCCTAGGCTTCTGAGATAATGCCGAATTTGTTCACCACCTAACCTATGAAAGGACTTGTTTAACACTCTACTACTGACCTATCACTTCTCAAATGCTAAGTATGTTTTGCTCACTATCTACTAGCCTATTTATAAAAAATTGACAAGACCCATGCTAATCCGCCTCTAAGAAATGTGATGTTATGCTAGCTGCTTTCTTGAAAGGCGGGCCTGCGTTCACATTTTCGGGCCAGTTACATCCGTGATAGCACGACTCGATGTGTGTTTAATTAAATGAAGCTAATTAATTAGTTTTAAAAAGGTGGCGCTTGTTGGTGGAGGCACGTATGGCCGTAGGCTATTGTGTCATCTCTCAAGCACGTCCCAGAGCCCAAGGCGATACTCATATCTTTTCAGGCGATGATCGTTTGCTTGGCATAATCATTCTGGCTGGAATATTAATTGCCAGCGCATGCTAACACAGGGTTGGCAAGCCAGTTGTAGGCTCAAGTTCCAAGGAGATCAGAGCGTATCACTCGATCGCCCAAATGCAATAATGAACTCTAGTCGCCTTAGAATAGCAATCAGTTCATCTTGCACAAGTTGCAAGATTAACAGTACATGCTGAATTAAATGCAAAAGGCTTTCTTTTGCCTACCATCTTAGGAAAGGTTGCTATTATTGCATGAAAAGGCTTAATATTTCAAAGTCTTTTTACAAACGCAAGGAGAAGTGCAGAGTTGTTTTCTGTCTATCTATCTAGAGCCAAGCATAGTCGCAGACCAGGAGCTTACAAAATCTTCAGAAAAGGAAAATGTCAGAATCTTCAGCTCAGCCAATGCAGGAGGAAATTAGCTAGGAACTATTCATGGCTATTCGTTCTTCAGTAGAGGTATATATTTATGAGGATGTGGCGTACGCCACACCTGGTATATCCAGCAAGATGAGAAGAGCCTACACGAAGGAGCTAGATAGACCCAAGAAATGGAGTAACCAGAAAAGGGTTGAGGAAAAATGGGACAATATCTATAATCCAAGGCTCGCAAAAAACTCTAAGTCCCTAAGAGAGGCAGCTTGTGCAAGGTTATCGGCACCAAGGGCGGACCAATCCATGGCAAGTAGAGTCTAGTATAGTGGTCTCCCACAATACATGGTCCCATTGGTGCATTATTGCCTAGAAGTAGTCGATGCTGCTATTCAGCGTTATAATCCTGATACCCACTGCATTGAAGGCTGCAACTTAAGGGTGCATATCACTCCAGAGGCCATCTGACACATGTTATGTATCCCGAATCCGAGTAAAAGGAAGGATATTATCAAGCCTTTTTGCTTGAGCAAGGGAGAGAAAATATGGAGGAAGATGAAAACCAGCTCATATTTCTTGTTAGAAGAGACTAATACGAAAGGTATCTCGGATGCTAAAGCGCCAAGTATCCCATTATTACGTAGTGCATTCCATGATGATCTCCAAGATGCCATGTCCATGCTAGAATTTGTTTGAGGCTGAGACTCCGATGAGAAGATAGAAAGCTTTCAGCTGGGGCCAGAAATACAATTTCGGAAGCAACATGAACTTTTCTGGTATGATTTTGCTGAGTTCATAGTTGAAATGAAACAACAAATTGAGAATTATCAGGTGGAGAAGAAGTTTAGTTTTCTTTCCTACCTATTCCACATGTTTTTGCATCAGAATCTGGATTTCTTCGCCCGATTTTTTCCGCTATCAATTTTTGATGAGCAAAATAAAAGGAAGTCGGTGTCTACATGGACACCTTTCCTTTCCACATCATATGACTATTATGCATTTGCGGACTATTTCATAGCCTCGGTTTTGAATGATTTAATCAGAGAAGGTGATATTGTCCGGCTCGATAAGGAGCAGACCGGATTTATGCAGAGCTACACCCCTACTTGTGACTGGTTCTTAGGCAGGAATTTTACAATCTTTCGAATGCGGGGTTTTACTGGCAAACCTTTCCTACTCTCGGCTTGCGTCACAGATAGAGTGCTCGCACTGGAAATTTTTCGGTAGGTGTGTATCATTGATCTCACTTTCTGTAACAGCGAAAAGGTCGAAAAGAAGGGATTCTTCACTTGTCCGAAGAATTTCAAGTTGGTAACTCTGATTAAAAAATAAATTGCATCAGTTGTTAGAGGACAAGCTGACACATCTAGGGTTGGTACTGGTAAACGATAAGTGAAAATACAACCCTTTCAATGACTTACCGGAGCCACATATGAATGTTACCCATGTTTCCCGACCATACTGGGAGAAGCGGCTTAATCCATGAATGGATAGAGATGAGAATTTTGTTGAATTAGCAGAAATCCCTATGTCGGACACTAGAGGAGCATGGCACAAGTTCTACTTTCCTATGGTCATGGCCAAGGATAATGTTCCCATGGAGCGCAACAATTATAACAGGTTGAAAAAGGATGATGAATGGAGTGATGAAAAAATAAAAGCTTTCTAGAAATATCGCCAGGAAGTAGCACAGTTGGATGCTCCTTACAATCAGCTAAAGGATGACAAGGAATTTGAAAGATGGTGGAAGGAAGGCCACCCCAGCCCGAGCTCTAGTATTGATAGGAGCGAAGAGGGGGAGGAATCCGAGGAGCATGAAGAAGAAGCGGCGACATTGTCCTCCTCAGCGCAAAGGGGCAAGGTCTCCAGGCATGCCGCCTATGTGCTCACGAACGTACGTTTTAATATATCAAGAGGCTCGCATACACTCACTTGGGCCGTTAAACCAACCAGGCTAATGCCTCAACAGATGGATTCGACTGCCAAAGTTAGTGAGTGTCCTCCTGCGAAAAGGCAGTGCACGGAAAGTATTATCGGAGGGGTTTTGCAAGAACCTACTGGAGGAGAAACACCTGCTGCTAGCCAAATACCGAAGTTTGCGGGGGAGTAAAAAACACCTGCTTCTAGCCAGATACCGTCGACCAGTCAATAAGTATATTTCGGTCCTTCTTCTCTTGCATCTCATTCCTTCGTATCTGCCCTTGCTTCACTGGCAACTACTGCGATTGGTCTGAGCCCTCTACCTTCTGCTTTTGGTCCAACTTATTCGGTTGGATTCGCCTAGTTTTCGCAGGCCCACTTGCTTGTATTTACTCCTCCAAGTATGCTCACACCTACCACTACCGCTCAAACTTTCCTTGCCTCGCTTTCAAAAAATGTTCCCCTTGTCGGTGCCCATTCTTTTTCTGCTATGCTTACAGATCCTCTTCCATTGCAACAAGCTGACACCCCGTTAGCAACTCCCCTTTCCCAACCAATGAGCCTTATGGCTGATTCCCCGATCTAGCCGCTACAAATGTCTAGCCCTACTGATAGTTCTCAGACCAAACTATGGAACGTGCTGCACTTTTCTCCACAAACAGACACTCTCCAGAAGAAGCAAATGCATGCGCCTATGAAGGTTACCTATCCCTATGCCCTGCCTTCTGGTGCTCCTTTTGCAGGTGGGTTAGTTTCATCACCAGTCGAATTCATATCACATATAGATTGTGGAAAAGAGGCACGCGCGAATAGAATGAGAAAACACAAGACAAAGGATGATAATGCTCTTGTCGAGCTGAGAATACAAGCTCTATATGATGAGGCCCGACAAGAATTAAAATTCGCGACCATGTACCCAAGGGTAAGCAAGCCTCAGGGAGAAATGCAACTCGAAGACTATGAGATATATTCTGTCAGACTCGATATGAAGGTAGCCCGGCCACAAGATAAGGTTGAAATCATGGAGGAAACACAACGGGTAGTCACTTCTGATTTCCTCAAAACTAGTCGCCAGTTAAAGAAAAAGGATGAGTAGCTTAGGGTAGCCAGGGAAAGGGTGAGTTTTCTGGAAAAAAAGGAGAAATTCTTAGAGGAAAATATCACCCGAATGACTGAAAGGGAGCTGACAGCAGAGAATGAGAGGAACAAACTTCAGGGTGAAATTGCGAAGACCCAGGTTGTTGACCCAGGATTAATAAAAGAACTGCAAAGCCAAAACCAAGCAGCGTGACAAAGCCTACAATTAAAAGAGGAAGAGCTTGAACACCTCCGCCTCGAGCATAGTCAAGGGATGGCACAAAAGGGCAAGGAATTGGAGTGTCTACAAGAGCAGTATGAACAAAGGGTACAGGAGAAAGAGGTCAAATTTAAAGGCCTGAAGGCTAAACTAGAGGAAGAACTCTAAGAGACAGACTTCTCTGGAAGAGCAATCAGCGAACCACTCCCGAGCTGAGCAGAATTGGAATAAAAAATGAGCAGCTATGCAGAGCAGCTAGCGTCCGAGAAAAGGAAAAAGACATAATTAGCCGAGACCCTTATTTTAAGAGACGTAGAGATTTCTTTACTTAAAGCCTCTCTGTTGCCTTCCCCTGCCCAACCTGATGTCATTCCACTGGTTAGACAATTATACATTTCTCACTGGGAGAAAGTCAAGATTTTTTGCCTAACACTGCAGCCTACCCTCCGATTTATCGACAAGGCATCAAGGCTCAATCAAGAGGCAAACAATACAATTGAACAGTTCCCACGTTTCATCCTGGAGAAGGTTCCCAAGGTGAGGGACTTGCTCAATAAGCTATACTCCATCTCAGATGAAATCCTTGCCGAGGCGGGTATCGAAGATCAAGACGTTGTTGCTCAAACATCAAATAAATTCATTGATTGTAACTCCGCTTTCTAGCGCACTAAGGCAGCCACGACTTTTCTAGGTAAGGCACTAGATGGCATTCAAGGAAGTTTTTCTGAATTAGGCAAGTTGGGGCTGCCGTCCCCGTTCCTCGAGGATGGATCTATTGCCACAACTACATAGATTGCTGAGGTTATTAAGTAGAAGGAAAATGACCCAGAGGCTTTCAGGGAGTTCAACAGCTCCCCAATGGCAGCTAACATTGAGGCAGTCATTCATCCACTCCCATAGCTGCTTTTCCATATACAAGCAGGCGCCGGTCTACCTAATGTGCTACCTCACAAGGAAGTTATTGATCTATGCAGAGCACAAGAAAATTTGCGCAACATAGCAAAGCCGTCTAAAAGTGAATGGTCGCCCTTGCAGGCGGCTCTTTCCAAACTCTGACTCTATTAGCCCTATGAATAAAGCTCTGGTTTGCAGAACCAGAGAGATTTTTGGGTTCTCCATTCCTTATCTGAAATGCCCCTGATAGTTGCCAAAAGCTGTTAAAATAAATATTTCAGCAGCTCCCTTCGGGTTTCATTTGTATTGTGTGTTCGCCGGCCTGTGCATCACCGAGTTTATTTCGGCTTTCTATCAAGTTTTGATCTACCACTTTGCGTATCTTCTCTTCGCAACTTCGAGTAACGGCTTCTCTTTCGAGTCCTGAGGAGCTGCGTTGGGTGTCCACGTGTCGCACTTACGGGAGGTTTTATTTCTTATTTCCTTAAAGTCTCTTCGGGTTGCAAAAGGCTTCTGCGGGGCCCTCATTTCTAAAAAGTGTCAGAGGGTCCTACATCATGCTACGCAGTGGTGGATCGCAAGTTTTTCATGCGGGGATGAAATAAACAACCGCGGGTAGCGAAATGCTACCACATGTCCTTTACGACGTGCTGTTTGATGTTTCTCTCCGTCGCGATAAGGATCTCCGCCCATTGGACGTGTTGCATCTTCACAATCTCTCGGTAGCAATGGGAGAAAGTTTCGTGTGGGTAGCGAAAGGCTGCCATGTGCCTTACGACTAATCTGTAGAGCGGGCGATAGGCTGGCTGAGGGAGATAATGCTATTGGGTGTCACTCGTCATAAGTCATTTGCAGCGGTGGATGACACTTGTCACCTCGAGCCTGGCTGGGACCACCGCCATCATTATGAAGGATGCACCTGCACCTGGATGACCAGATGTTGTGTTCTAGCTCGATGCCATTGTAACGACCTTGGGAATCTTCTGATTCAGGTATCATTGCAGGGGATTGTGGGATCTTTTCTGTTGCAGTTCTCCAAAGCGGTGGGAGGTTTCTTTTCTTGCTATATATACTCTCTCTGTCGATGAGAGATGGTCCAAATTTTTTGAGAAAAACATACTGGTTTTAGCAAGAGACACCAGGCCTCTTTTACTATTTTATTTGCAAGAAACTTTCAGACTGTGCCAACTGTTCGACCTTTCTATTTTTCATGTTTTGATTAAACTGTAAACTATGCTTTATACTGTCTTAAACATTTCATTTGAGGAACTTCTATATATGTTGAATACAAGCTTGCTTACCTAAATCATGTTTAATGACTCTTCTTAGTAGTGAGGATGTATGCAATATTATTTTATGTCAATGAATGAATTGTTTATGCTATAGCTTTAGGTCTCTGACATTTTGGAATGCAACAACACCATTCAGGCCCCTAAATCTATGATTTATCGTGCCCATAAGCAGATTTTGGCGCATCACCTTAGATTAGTCTTTGTTTCATTACACCCATTTCTTTTTCCCTTTCCAAAACCCATTATAGAAGAAGCTGACTTCTTTAAAAACCCAGAGGTCACTAAATTTAGCGCAAAAGGTCCCCCTAAAACTGAGTTTCCCATAAGGCACTGTTACCTCATCAATTTTTGGCATCAACAGGAACCTCTCAAGAAAACCTCACAAAAATCACCCTATAGGAATCATCTGGCTTGTCTTGTTGCTCATCGAATTGACTTTCCACTCTATCTAGCAGGTATTGCTCTATAATCGTATGCTCTTGAACCTACATATATCGATCCTATCTCACAAAGAATAACTATTGAGCATTGTCATACCATCCTAGCATCTATAACCAGGATCAACATCAGAAAACTATCATATCATCCAAAACTCGATGCCAATACAGGAGCCTAATCTATATAATATGTCGTAGAGTAATGGCACCTCTATACCACCAAAGAACGGGATCATCTGGCTCAACGTCCACCATTTGTACAATCAATCAAAACAAAACTATATGCTCCCACACCCAAATGTGAAGCAAGGTCATCCCTCCGCTAATGGCCCTGCCATTGTAGTAAACAAAGTCATGCATATCGTGATATAGTGTGGCCAACATCATGGGCCCTCATTCAAAAAGTGTCCTCATGTGGAGCATCCGGTGCCATGCTAGGCTCCATCCTAGGTTGAACCCTTTTATCCATCGGTCTAGAGCAACCAAACCTGAAATGATGGCTGCAATGGTCAATTGAAAGGTGGGAACATGACCTCTATACATCTCGAGGTTGATATGTGATGTGATTAGGGCAATTTTCTCCAACTCAATCACCTCATGACAACCATCATATCCAACATTAACATCATATATCACCCACTTTCCATGTATTAGAAAATGTAGAATATGCCATACATCCTCTAAGGTAATTGTCACCTCGCGTTGTCGGGAGGTGAAACAACAAAGTCTCACTGTGCAATATCTCACACAAAGTAGTCATCATGGCTAAATGAGTCCGGATGACGGGCACATATGCAACATACCAAAGGTCAATCTCCCCTAGGTTCTCTTAACATAACTCTAACAAATCACCCAATCTCTCCAAAATTGTGGGCCTATGCTCACATGACATGAATGGTGGAATGACCTCCTGCACCCACAAAGCGCACAATGTCAAAAAATTGAAGAAATTTGACTCAATTTGGAATTTCCAGCTCAAAAATCATAACAGTGTCGCTATTTGCAATAGTGTCGCTATATTCAAATTCCAAAATCTCGACGCTCGAAGGCATTTTAAATTGCAAATCAAAAAGTGCATTTCCAAACACATGGGCATCACAATTTAAGCTTTGGAACCCCTAACCCTAATTTCCAAATCTGGAAGTGCGTCGCTATGTACACATGCGTCACAATTTAAAATTGGAAACCCTAATTTTAAATTTGCGAAGTGTGTCACCATATACATATGCATCGCTATAATTCATTTTAGCATTACCGAATCTCAAATTGGTGTCACTGTATAGTGACATCACCAAAGTTTAAAATTCAAAGTGCAATAAATGTATGAAAAATTCAAATTTCAAATCAAGTTTTGAGTTACATACTGGTGGTCCTAAGCCTGGAATCCAATGATACTCTCAAACTTGGTTAGAAATGTGTTGTGGGAGTTGTCATCGCACTATTTCCTCAGAGGGTCAAAGCTCAAAACAATGAGAATCTCTATGGTGTGAATGCACAAATGAATTGAAAATTGACTCTTGGCTTATTTATGCTAGAAAATTAGGGTTTTTTTTCCCTAATTTCATCTTCAAGCTAGGTTTTATCATCATTTTCACCAAATTTTTAAATTGAAACCTAATTTTGCATCTTTTTTTGTGTTTTTGGCATAATTCTTGCATAGCGGAGCCTTTCTGGACCCTTGGGGCAACTCTTTACCTTTGTTAAGAAATCAACCCAAAATTCAAATTTTTTGCTTGATTTCTTGAGGGGGTAGGAAATCAACTTTATCCTTCCACTGGGGCATCAAAAAAATGGGAAAATTCTTATTTTTGATTTAAGTAGTAGTTTTTTATCCAAAGAGCATTATTCTTTGAACTGAAGCAGTAGGTACCTCTTTTCAAAGAGGGGCAAAATGTAGACACTAAAAAATGCCCTGAATGATATCATACACTTGAAATAGGTATACTAACACCATTTCCTCTTTAAACCCATCTTATTTTTTCTTAATTAATTGAATTAGCATACCTAATCAATTAATTATATCATTTTCATCCATTAACCTAATTCATCAAATCGGGTTAATTCACCTCCCCTTTATGCTAACATTTCATCTCATTAAATTAAATAAATTAAAATATTTAATTTAATTTCTTAAGTCATCTTATTTAATTAAATAACCCTAAGTTATTTAATTAAATCTCTTTTCATCTCTCCCCCATTCATTAAATTATTTAATTTAATGAATATCACTTTATTCTTCAAATCCCCTAATTGCATGATTAAACCTTGTTTAATTAGAAATTAAACTAATTTTCCTCTAAAAAGGGAATATTCCTTATCCTTTTTTTGCACAATTAAAGATTTCTTTTAATTTGTAAAATACCTTTTATTCTCACCCATGAGAATATTCTGAAGAATATTTTCTCTCCTCCAATCATCTCACTTGGCTTTTTGAACAAGCTAAACCTTTAACCTCTTGAGCAAGTCACCTTGTGACATGTGTGTGCAAGTCAAAAGTGTGTTTGTTTGGAACTGTAGAAGAGGGGGATTCGCTACTCATGAGTTCACTTCGTTGAGAGAGCCTCACGAGGTGAACTTCCCAAATCTACCTCAATGGAACAGTGTGGATGTTTCAGAATCCGAAAGAGCAGGTCACAAAGATTTTCTAGACAAATTGAAAAGCTCTTGGCCAAAGGATGTCATCGCAAAATGCAGATGACAGTACGGTGCGCTGGCATCTTAGAGGTGTGTTGGTGTTTTTTACGTACCAAAGAATGAGAATGTCTCAGAAAAAAACAAGGTGAACGCTTCTATCCTAATTACTAAGAACTTACAAAATGACAAAGTGTAGTAGAACTGAAGTAAAGTAAAGAATAAATGATAAGGATAAGGAGTAGAAAGGGAGGGAATACTTACAACTGTGCAAGTGATGAAGCTTCCAGCTCGTGAATGTCTTCAATATCTATACATGAGAGGGAGAGAGAAATTGTTGGGGCTGTATAGGGGCCTGCCTCAGTTAGACCTCGTTTTGGTGTTCCCACCTCCAGAAACAGCCGATTAGATAGATAGAAAAGTAGAAATGAAGTAAAGAGTACTAAAGGACTGCAAAATAGTGTTATGCTACTCAACCAAGTAATAGAGGAGAGGAGTGAAAGCTTACCACCTCCACTAAGAGTGCTCAAGGCTAATGGGGAAAAAAATGAGAGGAACTAAAGCCTTTGCTACAATGGTGTTTTGTTCCACACTTGCTCTACTGAAGTGGTGGAGTGTTGATGTTGTTGTTGTGAAGTGTAAAGTGTTGGGAGATTGAAGAGAGGGTGAAGAAGCTGCTTAGAGCTTATGAAGGGATTGTGAAGCTTGTGAATTTGAAGGGGAGATGAAGAAAATAACCATATTCAAGTCGGCTGGCCAAGGAGGGCGTTACAAATCGACCCCCAACGGGAAGTGTAACACCTCTGCAGGCTCCAAATGTAGGAATCTGTTAGGGACATAAGCGCACCACATGGATGTCTACATTCTATGTAGGCATCCTCGATAAAAACCCCTCCATTGACGCTCAAAATAGGCACAAAGTGTGATGCAAGCAGTGGGCTTAGGTGGAATTAAGCCTCCGAACTTGGTTTTCTAAGGTGGATAAAGGAAAAAAGGGGATTTGCACATGGGGTGCAAATTCACTCTTATATAGGAACAAATGTGAGCCCTTGATTATTTCTCATTTGGAATTCTCATTTATTGATGAGAATCCATGACCCATACCTCCCAATTCCTCCATTCTGAATTGTTGATTAATCTTTTCAATCTCAACCCTTCATTTCTCATTTTATCTTCTATAAATAGGTCACTATTTGGAGACAAATGGATCCATCTTTCAATTGCAAACTTATGCTGTTGAATTCACTTGCATTCATACTATTTGGAGACAAATGGATCCATCTTTCAATTGCAAACTTATGCTGTTGAATTCACTTGCATTCATACTCTCAATTTACTTTTTCTTTTAGCTTTTTTTCTTTCATTTTTAGTTGCATAATAGCTTAAGACATCCATTAATGGATTCCATACATCTATCTTATCTTTTTTATAAATTAGGGTATTCATATTTTAGATTAGAATTAGCTTAGCAATTGCATATTTAAATCGATTCTAGCATAAAATCATGTTAGTTTAGCTTGCATCATGTTTAATTTAGCATAAATTATGTTTTCATCAATTCTCTTCCATAGAATCGATTGAAATAGGATCACTAATCATGGGATTGGGAAAGGGTTGTTGTTCCACATCAACACGACACCAATTCCAAAATGGGATAAGTTTCAAATGGGTTAGAGTAGACATTTAACTATTTTCGTAGTTTATAATTTTTAGTTTCAATAAATGCTTAGTTTAAATTTCAATTTGAATGATCTTGTTTGGAATATTGAGGTTTATTGGATAAATTATGCTTCGATTCATCATGGATCAAGCGTAATCGACCCACATTGACAATCCTCCTCTCATAGGTAGAAAAATAAAGCACAACACAACAAGGAAGAGATATGTTCGAAGGGATTTTTCTTAGTTCATGTGAGGTCTTAATCTTAGGGGACATTGTTCCTAATGTCCCCAAGAGAGGACCAATCAAAGGATAAAAGATTCACAACTTACGGAATGCAGTGTGTTGCATCACCACTAAGAGGAATGTAATATGCTAAGATATATTAATCTCTTGAAGGACATTACTCCCAATGTCACCACAAAGAGAGAAACACATCACATGAAGTAAGAAAATCACATCATGGAACATGAAATAATACCAACATAATGCTAAGGTAATGCCAATGTATACCCCCACTTTACAAAAATTGCTAACACCATGTTGTAAGAAATTACTTTAAAGTAGCCAAAAATGAAAAGGGAAAAGAGGGTTGTCCCCCAGAAACACATAAGGGATCTATGGATTTTGGGTGAGTATCTATCTTTGGTACAATGATATTAGACAGCTAGGAACTGCCATCATTCCCCAAACACACATATAATTGGAAGAATGACACAAAGAGAGCAAAAAAAAAGAAATAAACTTTTGGGTCAACATGGAAGATACATAGGGTGTCTTGACGCCTCACATAATCCCCAAAAGGAAAATAAAAGATAATGAGAAAGATTTTGGGTCAACATGGAAGAGACATAGGGTGTCTTGACGCCTTGTGTCATCCCCAAAAGGAAAATACAAGACAAAACTAAAAGGAAAATATAATGAAAAATATTTTGGGTCAACATGGGAGAGACATAGGGTGTCTGAATGCCTTGCATCATCCCCAAAAGGAAAACATAAGAAAAAAATGCAAATGAAAGGAAAAGAAAAGATAATGAAAGGGAAAAAAGATTACAACATATAGAAGAATGAAGGTACAAATATAAGAATGCACATAATGAGGAAAATTCAAAAAATACAAGGGATAACACTACACACATGTAATCAACCAAAAGAAAAGGAAAAAGGAAAGCAAAAGGACTAGTAAAGCACATGCGATTTGACCATCCAACAGGTCATCTGCATCCCAGTCTTGTTCAGTATATGCAGAATGCAAATCACTAGTTAGAGGGACAACATCAAGTGCTATACTAGGAGAATCACTAGGTTAACATGTGGCGCATCACTTAGTTTAGGAGGATCATCATGGTTGTTATCGTCTAAACTCATGGAAGAGGAAAATAGCAAATTCAACTCATTATGAACTTGCTCATCAATTTTAGTTGTTTCTTCATCGTCATCCAAGTTAACCACAACAGGAGGACGAAGGATAATATCCATATAAGGTGTTGGTCCTTTTTGTGTAGGAGATGTAGGATCTATTGTTTCTAGTAAGGGAGGAGGCTCATCATTTATTGCTTCTGTCAAGTTCAAATTTTGATTTTGTATGTTGTTTTCTTCATTCATATTTTGAGCAATAGCACAACGTCTACACCTACGCTCTCTAGCATTTCATTTTCTTTTATTACGGTATTCAAGTTGTGTTTTTTTAGGAGTGGGTTTGTCAACCATACATTTTTTTCTTATGAGGGAAGAACAGAAGAAATCGTGGAAGGTTGTTCAACCACTTTCTCTTTGGCTTTATAAATTTTCTTAGGAGGTGGATTAAGACTTGTTTGTTTTTCTATTGGTCTTTTGTAGGAAATAGGCAAGGGATTTTTGATGGATGGGTCTTGGTTAGACGGAAGGGATTTAAGCTCAATATTGTTTTCTTCAAGGGGTGGAGGTTCAACCATAGGAGGAGGAAAATTTTCAAGGGATAGCTTGGCTATTCATTTTGCTTTGAACTTTTAGTAGGATAGGAAAAGGAAGTCCTCATGAGGTCTTATAAGCTCCATGGGCTCAGGCCAAAAATAGTCTAAGGAAAAATTTCCATGGGAAGACGGAGGTCTAAAGCCACTATGATTCATAGTGAATATTTCATTGCTGACTAGAAACTTTAAGCACTTATGGACAATGGATGGGACCACATTCATGGATTGAAGCCATTTGTATCCTACTTGTAAAGGGAGTGTGATCAATCCCATCATATCATGAGCAAAACGATCATGCATTTTAATCCATTCTTGTAGTTTATCATATTTATCTTGAGTGAGTTCATGCACATATAGGAGTTCCTTTGTGATCACATTCTCCCCACAGATGGGATCAATTAAGATCCTAAGAGTGGGCCTATTATTGATTCTATCGGCTATGTAAAGAGGACCATTAGGTGCATTTTTTATTGTTTCTTCTGAAGAGAAAGTAATTTCAATAGGAAATTTGGTTTTTTGTTTACTAGGCTCAATGTCAATCACTCCTATCCTTGTACCAATAGGAATTTTTTCATTAATATCCATGGGATCATCCATAGGATTTTTTTCATTATTGTTCATGTTTTCATCATCCATGTCAACATTCATCACATCAAGCTTAATTTCACTAGCCTTAACAAATGAAATATTATGGTTGGGAATGGGATTGGTAAATATTGTAGGTTTTGATTAGAAGGAGCTACAAATTTATTACCTTTGTCATTCATACCTCTAATTTGAATATGATTAGAATCAATGAGGTCTTCCATAAGATGTTTAAGACACTTGCAATGTTTTGTATCATGTCCTTTTTGTTGGTGATAACCACAATAGGAATTGTGTCTAAAGCTCAGAGGTAATGTCTTGCTAGGGTCAAGAGGTCAAACATGAGGTAAGGTAAGAATGTTCTTGTTTAATAGCCGAGTCATGATGTTGTAAAGTGTATCAGGTAAGGGAGTGAATTTTCTTTGTGGATCCCCAAAGATATAAGGATTACTCCTTTTTATAGCAGCTACTTGGGTATCAACTTGTTGGGTAGGTTGGGAGGTGGAATTTAGTTGAAGGAAAATTTTTATTTGTCTTCTAAAAGTTTGGTAGGTGTTTTGGTTTGAAGATTCAAACTTTTCAGGATGGGTAGAGGTTGTTTTTGGTTCACAATTTCCTATAGAATTTTGATAATCTCGAAGGGTAGTGCATAATTGCATGAAGGGAATTTTATCATGGTAAGCTTGTCTCGTATCTTTGCAAATTTTCTATGAACATCTTTTGAAGGTGAGAATCAAGAATCTTCACACTAATGGAATAAAGCAATTGGTAACATGAGATAAATTCAGTGACTTTTTTACCCTCATTTTGTGTACATCTCATCAAATTAGCTATTTTCATTTTAGGAATCATATGCACTTGGAAATGGTAAATAAAGGCTTCAACAAGTTCATTAAATGAACAAATTGAGTTATTCGGTAATGTGGAAAGCTAGTCCAAGGCAATGTCTTTCAAGGGTCGGGTAAAGAGCTTAGCCAAAAGTTTTTCCTCAAGGATAAAGTCACTACACAAAGCAGTGAAAGAATTAACATGATTAGCAAGATCTCCCTTTCGACCATATTTATCAAATCTAGGGATCTCTATACCTTTTGGCACTAGAGTTCTCAATAGCTCCAAAGATAGTGGGTTGGTTTTGACATTGTATGAAGGTGGACCATTTTGATTTTGATTGATGGTGGAGAATTGACATTTTATTGATGAAAGGCTTTGTAAAAGGTGGTTAATGATAGGGTCATTGCTTGTGGTTTGGGATGGAGGTGAATATGGTGGTGTTGTGTATGTGTTGGGAGGACAGGTGAATGTATTAATTACAAGAGGAGATATAAGGTTAGATGCCACATAGGTATAAGTAGCACTAGTGAAAATTTTTGAGGTAGGAAGGAAATTGCTAGTTGGTTGCATCATTGTGGTCACTTGAGGATTGGTATAGGTTGGAATGGAAGTTATGCTTGAAGGGGGAGGAGTTTGATGTCCTCCATGGCTTTGCACATTGTTTGAAGCTTGAGCACCATTTGTGGTAGAGGGAAGATGTTTTCCAAAGATGTGAGATATGTTACACACAACTTCCAGGCCTTCATCACTTTCCATCATGCGGTTAATACTATCTATGGTAGGTATAACAATGTTGGAAATTTTTTCAGTACTCACACTATATTGTAAATGGGATAGGCCTTCATGCATTTTCATTATGTTTTCCTGAGGTATATGATCAACCATTGTTTGAAAATTTGGCATAGCACTTGTAGGTAAAGTAGGCATAAAAAAAGAGGTATCAAAGGTATAGTCTATACCTAGTGAAATAATACCAACACTAGGAGTAAGAGATCTAGATAACCCAAGATCCATAATGAGTGTTTTATCATGGGATGCCATGAGTCTCCACTTTGTCTCACAACAGTATTGAAAGTAGGAAACCAAGTAGTACAGCTCATGCAAGAGATAAACCAAAGAAAGTGCAATGAACACAATATCCTATGCTTACAATTACACTTGAAATAAAATAAATTGGATTAACAACTTTGCAAACTGTATCAAAAAATTGAAAGCAGCTAACAAAAACACAAAAAAGAAATTGCAAAACCTAAAAATTGGAAAGTCAAAGTCAATAGGGATTAAGATGCTAGTAAAGGCATCTTGGTCCTACTGATGGAATTTTGAGGTTCCAGAGACTGGAACAGAAAGAAAACAATAGAGACAAGATTCTGAGCCAAAAACCTAGACAGGGACTAAGACGCTAGGAATGGTGTTTTTGTCCTAGTAGAGGTTTTTTTTTAGAAAAAACAACAAATTCTGAGTTGTTAATAGTGTTCACAAGTTTCCTACTCAGGGACCTGATATTTAGAAACAAAAAAGTGCAAATGAATGCAAGAAAAAGTAACTAATGACAAGCAATTGAATGCAAATTTTAATGCAATTTTTTCAATTTTGAATGGAATAACAATGTTCCTAAATGAAATTAGGATGATTGAAAATGCACTTTTTTAGTTTTTCAATGAGATTAAATGATGCAAGAAAGAAAAAATGAAACCTATATTCACTTTCACTAATGCAAATATGAGAAACCCTAGACGCACTTTCACTAATGCAACCTAGATCTAGGACCTTAATGGACTCCAAATCAAAAAATGAATGCTCTAAAATGTCAGGTTCACCAAAATGAACCAGAAAGAAAATAGTTGGTGTAAATAATATTCTTTATAACCACTATTCTCCCTTGGTCATTCAATAATGTCCTAGGATCCCAAATTGGATTGAATATCAACCCAAAGGTGAGTCAATTCTCAACAAGGAAGACCTAGGAGGGGTTCTTTTAGGCTTTTAAGGGTTCACCACCAAGAAAAATCTTGGAAAAGACAACTTAACATTCAACTCACAAAACCTAGTGATGCAAGTCAAATGATGGATGGAAATGATGAAATTAAGCAATAATAAGTTAGGGTGTGTGTACCCGGGAAGTCTTGAAATGTGATGAGGATTCTAGAAATGCAAAAACATTGTCAAAATATGTTGAGGAGGACTAAGAAACCCTTAATATTGTCTTAGTCTCATTGCCATTTTTGGGGGAAATGTGAAATCTTTGGATCTCATAACATAATCTGAAAGAATCTCTACGAAATTCCCTTGGGAGGACTAAGATGCCCTTGCTGCCGACTTAGTGTCATTCTGAATTTGTGAAATCTCTAAATGTGATCCTAAGGCTCAAGGCTTTCACTTCCTTCTTCTCAGATCTTAGGTCTTGAAACTTCCAGATCTGTCTTGTAGGTGAGTTTCTATGAAGATGAATACTTTGCAATGCAACTTTGCACTTCAAATGATCCTCAAGTCTTCAACCTAAATCTGCAATCACAAACATTCAAGAGAGGAAAAACTTGTTGATTGTTAGTGAATGGGGGTTTGCATTGGTCAAACCCCTTGTTGGTAATTAAACCTTAGAATGAAATATAATAATGAAGGGAAAGGATGAATGAACAAAGTGCTATGTTGCAACTCACCAAAACCTTGTTATGAAATCTGCAAACTTCAATGAGATGGATAGCTTGAATGTAGATCTTGACTTGAATTGCTTGCTTGAATCAAAACCCTACGTCACAAATGTTAGCTCAAAAACACACATGAAGCAAGAAGATATTTGACATGATGCTTGAAGCTTGATAATGGCTCGAAATGCTTGATGAATTGCTCTTGAATGCTCTTGTGAACTCAATTATGCTATAAGAAATTCTCTCACAAAATGCTTGGATTCTTGGATGATTAAATGAGTGAAAGAACCTTGTATTTATACTTATCCATGCTTAATATCCCAAAATTACACCACAACAAGCCGAAATATGAAATCATTAATTAAAGGAGGTTAAATCCCACCAAGATTTGAAATTAAATCCCAAAAATAACCTAAGGGGCACTAAGATACCCTAGGTGGTGTCATAATCCCGATGCATGAAACTCGAGGCATAGATTCCAAAAAGGCGGATCCATTTAAGGTTCCTTTGAAATTAGGGGGAAAAAGATGCACTAGGTGGAATCTTAGTCTTGACCCAAAAATTAGGGACACACAACTAGAATCATTAAATTATCATTTCCCTTTTGATGTTTGTCAAGATTAGCCATAAAAAGATATAGTTTATTAGGCTTGTGGGTGAAAAATAGGACCAATTAAGACATGAATAAGGATAAACAAATCAAGGAAGGCCCAAAAAAGTGTGAAAATACAAGGGTATGCATTTCCCTACACTACAACATTTACCAAACAAAAATATGATTCATTTGCAAACAAACTATGCCCATAAAGAAGAATTAGGGCATAAATTCATTTCCCATATAAACCCTTAGAGGAAATGAATGCACATATTATATTTATGAAAAATTTATCAATATAACATGTGGAATAATAGTTTAGAAAGAATAATGATAGAATAATAAAAGAAGTTGAAACATAGAAAAATAGTTTAGGGGTTCAAACACATAGGGTTTTATACTAAATTTGGAATAGTTCACTGAACTTACTATAAGTAGAAAGGGGGAAATGGGGTGTAATGAAACCACCTATTCTTCTATTTCATTCAAGAAATGAGATCCTTGAAGTTAAAATCCACTTTCAACCCTTAGGTGAGTGAATTCTTTGAGAAATCTTGCAATTTCCTTTATGTGTGTGAATGGTCTAAACAACACTTTTGGGAGACACCAAAAATAGTAAATTAACTCAAAATTGAAATGTAAGGCCAAATATGAGTAGATCGAACATAGATATAATAGACACAATGTATTTGACATAAATTAGATGAGTGGAGGACACTTAAAACTGATCTTAAAAATAGTCGCAAAGTGTCATGTTTTAGCACAAAGCATCTTGAGATAACTTTTGACAGAAATGACTGAATGAGGGTTTTGGGAGAAATATTTAAAATACCAAATGCATTCATTCATTACATGTAAATATTATATCTGATAGATTAAACATAATACTAACAGAAACAATTTATTTAATGCAGATCGGATAAAGGGAAAATCTTGTGCACCTATTACAAAATGTTGTTTCCAGAAGCTGTCTGAGGACTCATTCACCCTATGGAAAATGGGTCCTTTGTAGGGGTTTTCAAAATTAATTTATAGGTCCTATTCTCCTATTTTTGCAATTCCATATTCTCAAGTTTCACAGTTAGATAGTCAAAAATAAAATCCAAGATCTGAGTTTTCGTGACATGACAATTTTTATGACAACTTTTGTAACTTTTACAACTTCAATTTTTCTCTTTATAAGATCTTCAAGATTTCTTCCACCTAAATCTGTAATCGCAAATCAAGAGGGGAATTTTTTTTTTTTTTTGGTGAATTTGGGTTTGCCTTGGTCAAACCCAGTTTTGGTAATTAAACCTTAAAATGAAATTAAACATGAAAGAGGTAATGCAGAATGAAAAAATATATCTTACCACTCAACAAACACTTGAATAAACCTTGGAATGTAGATCTACAACTTGCATGAAATGGATTCAATGGATGTGGATCTTGACACTTTAATCTTGCTTGAAATAATGATTTTGAATGCTTGAATGGATCATGAAACCTACATCATCATATTAGCTCCAAAAACATGAATGATGCAAGAAGACTTTGACATGACAAGTGGATCTTGATTACTGCAATAAATCTTCAATAAATCTACCTTTGATCACTTGTGAAATGCTCTTAAAATTGCTAGGATGCTCTCTTAATAAGCTTCTAGGTTAAACATAGTGGAATAACCTTATGTTTATAGCTATATATCCTTAATTTATCAAAATTCAAATATCACAAGCCGACGTTGAAATATAGATTTTAATATGTTAAAATACCACCAAAAACATAATTTAAATTTAGGTCCTAGGTCTAAGGGAGGATCCATTCACCCCCTCGCCCATGGGTGAATGGGTCCTAGGTCCCTAAACCTAGGACACACATTTCTCAATGAGAAGTGTTATGTTAAGGCATTAATGAATGTTGGGTTTCCTCTTTGGAAAATGCAATAAAATTGGCTTGGTAAATGAATTAAAGGGCCAATTAAGGAAAAATTAAGCTCTATTAATTAAAAGATCCCTAAATACATGTGAAAGTGTAAAGAGGTACACTTTACAACACTAAAATAAGGCACAATTAAGTCCAAATTAACTAGGAGGGCCCAAACAAGTGTGAAAATGTAAAGGGATACATTTTTCCACACTAGATTTAGCCCCCACTTTAGTGAGAGGATGAGCACAAGCGCAAACTCACACTAAAGTAGATATTCAACACATATGTATGTAGCAACAACATGATTACTCAATCATACATCATCAAAGACTTAAAGGAAAGTAAAAACAAACAAGGTGGATCAAGCCTTGACTGTCCAATGCAATGTGGAACACACCTTAGTTGTTTGTCTAAAAATGTTCACAAGTGAAACACAATGTCCACTACAAAAAAAATAATGCATGCTCATTCTGGGCTAATGGAACTTTGAGCTATCCACTAGGTGAGCCCCCTAAAAGTGGCTTAGTGAGAAAGTCATGCTACGTCTATAAGCTCTCACTATACTAACTAGACCAAAGCTATCCCTCCGATAGCTCCAATAGGGCACCACAAAAATAAAACAAAAACTTCAAGATTCATAAGGTTAACAAGATATATTATGCTAAACACTTATGGACAAAATATAAATAAAGGTTTGTTCTCTTCTTAGGGAACATCGTGCCTAATGTCTCCAAGAGAGGACAAGTCAAGGATAAAATAAATATCATGTTCTTGAAGGACATCAAACCCAATGACCCCACTAAGATTAAAAGAAACATCACAAGAAGAAAGAAAATAATACAATGAAACATAAGGAATGCCAAAAAATTCAAAAATAATAATGCTAATGTATGCTCCCACTTTAAAGAAATTTCTAACACCATTGCTATGAGAAATTTTCTTTAAAGTAGCTAATAATCAATGATAATCAATAAAGAAGACATGAGAGCTTACTTAGAAAGCCCTATGCCAAGTAATATGTTTCCAAATGAAGCTATGTCATGAAGAGGGGTTTCCCCCAAAGTGCAATGCTAAAGATAACAGAGAAGGAAAAGTACGTCACATGCGAGCCAACTTAAGGCATGTTGTGCACATCTCAAGCTTGCTCTTATATATACATGGAAGGTGGTTAACTAGCCAAAAGAGACAATGACAAGTGCCATACCAAGACAAGGATACCAAACTCCTTGCCCCCCAAGGGAAATAGGTGAACCAAAAATGGATGATAATATGATGCTCCTTGCAAAAATAAAATATGGTTGCACAAATCCAAGTTTATACCCTCATGCATAGTAGTGAATATGTTATGATACTACAAATACCACATGACAAGGAGCAACAACTAATGTTATTGATTATAATGAGTAGACAAAGTATCAATTTTATGTATATCTAATGAGATATTCCCACATGTAGTATCTATTAGTTTGAGATGCACCAAATTTAATGTCTTCTTAGAAGAATATTTTGTAAGAGTGTTGATGTTAAGTGAAGGATTTTTTTATGCTTTTGTTTTTTTTAAAGGACAATAATCTAGACCACTAGTGGTTTCTTATGTGTTAGGCTCTATAGGGACAAAAATACCTTGTTCTCTAGGACCACATTCTTTTCCACTATAACCAAGTTGTTTTATAAGTTCATAACATCTTCCATAAATATTTTTCATTTATTTTGGATTTGGTGGTTGTTCGTAATCAACTTCATCAAATTTTGTTGTGTAACTTGCTTCTTCTCCTAAAGTGATTGAAGTGGATGCTTTTGAATTTTTTGTTGACATTACTCTTGGTTATTTTCCATTTTCAAATGTTCTTGTTATGATCTTAGGTTGCCCATAAAATTTATGTGTGAAATCTAAGGAACCCCAATCATCCTCCACTAACTTTTTGACTTCTTAAATATTCTTTTCTTTTTCTCTTTCTTGCATGGGTTCCACTTTTGTAGTTGATGTCGATGTTTTCAAAGGACTTTCCTTGTCTTTATCAACATGCAAACATTTTGGTTCAAGGTCGGCCTTGATTGTATACACTTTGTTGTTGTAGAAATACTTCATTATATGATGAAGAGTTGAAGGCACCCCATTCATTGCATGAAAGCAAGGTCTACCCAAGAGAAGATTATATGAAAGATTATCAGGTATGACATGAATAGGAGTTTTCAATGTATCCTTTACAATTGTAATAGCTAATGTGATCACACCAAGTGGTTGTTTTCCTATGTTATAAAATCCATGAATGGACAAAGAATTAGGTTGTATGTGGCTTTTGTCTACTCCAATCTTATCAAGAAGGTTTACACTACACACATGAAGAATCAAAATATTTTCAATGAGAGTTCTCTTTATCCCCTTCCTATTAATAATAGCTATTATCATGAAAGCTTCATTTTGTTTTTGTACTTCCAAAGGAGGGACATCACTTTGGTGGAAAACAATGTCTAAATGCATTCATTGAATTACGGATGTTATATAATTTTGTTACACACTAGGAGGGAAATAAACTTGTTGTAAGGAACTTTGAAGCATGTTATGGTAAGTAGGCGAGGCTCAAATAAGATCCCATAAGGATATCTTAGTAGGAGTATTCTTAAGTTGTTCAACAAGATTGTACTCTTTTACACTATGTAAAGGAAAATGAGGAGCACTAGGCAAGATAGGTTGAGGAAATAGTAATGAAGTGGGACTGGTTTGTGGTTTCCTATTGTTCCTTGTATTATATGTGTGAGCAACAATATTATAAATCAGTTGCTACGAAACATTGTGTTGAGGTGGTCTTAGGATAAGCATAGGTTTGTTTTGAACTTGTGGTTATTGTGAGGGTGGATAGAGGATAATTTGAGGCTTAGGTGGTTCAATATTTAAAGGATTTGTAGGAGGTCTAAGAATTAGAGGACTCTAGGGAGTTCTAATGTTCATAACCTCAACAAAATTATCCCTATTTTCATGATCTCTTAGTGAAGGGGAGTCTAATGTCACTTCATCATCTTCATCTAAGGAAGCCACATTACTATTGTTTGAAATACATGTGCCAGTGTTGTCATTTTCTTGCACCATGATAAGTTCCCTAGTAGGAGAGTTGTTAAGAGAGCAACAAATTAGATGTTCATGAATTTCAATGATTTGATCTTCTAAAATAACTTCATCAAAAATAGGGAGTTATCCATGGTTGGATTGTCTTGCTTATCAATGATGGCATTCTCTTGTATCAAATAATTCTCACAAATAGGAAAAGTGATATAAGGGGATGTGTCAATGGTCTCATCCTTGTATCCAACAATGTCTTCCCAAGTAGGAGAGGTAGGGGAAGAGAAACAAATAGATTTCTCATAACTCATTGATTGGATCTTTTAGCACCAAAATATCTTCTTCACAAATAGGAGAGATATTTAGAGGACCAAATTTGATTGTCATGATTGTCCACTATTGTATTATATTTAACTAAAAAATTCTCATAAGTGGGAGATATAAACATTTTCTTGGCATGCTTAAAAAGGTAAGATACTAACATTGTGTGCCCAAAAATGAAGAGTAATTTTATCCACCTTATGCAATGCTTCAGGAATGTAAACAATGTGTACCCAAAAATAAAAAGTACTTTTATCCAACTTATGTAAGGCTTGAGGAAAGTAAATATTGTGTATCCAAAAGTGAAAAGTAATTTTATCCAACTTATGCAAAATGTCAATAATGTAAACATTGTGTATCCAAAAGTGAAAAGTACTTTTATCCAAATTATGCAAACCATCAACAATGTAAACATTGTGTATCCAAAACTGAAAAGTAGTTTTATCCATATTATTCAAAGCTTCAAGAATGTAAACATTTTTATATTTGATGATTTTCACTACTATAAAATAATTTTGGAATGATTTAAAATGGCTACACTGAATGGATGTTTAGACCTAGATGCATAAAACAGAAACTCCTAAAACATTCTAGATTGATACAGTGGGTTACTAATAGCCTTAGGAAGTACAAAAACCACAAAAAATCTCAAAAAACATGGTTTTTATAGGCCATGAAGGACTCATTCTCCCATGGGAGAATGGGTCCTAGTACAGGGTTTTTAAAAATGAAAAATGCAATTTTTGAGTGATTATATGTGTTCTCTGTTCTAGGTCTCAGACTGTAACTTTTATAACAAGATTTTTTAGAATTTGATGTGTAAATGTAAGTGAAATTAATGGAAAATGATGAACTATATGACACTTTTTGAAATGCAATTTTGATCCAATTTTTGAATGTGAATGATTGAACATACACTAATATGAAAGTACTATGCAAAATTAGTCTAACATTGCATAAAGGGGAAAATGGGGTGTAATGAACCCACCTATTCTTCTATTTCATGCAACAAATGAGACACCTTAAGTTAAAATCCACTTTCAACCCTTAGGTGAGTAAATTCTTTGAGCAATCTTGTAATTTCCTTTATGTGTGTGAATGGGATAAACAACACTTTTGGGATACACACTAAAAATAGTAAATCAACTCAAAACTAAAATGTAAGGCCAGATCTAAGTAGATTAAACATAGAGCTAATAGTCACAATTTCTTTCACACAAATTAGATGAGTGGAGAAAACTTAAAATTGATTTAAAAAAAAGTCGCAAGGTATCATGTTCTGGCGCAAAGCATCCTAAGATAACTTTTGACATAAATGACTGAATAGGAGTTTTGGGAGAAATATTAAAAATACCAAATACATTCATTCATGATATGTAAAGATTGGATTTGATAGATTAAACACAATACTAACATAAATAGTTTATTTTAGGGTAAATGCAAGAAGATGAGTCCATGAAACATGGAATTTTTTTCCTTAAACGAAAACCCAAAATTGGCTTGAACAAAACACGATCCCATTTTTTAATAAATAGGATCCTGTTTAGGTTCAACATCCGAGCCAAAATTCAAAATGGGATCATGTTTACTAATGGGTTCCCAAGTCGTCATTTGGGAAACGAGATGTTGTATTTAACAAAACGAGATCCCGTTTTGTAAAATGTAGGATCCTGTTTTGTAAAAATTGAGATCTTGTTTTGTAAAAAATAGGATCTCGTTTTATAGTGATATTTATTTTTTAAAATAAATGAAATTGCAGTCATTTTCTCCTACGCACATAGGATCCCAATTGAGGAGAGCTAACAATGTCCTCTAGATACGAGCCCGACCCCAAATTTTTGCATTGTTCATCTTTTTTTGAAATTTTTAATATAAATTTACATTTTAGTATGTATTTTTTCAATTTCCATGGAGTTTTTTGCATTTTTATTTAGCTGTAAGAAAAGAAATGGTGATTTGTAGAAATAAAAATAAAACATGAAATGAAACCCTCAGATATTGAAAAGAAACAAAAAAATCAACGTTAAATCATAACCAAAGAAAAAAAATTACATTTTGAAACCCTAAATTGTTCAATCAAACAAAAAAAATTGCATTTGAAAACCCTAAATTGAAATGAAACAAAAAAATTGCATTTGAAAACCTTGATTGCTTTTTGAAACCCTAAATTGAAATCAAATAAAAATTGCATTTGAAAACCCTAATTTGAAATCAAACAAAAGTTTTGCATTTGAAAACCCTAATTTCTTCTTGAAACCCTAAATTGAATTCAAACAAAAAAAATTACATTTGAAAACCCTCAATTGAAAACAAACAAAAAAATTTGCATTTGAAATGTATGTTTCAAAACCAAATCCAAATGACCTGTGATATTGATTGTATGGAGACAAGTATGTAGGAATACCTATGGAAGACATTATTCCATAGATTTAGGTTGATACATAGTTAATTAGGGTCCTTGATATTGACAATGAAATAGGATTTGATAAATATTATACATTTAAATGTGTATTCATTAAGTTAGAGACATGTTGAGACACAATCAATTAAACGTTATGAACATCTAGATATAATTAGATTAGAAAACAATATGTTAAACCTTACTTGTGGGACTAGTGGATCATTAGAATTGATATAAATTATGTGTTTCTATTATGGATTATTCTCTTGATAAGTTTATTTATTTATTACCACATGATAAATTAATAGATCTAAATGTATGCATAATTTATGATGCTTCATTATGTTCTATTGAGATGTTAAATTATTATTTTTATCTTACAATGAAAAATATTTAACATTTCCTTTGGTGTTTTATATTGTTTTCTAATGGCCAATTAAAGGGAAATTGTATGTGGTACCTTAATCAAGTTAATAATATGGGACTTATGCATATATTCTCATTCATACTATCTTACAACATGATACTTTGCCATAATATGTTACAATTTAAATCATGATTGTTAAACTGAGTAGATAGTTAAATTTATATAAAGACCAGACAGTAAGTTGATATATGGATGATCATTAACATTTCCTCGCTAGAAGAGTAGAGACCTCAACATAATTTTATGATCATTAATATACTTATATAGTAGTGATATATTATATTTTTATGGATCTTCAGTGAGTAAACATGTGTGAAGCCTAGGCTCAAACCCATGTTTGTAAGGTATCTAGCTAGAGCATTATAAAACATGGTCCATGAGTTAAAGATCATTACTCAATAATTATATGGGAAAATACTCTTAAAATAACTCTACATTGACTCACCTCTTAAGGGTTTTGTTGACCTTGTTCCCAAGAATAATGTAGCTAGTTTAGGATCAATGAATCATAATTTTTCCCTATGCTTGAATGCTTAAAAATCCTCAAATTTACAATGGATGATTACCTTGATCTATATTAAATCAATCCAACTATAGTTATAGGTTATTTCCACTACTTTTATTCATAGACTTTCAAGACAATTAGGGAATGAATAGAATTTCCAATACAAATCAAGGATTCAATAGCCAAATTTTAAGATATAGCTCCAACAACTTGTCAAGACACATTTTGATTCTCTAAATATACACATTTCTATAAATTCAAGGGTAGACCATAGAGACTATCCTAAATTTTCAAAAGTGGGATAATTTAGATCTAGTTGTGTGCTTAATTCCTCGGTCATAGAAGTAATCTAAGGAAATAGTCAATCTATTCACAAATCCAAAAATATTCATAAACTAATGTTCTTGCATATGTGATGAATCAAAAATATTAACCCCCATACTTGCCATCCTATTACCCTAAACCCTAAACCGATGTCTTAAGGGGTCCTAACATGACCTACCTCTTGTTAGGGGTCTTAAGCCCTCAAAAATTTCAAGAGAGGCTTCTCATGATAAGATCATGTAAGATTATTGTTATCGCTATGATTTTGCACCCTGTTGAATATGAAATTCAACAACTCAGTGTAACATGGGAAGACCTCTCAAAGTGTGGGCTTTGATAAGTAGAGGTCAACCTCAAGAGAAGGTCGACTTCCTCTTGGTTCTCACCTAATTCTATCAATTTTTGTTGTAAGAGATAACATAAAATGAAAAATACATCCTAAGGCAATACACCATAATATTATTTGGACCTAAAACTCAGATTTCATACACTTGCATACAAAGATTGGAAAAAACAAACTTGCACAAATTATTTCTATGTGCTTTGCATAAGTATTTTATAAAGAGGCTTTAATGCTTAGGCTCTTAGGAGGAGAGAGACTTCACAGCTAAAAGCAACCTGCATTCTTGACACAGATTATAACCTGCAACATCACACTTCTTTGCAAAAAGGTATTAAAGTCATGAGACAGAGTTAAAGGAAATGAATACTATCTCACAATAACTCAATCTACTATGTGGAAATACACAATAATGTAGTAACAAGAAGGAAAAAATACTCCATTCAATGATACCCAAGGTCTGCACTGTATTCCATGTCCAAATGAGTTACAAAAGCTTGCAAGAAGTTTGACAAAGGACTCAAAAAGTCTCTAAGTCTCAATCTACATCAGAACTCACTCCAAAATGAGTTACAAAAGTGAATATAATACTCAACTCCAAGTGGTTGCACTAAAATAGGGGCTAGAAACTAACTTGGGTCAGATGCATCAAAATAGCCAAAAAATGTGCCACTAGATTCCCCTCAAAACTGTCTCCAACATATGGGGAAAGTGGGTTTGACCATGCCAAACATCTAGGCATGCAAAACCACTCCTATATTCCTGCAATTCCTCAGTAAGAAGCATAAATTCTCCTAAATGTAAGGCATATTTTGGAAAACTAAAAATAACCTTCCCTAAATTCCCTCCATGTAACAAATCAAAAAATTTCTCTACTTAACGAAATATTGAAAGCCTCCCTCATTTTTATTTAAAAATAACAATATGACTTAAGGCTTATAATTGTACCTTAAAGCCATTTGTTTTATAATAAGCACAAATGCAAATAAAATTCAGCCAATAATTTTAATAGCACATACAAGCATAAAGAATCTCATCTCCAAGGCGAGGTGGCATACAAGCTAAAGTGGCATCCATGTGTTGAGGTGGCATTGATTCCTCTATTTGTACATGTGTGGCCACTTACATAAGGTTGCAAAAGACATCATAAGGCAAGAAAATTTTCCTAAGGCATATATATCTCCAAAGGGTCACGGGGCATATATTAATTGGCATCTAATTTTCATAAAACAATGGAAAAAATTCCATATTATAGTCATCAACATCATTTAGGGTTCCAAACCCTAAAACAAAACAAAAGAAAAAATGAAAATATCATTTCATTTTTACACTAAGCTTCTTGGAGAAACTCGGTCATTGACAACCTAGGGTTTATGGAGCTCAACCATGGTGAAATATGAGGAAGGAAACATAGTTGCAGAGGCATAAACCATAAAAAGCCGACAAGGAAACTTCGAGGCAAGTTACCAATGAAAACATTGTGCTGCTTTACTTTTCTAAGAAAGAAAAGAGCTTGAATTAGAGCCACCATTAGTCAAATGTTTTAATATTTTGATTATTTTTTTTAAGTGTGGAATAATTAATGAATAAAATAACAAAAAACATTTCTTAATAAGACATTATATCAAGAGAATCAACAATAATTAATCTAATTAACACAAGAAAACTCTCGAAAGCATCATATTGCTCTCTAGATCTCCAAAGACTTATTAAGTCACTAGGATCTCATATTTTGTAAGCATTGTGACTATTAAAATTCCAATCTAGAGAATGAGATGTTGCTAAATGCAATAATCTAATCCTATATGATGATTGCTAAATGATAATGATGAAACTACTGTAATCTAAATTGACATGAAACTTGATAAAAGAAGCTACAGTGAACTATGATGCAGCCATGATATTGATTGTAAAATGATATGATTTCTATTGCTAAATGATAATGCTATTTATAAGATGCTTGATTGCTCAATTGGTGTTTCTGCAGAGTAAGTTTGCACAAGATTGGGATCCATTTCCTGTAGAAAGACGTTGTATTTATAGATTCACGACAACACATTTGTGGAGGGGTAGCACAGTAAAGGTCTGGATTTGATCTTGAGAATTTAATGGTGAAGGATGAATAATCCTGAGCTGATTATGGGGATTGTTCCTCCCCACAAAAATATTTGGCCAGATGATAGGAAGAATTAATGGAAGAAGATGAAGAAGTTTGCCTACAAATTTGTCTCCAATTTGTCTCCAAGTTTTCCCGTGAAGGTTGAGATGAATTAAATTAGATATTTCATATCTAATTTGGTAGGTGGATATGATTAGTTGTAGAATATATTTTAATTGAATATTTAGATTCATTCAATTTAGGAAAATAAGATATTTAATTTAATAAAACAAACTATAGAAGTCTATGTTTATTAAATAAATATGGAAGAAGTAAGATAATTAAATAAATCAATGTATGTGAACTTGTTTATTTAATTTAGATGAAATGATGTGATTAAGATGGAAGATAATTAAATGTAAACTTGTGACATAGATTTTGGGACCCTAATTGCTTCTCTTACACTTCTAGGGTTTTCACCTAAAAGGAGAGAGATCTAGGTCCAAAATGCTTATGTAACACTAAAATTAGGATGTATGATATGTGATATGATGTAAATGAACTTAACTAAATGAAATAGATTAATGTAAATGACTGAAAACGAATGCAAAACTAAGATTTATGCTTTGTTTGAAAACATGGTGTGATATGCAAAAAGATAGAAATAATGAACGAAAATGCAAAATTTGACTAAATAGAAGGTTGTTTCTGAGAATGTGTGAACCTGGAAAGTTGTAGAGGACTGGATAACAAACTAAAAACTTCATGAAATCTGGACTTTAGCTTACTGGGACTCATTCGCCAAGGGTGGCAAATCAGTCCTGAATTAGACCTTTTTTGAACAAAACTTGATTTCTAACTGTCGGGGACCTTAAACAACATTTAACTCAATTCTGCACCTCAGGTGGGACTCATTCACCAAGCATGGTGAATCAATCCACCTTCAAATTCCTACAAATTCAAGATTCAGATCTGCACCTTGACACTTGTACAACAAATTTTGATGGAGTTTCGATTCCAGTTCTTGAAAAATCCCTGCAAAATAGCTTAAAAGTATTGGTCGAATGGGGGGTTTTCCTTGGTCAAAGCCATAGATTGGTAATCAAACCTTGAATAGAGAAAAATATGCTAAAAACATAAGTCTTATATGTGTTAAAGACTAGGGAAGGCTGAATCATGACAAAAACCCTATTCTATTGCTCTAGAATAAGTTATGCAAGAATAATTGAAAGGATGCAAGATCTCTACCCTAGAAACCTTACAACACATGAAATATGGATAAAAAATGACATGTAAATGCTAAATAAACACAATGAAAACCTTGATATGAATATAGAGTAACAATGGAAGATGGAATCAATAGGAAACCAAGTCCTTAGGCATGATTTGGTGGCTAGTTGTACCTCTTCACCCTAGATTTCTTCATGATTCACCATAGGAATCCATCATCAACCCCTTGCAATGTTGGATCTTAACAATATAAGTGAGCTCCAAGACTTGCAAAAACCCTAGTTTGTTGTCCCAAAACTTCAACTTTTTATGATGCAACTTGTTGTTGTATGCTTTTCACTCTTAGATAATGACAATGTGTAGACAAGTGATCTCTTGTTGTGTGAAATGACTTAAAATGTGTATTTATAGACAAAAACACCTTATTTTCCTGTTAATTAGACCTAAGAGGCCGACATTCATCGGAAATAAGAATTAAATTGATAAATTCCTGCTTAATTTTGAATTTTCCCTCAAAGGGGACTCATTCACCAAGGGTGGCGAATGGGTCCCACTACTGATGTTTGAAGGTGGGTTGTTGAGATATGTTGTCATTGAGTGTTGTTTGTCGGGTTTTATGTGATTTCTCATGTGAAACAGGCCTCTAGATCAAAATAAATAGGTCTAAGGGGCCTATAAATGTTGTTTTAAAGAGGAAATGGTATGGAGGGACTCAAAAGTGGGTCTAAGTATGCATGAAATTGTCTCTTTTCTCAAGAGGGTCCAATTTTTGATAGCACAAAACTATATAAATAAATATTTCTATTTATTTAATAGTAGAGGAATTAAGGCATCAATTAATCAAATAAATCATATTTAATTAATTAGATTATCTAGACCATTTTTAGGTGTATACATTTTGCTTTTCCCATGTCAATAATTTCATTTTTCTATAGGATTCAAAGAATTTTTTTCAATAGAAATATAAAGGATTCTAAAAAAAAAACTTCTTTGTATGCACACAGGCTGGGGCCATCTATTTGCAGCTTAATACCATTTTCTCAATGCACCATTCTAGTTTGGCCCTCTTATATTTTCCTGCCTGGGTTTTCAAATAAAAAGAAAACCCCACCTGGGTTATCTCACTTCTCTCCACCACTATATTTTGAACCCCCTTTTTTTGTAGCTTCTATAGCCTGCTCATGGCTATTGGCTATCAATTTTTTTGAAGACATCGAGGGCTTGTTATTTGATAAAACCCCTTCAGGGTTTTTTATTATTTTCATTCCTATAGCTTTCATTTCTTTTCTCCTTGATAAAGACTACTTCTATAAACTGAACCCCAATGCTCTTATAATGATAGTAAGCTTATAACCTTCATTTCATGTGCCATCATTGCAAGAACGGTACTTTCTAACCATTTCATTTTCTCATGATAGTTCTAAAAATTTGATTGCAACCTTGGTGAACATCTCAAACACATTGTACCACTATCCCTTCAATCAAAGACTGTCACTTATCATTGTGACTCTAAAGCTATGACTATCTTTCTTTTGATACATTTTTTGTAGGTTTATTTACTTGCTATTTATGTGGCCTTCAACTTCCAACAATGGGTACAAACTCTCATTTTTTCCCTTGGAAATGGTGGAAACCTAGGATGAATACTAGATGCATAGGGAATATATGAGTAACTACTACTTTTTAAATGCAATACTGAATGCTTCAACACTCATTATAATTGTCACTATTTTGCAACTCAAATTGTTATCGACTATGAAAATTAGTGCATCCAATGTCATCATGCTTTGGTCTTTTGACTATTCTTAACCATTATTTAGTATTCAAGCCAATGCTACTCACTGTGGCAGCCATAACCCATCAACAAGGATTTCAAGCTTTCTATGAGACCGGTTCTTTTGATAGATAACCCTTATTGCACTGGTTGTCTAAAACCATTCACTAGATTCTAGCTCTATCATTTTACACTTGCCTCATCAGGATTCAATGATTGAAGTTCTCTTTCCATTGTATAGTCTTTCATGATTAAGTAAATTCCTTTATTGCATTTGTCTAAATAATTATTTTTCCTGATTTACACCAAGAATGGACAAAGAGTAGCATCAGTCTTCACTCAATTCACTTTGTTTGCTTGTCAATTTTAAAGCAAACAGATTTCTGCAGTATTTTGAACTAGGAACAAAATCTTTTATCTTGCTTATGGACTGTCCTTAAGGCTTTCTTGATCTCTTGGTTTCTCATGGAACAGTGAAAATTGCTTACACATTGTGGCCCCTGTTGTTTCATGGGAAGCTCATTTGTTTAGCACACAAACCTATAGTGACCTCATACATATGAATCACTTTATTGCTGAATAATCATTTGATTCTTTCATTATACTTAGTTACTGTAGCAGAGCTTTATTTGAAGTCCTTTCACTTTTGCAAACTAATTGTATTCTCCTGAGAGCATGTTTTTTTATTTAAATCTTAAATGCAAAGAATTAGATACACTATGTACCATGTACTTTGATAATTGTATGCACTGTTATGATTCCATTTTATCAATGAATATGAAGCTTCCCTACACATTGAGCTTTGTACAAACTACTTTCCTTTTTCACATATTTTGTGCTTCCTTGGATCAAGTTGGTCCCTACAATTTGCTTCATTCATTTATTATTAAATTCATTCTCTCTTCTAATTTTCTTAAGCAAGTATATGTCACTTAAGAGAGTGACAAATGACTCACTATCATAGTTGATGTATACTTGATTGAGTAGGTTAGTAAGAGATGAATTATCTAACGAGTTCCTTTCAATTTCTCTTTGAAACATAACAAAGTAGCATCTCGAGCTCAACCCTTGTGGGAGCCACATTTACCCCACGTGCTGAAATTTGATAAAACAGTAACATTGCTTTTCCTGTATCTGCACATAAAGCAAACAAGTTAGAAAAACATGTGCATACGGTTAATGTATTTGATGGTCCTATTGTTTCCTTGGACATGTAAAAATTGCATGCTTATTTAATGTACTTGAGGGTTAGTTTATACATTCATGGGTGCATGCACATGTAGTGTGAGAGACCTTCATTGCTTAGAGCACTGCTCTAAAATCATTGTAATTGCCAGATGCAGGGACTAGGAGCAGGGATCTAAGGACACAAAACAACTCAAGGTAGGAGACAAAGAAAGACAACAGACACCGAACCGGTCATCAGGAAATGACTGGCCTCTTCCCTTATATGTGCATTCTATTTTCTTTATCCATCAATGTATTAACTATTCTTCATTTCATTGAACAAGTTAGTCCCATGACTTGTGTGAGACACATATGCACTTTTGTATCAATACAGATTATTTTTTTAGAAATATTTGTGCAAATATTTTCCATATTTCATGCACTTGTATAAATGCAATAATCTATTACTATAATCTTTTAATCTTTTTTATTTTTTTTGTTTATACAATTGAATGCAATATAGGGAAGATAAATATGAAATGTACCTCTTATTCAGTTTGAAAACACTTTAGCTTAATCGACTTGAGCAAGTAACAAAAATGGGTAACAATTATAATATGAATAGATGTTGGTCAGTTGAAACAAGAGCTATCTCAATCAACTATTCCACAAGAAAATGTTTTTTGTTAACAAAAAATGGTTTTCTAAATTATTCAATTCCATTGCACAGTATGGGTATATAATTCAAAGGCTCTACTAATATTTTCTATTCCTTTATGAATACTACCTTTTTCACTAACTTGAAAGTCCATTATTCCAAGGGCCACCCAAGCTTCAACATTTTCAGGTTCTATCAAGTCCATTATTTGGAAGGAACTCATTTTGGAAGCCTTTTATGTTTTAAAATGTAACTAACAATGTAGTTATATCATGGGTAGCTCAACCAATAAAATTTTATAGAACATTGCAAGGTCTTTTGAAGACCTTTTAAAATATTAACTTTTAGTAAACACATAGAGTTGAGAAAGATAGTGATTCATTATTTACAGTTGTTTTGTAGTTTGACATTGATGTAAAAAAAATTAGTTAAAGCTAGAAGCACTATCTTGAACTTCACCAAATTTTATCCCCTTAAGCCATCAAATGTTTTTTCCTAGGAACTTACTTCATAGATTCTCTTAAACCATCCTATTACCCTAAACCCCAAACCCTAAATCCATCATTTTTTCCTAGGACCTTAATTCATAGACCCCCTTAAGCCATCTTATTACCCTAAACCCTAAACTGTAAACCCTAAACCCTAAACCCTAAAGTCATCATTTTATCCTAGGACCTTAATTTAATTTGGTTACCTTGGGAAACTTCATCAAATTTTATTCCCTTAAACCATGTCATTTTGTTCTAGGACATCACTTCATAGATCCCCTTAAGCCATCCTATTACCCTAAACCCTAAATCCCAAAGCCATCATTTTTTCCTAGGACCTTAATGAAATTTGGTTGCCTTGGGAAACTTCACCAAATTTTATTCCCTTAAGCCATGGCATTTTGTCCTAGGACCTTACTTCATAGATCCCCTTAAGCCATCATTTTGTCCTAGGACCTTAATGAAATTTGATTGTCTCAGGAAACTTCACCAAAGTTTATTTCCTTAAGCCATGCCATTTTGTCCTAGGACCTTACTTCATAGATCCCCTTAAGCCATCCTATTACCCTAAACCATCAACTCTAAACTTTAAACCCTAAATCCATTATTTTGTCCTAGGACCTTAATGAAATTTGGTTGCCTTGGGAAACTTGATCAAATTTTATTCCCTTAAGCCATGTCATTTTGTCCTAGAACCTTACTTTATATATCCCCTTAAACCATCCTATTACCCTAAACCCTAAACCTATCATTTTGTCCTAGGACCTTAATAAAATTTGGTTACCTTGGGAAACTTCAACAAATTTTATTCCCTTAAGCCATTTCATTTTGTCCTAGGACTTTACTTCATAGATCCCCTTAAGCCATCTTATTACCCTAAACCCTAAATCCATCATTTTGTCCTAGGACCTTAATTCACAGATCCCCTTAAGCCATCCTATTACCCTAAAACCTAAACACTAAAGCCATCATTTTTTCATAGGACCTTAATTCATAGTTCCCCTGAAGCCATCCTATGAGGACCACTTTAGAAGCTCCAACATAATTTCTCCTACTTTAATGTAAATTTTAATGAGATTTCACATCAAATTAATAGTTAATTGTTTTTTCATTCAAGTAACATGCCTTAGACATGAATGAGGCTTAAATATTTTATCATTTATATTCAATTAGGCCATTTATATTGAGTGGTTTAAGGGGATTTTAAAACATGTATCTTACATTTTTAAATTTCAAATATAATGCAAGTTCATTTATATCTTAGAGATCATGGATCAATTCAATAATGATGATATACATAATCCACCTTCATGCCCTCCATCTCCACCATATTCACCTCCACCTCCAACTCCACTCACTCCACCTCATAACCCCCCACCTCCACAACCTAAATTTGATGGTGCTCGCTTGCAAGAATAGATTGATGCAAATTTTAGATCCATTCAGGATCAAATCAACGCTATTTAGAATGAAGAATGTATTGCACCACCTTTGAGGCATTTTGCATCTATGATGCAAAATGTTTTCAATGTTGTTAGGTCCATGGATGTGGTCTTATATGAGCATCGACGATGGCTAGCAAAGAGGAGAAAGTATGAACTTGAAAAGGAAAACACAAAGAAATGAAGAGATGCAATAGAGAGCCACAACACTTTCTTAAGACAATGATCTTATATTTATGAATTTATGAATTTGGTTGGATGGATATTTTTAGTGATGAGTTTATGAATTTGGTTGTGGAATGGATAGTTTATGGTAATAAATTTATGAATTTGGTTGGATGGATATTTTTAGTGATGATTTTATAAATTTGGTTATAGAATGGATAGTTTTTAGTGATGAATTTATAATAGTATAATTTATGACTACTATCATAATTTCTCCCATTGGAAAAATGTAATTTACATGCCTTAGACATAAATGAGCTTTTTGTGGATATTTTACGTTTATTTTTTAGTATGTACATGTATTAAAATTACATAGTTCTAGATATTAAATTTTGAAATTTGCATGTACACATGGTAAAGTTGAATGATGTATGCATGCATTATACATCCTATTTTTTATTTTAAAAATGTATGCATCTTAAATTTTTAAAATAAAAAATAGGATGTATGCATGCATTATATATATCATGGGTCAATTTGTTCTTGATGATATCATTAATCCACCTCCTCATAAACCTCCACCTCCACCCCCTCCACCTCATAATATCCCACCTCCACCACCTACAAAATCTGATGAGGCTCTCTTATGAGCACAAATCAATGAAATGTTTCATCCATTCAAAATAAAATCAATGCTATGAAAAATAAAGCATTGACTCCACCACATGTGAGGCATTTTGCATCTACGATGCAAAATGTTGTTGATGCCATCAGGACTATTGATTCTGACTTAGATAGGCATCGACGAGATAGGGAGGAAATGAGACGATTTTATTCAGATGGTCTTTCCTATAAAAAAAATTTGGACCTAAATTTAACAGAATCCCATCTAGCACCTTGTTTTATCGATTCTAACACTCACTAGCCCATTCCTGCAACTAAATCTAGAATATCCATGAGGTGGCACATTCATCCATAAATGACTGCACATTTCTAGGATTGATGGTGGATGGTATTTGACCATCCACCACACGCTAATCTAGAGATCTCTTTATACTTTTTGAGGAAACTATATGTAGAGATTTTTTTGGAGAAAAAGTACAATTATTTTTATTTTAAATCATTTTAGGGTGTTGGTGATGGCATGCCACAATAAAGGTTAGGGGTACGAGTTGATCCCCAATTCCCCATGCATGTGAAAACTCTTGTTGCTCCTCTTTCTCCTACCATTCCTACACCTATGCATCAACGTGTGGTGATATCCACATTAGGATCTTTGGTTACACTTGTAGGAAACCTTGATGAGCGTACTTTTGCATTGACAACTGCGGAGCCTAGAGACCATGATGATGGAGTGTTCTATGGAGTTGGTCCTAGTACCACTCCATGAGTGTCGACACCCCATGTATGTACTAGTTTCCATTAGCTATGCTATGGTCCTGATCAAGCTACACCCAATTCAAGTGGACATCGAGATTCTAGTGGATCATCTAGTCACATCAGTTCATTCATAGAATTTCTTACTGCAGAGACTCACCCTGCAGATAGTGCGACATAGGTATAAATATGCATCTACATGTTGAATTTACAAGAATTTTAATGAACGTATATATATATAAATATATAATTTGCAATGTTTTAACAATAAAACTATTTGGTGTAGATGACACTCACCATAGGGGAATCATCGACTCCTTGAGTACATATGTCAACACCAGTGCTAGTCGAAAACCCTTATGGGGTATTTTGATTTCAAGTTTTTAAATTATATATGAAATATTTTTTTAACTTGACTTTCTAATTTGTAATTCAATCATGAACATGTGTTTTAAATATTTAAGTTGGTTCACGGGACTCAATTGACTTCCACGTTGATTCCACCTCAGGGGTTCTCAAGCGCTCATCCATTTTCAAGTGACTCACATCAGGTGTAGGTACATTTATATTGTAAATTATTTAACTTGTTACTATACTTAATATATGAATTTTGAATTCAATATATATGAAATGTGCATGTACAAGTAAATATTATAAGTGTTATGTCTATATGTACATATCTAGGTTGACACAACAATGAGAATTGGGATTGGATAGACATGTGATTTGTTGGCAACTCGGGAGGCATCTAATTTTCAGGTTGTTTAAAAAGTTTTGTAAAAAAATGTGTACACACTTATATATATATATATATATATATATATATATATATATATATATATATATGTCCATACATGTTAAATTATTTTTCTTTTATAGCATGAGATACATCCTATAGTTGAGCATGTAGAGATAGGTCTTGGAACAAAGGGTGCACAACTTGTTATGGTACAATTTAAATATGATAAATTATAAATTAAATTGAATTAAATCATTTTTAATCGTAGACTTACATCTAATTTCAACTTTCTTTCTCTTGTATATGTAGATTGATTCAGAGCATTTAGAGATAGGTCTAGGTGCACTAGAGCATGCAGAGCCAAATATCATGGTAATTTAATTTTATGATGAATTATAAATAAAATTTTCATTAAATCAATTTTAATCATCTTACATCTGATTTCATCTTTCTTTCTCTTGTACAAAGTGGTTCAGGTCGTCTGGGTAGTCCGCATGGTGTGAAAAGGTTTCTTGATTATAAAGACACTATGAGTTAGATGATTTCATGGGTTGTATTTGATTATTTCATGGACTACATATTTGGTTTCTCATGGACTTAATATATTGTTTCATGTCCACTTTATTTCATGGGTTGTACTTTGATGGACTTAATATATTATAAATCATGGAATTTATTATTGCTTAGTTTTAATTTACACATGTGCATTTATGCATTTTATGTGAAATTTTAATATGTAATGGATAAGACATGGCTAAGTATAAATATTTAGGATATGTCCTAATAGGACATCTTAAGGGGATGAAATACTTCAAAGTACATATCTCATATTTAAATTCAATTGATATAATTAACTTAGAATTTAGGATGACTCATCATAACAATCAAATTCTATACAATTTAAATAGTGTCAATGTTTATTTAATTCATGTCGTAATAGGATGTCTTAAGGGGTCCTAATACAACGTCTTAAGGGGATCAAAGAAGTTCTCAAAATTTGGTGAAGTTGTGCAAGGCAACCAAATTTAACAATAATATACATGATAATTAGTGACTATACAATCAAATTTAAAGTTTCAAAGTATGGTGAATCATCATAACAAATGATATAATTAATTATAAATATTTAGTGATATAAACAAGTATAATACTTTAGAGTGACTCATCATAACAAATGATATGATTAAGTATAAATATTTAGGATATAAACAAGTATTAGACTTTAGGGTGACTCATCATAACAAATTATATGATTAACTATAAATATTTAGGATATGTCCTAATAGGACATATTAAGGGGATGAAATTCTTCAAAGTACATGTCTCATATTTAATAACAATTGATATAATTAACTTAGAATTTATGATGAAACACCATAACAATCACATTCTATACATTTAAATAATGTCAATGTTTATTTAATTTATGTTGTAATATGATGTCTTAAGGGGTCCTAATACGATGTCTTAAGGGGATCAAATAAGAGTATAATTAAGTATAAATATTAAGTGATATAAACAAGTATTAGACTTTAGGGTGACTCATCATAACAAATGATATGATTAAGTATAAATATTTAGGATATGTCCTAATAGCATGTCTTAAGGGGGTGAAATTATTCAAAGTACATGTCTCATATTTAATCACAATTGATATAATTAACTTAAAATTTAGGATGACTCATCATAACAAGCACATTATACACATTTAAATACTGTCAATGTTTATTTAATTCATGTCGTAATATGATGTCTTAAGGGGTCCTAATAGGATGTCTTAAGGGGTCCTGATACGACGTCTTAAGGGGATCAAAGAAGAGTATAATTAAGTATAAATATTAAGTGATATAAACAAGTATTATACTTTAGGGTGACTCATCATAACAAATGGTATGATTAAGTATAAATATTTAGGATATGTCCTAATAGGATGTCTTAAGGGGATGAAATTCTTCAAATTACATGTATCATATTTAATTGCAATTGATATAATTAACTTAGAATTTAGGATGACTCATCATAACAATCACATTCTATACATTTAAATAGTGTCAATGTTTATTTAATTCATGTTGTAAAACGATGTCTGAAGGGGTCCTAATACGACATCTCAAGGGGATCAAAGAAGAGTATACTTAAGGATAAATATTAAGTGATATAAACAAGTATTAGAATTTAGGGTGACTCATCATAAAAAATGATATGATTAAGTATAAATATTTAGGATATGTCCTAATAGGACGCCTTAAGGGGATGTTCTTCAAATTATATGTCTCATATTTAATTGCAATTGATATATTTAACTTAGAATTTAGGATGACTCATCATAACAATCACATTCTATACATTTAAATAGTGTCAATTTTTATTTAATTCATGTCGTAATATGATGTCTTAAGGGATCCTTGTTGAGAATATTTTAAAGATAATTTAACATTGTTGTCATTGATGTCAAAACCCTAAATCTGGTAGGTTATGCTCTGGATGTTGTACATAATTAATCTATCCTATCGAGTGCTATGGTGGTATGTAGTATGGATATTATACTTGATCTAGATATGACATTGCTTCTTTTTGGGACATCTGTTGAATTCAATTGATGCCTTATAGTGAAGAATAATCTTTTGACGATGGATGTTATGCTCAAAACTTACTCTGAGTAACCTTGCTATCTGGACCTTCATGTAGCATTTGCAAGCTTTTGTATATCAAATTGTGGTTCTCCGGTTGATACCAAAATTGATGATAATCAAGATTTGGTATTGGTTGTGGCGTTCTCATCGGCTCCGAAATATATTTCATGTGATCCAAAGTTTGTTATCTTCTAATAATTATGTAATGAATGAACCTATCTTATGTATGGCCTATCTTTGGTCCCTTCGTAACATGATAATAAAATCTTTGTGTATGACCTATCTTTTGGGTCTAGTCCTAGCGTGCAAGGTCTTATTGAATATCTCAAGGTTGTTCTTCATGCCAACATGTTTCGTGGTGATCTAATTCAAATTATATTTGATCGAATTGGAAGATTATGAAGACATTGTGTTTGGCTGACCTTAGAGATTGAGATGACATGGAATGGTATAAGGTTGTTTTTGTCTGATGAAATGCGAAGTGTGGAGTATGATGTGTGCGAGTAGATAAAAGGTGTGAAGGAAGAATAAATCTATTTTGCAGAGTTTGTGCGAATAATTTGTGTACATGTTTTTTATCAGATCTACTACAGACAAATATTATGCCCTTAACCGAAACTAAACTCATGCATATGTAGATGAAACTTCATTAGTTCACTTTTGTTAGTGAGACTAATTTGTAATCTACTATTTTGTATTTGGGCAGTGAGCCCACCGACAATGAGCCACCCTGCAGTGAGCAACTTGGCAATGAGCCCTTGTAAAAATAACCTTTATTGGTGTCATGTTAATCGATGCTTTATAATTGATAATTAGCATTCTTCATGTTTTTTTCCTTCTTGGGTTTCCATGTAAATTTTGGTGTTCATTGTGCATGGTGTTGATTTATGCTTTCATGTTCATTTCTATTAGTTGATTATCTAATTGATCTTGTTTTCTTTATATTAATTAAAGTTAAGAAAATTGTTTTGGGATAACTAATTCACCCCCCTCTCAGTTATTTAGGCTATCAAAAATTGGTATCAGAGCCTGGTCCCTTGGAGATAGAGGTTAACCACTTGAGGGAGATTTTAGCAGTATGAACAGATGGCAAGAGCTTATCAATTTAAGGAAGAACTAAAAGAAAATATCAAACAATTATATTGCAAAGATAAGGGAGCAAATATAGGAGTTTAAAGAAAGACACAAAGACGTTAGCCATGAATCAAAAGAGTCAAAGGAAATCATTGTGTATTTAAAGAAAAAAATGGAAGAATGGAAGAAGACTAAAGAAAATTTCAAAAATACCATCAAATAGAAATCAAAAGAAAATGAAAAGTTAGATCAAGAATTAAGAAGGCTGAAAACATAAGAAAAAGTGTGTGAAAGCAGCATAATTTTGGATCAACTCCTATCCCTACAAAAATGTCACAAGGATAAGGGAAGACTTGGATTCACTGGTGATACCTCAAATCAGGATACTAAGGGTGAAGACAAAGTTGTTGAAGCTGAAGCAAGATCTAGTGTAACAAGCAAGGTTCAAAACCCTAGAAAACCTAAAATACCTCCGAGCAGGAAACCAAATGCTCAAAGGTACTTATCATTCAATGGTCACTGTTTTCTATGCAAAAATTTTGGACATAAGGTTGTAGAATGTAGGAGCAAGATGGAACTAAGTATTCAATGCTTTAACTGTCACAAGTTTGGTGACAAAGAAATTCATTGTAGAAGTGAATTATCTAATCTGACAAGAAGGAATGGAATGAATAATATCTTTCATGGAAATTTCTATTCATGTCATGGTTATGGTCACAAAGCTAATCAGTGCAAACCTTGGGTTCACTAAGTCAAGTTGGGACAAAGATGTTTCAAATGCAGTCAACTCGAACATTATGCTAACACATGCAAATATATTGTTCCGGAAAAACTTGAGAACAAAAAGGTTGTAGAATCAGATAGATCTGAGAGGAAGACAGTCGCAGTTTGGAGGAAGAAGAAACAAGTGTGGAGGACACTTCCTTGGTACCGGATCTTGATACTTTCCCTATAGGTATCTGAGCAAATCTGCCTTGGCTCAAGGGATGTTTTGCATTGCATATCCTATCAGTTCCCCCTCTCCGAAGTAATGTTGATGTGATTTTCAACATGATTAAAGTTTGATTTGGTTGATGATATATGATGAATCTTGATCCAGATGATTGACAGGAAAAGTACAACTATTGGTGTCATCAATTTGCACTTTTGGTGGTGAAATCATTATTAGTAATTAAGAATAAAATGAGGGAATTTTCAAAATCATTCTAGAAAGTTTGCAAAGGAGAAGAAGTTTTGTTGAGCAATAAAAATTTTCAGGAAGCTAAGCGCGATGATGGAATTTGTTGATAGAGGATTGAGTGGTGGTATTCCACTAAGGCTGAAGGGAGTTGAGTTGGATGAGTTTGATCATTGGAAGATGAAGGAAATGGAACTAGGGTTGAAAATGGATGAATTGTAGAACGTAAATACTTCGGGTATGGATTTATGGGGAGAATTTCCCTGGTTTGTAGACAAATAATATATCTTGTTCTTGTTGAGTTGATTCAAGGATGGAAACATTGTTTTGGACAAACCCTATCCGATCAAAAAGGAATCCATAGAAACTATTACTGGTATGTGTAGCATTGGTGACCTCCTTGGGAAGAAAATGGTGAAATACAGAGACATGGAGGAACTTACTGGCATCAACAAAGACCCCCAAGCTCTACTAATAAATACCCTTGTTAATCATGCAATAAGGTATGTTGCTTACGACATCTCCTATAAAATCTATTTCAGAAATTGCGAAGGTTCTACTTTGGCTATTGATGTATATCTTTCACACATGATGGTGAAGGAAAAAAAGTAGTTTAATTTGTGTAGCCTAATGATGGAAAACCTAATTGAGAATGTGAGAATGTCCTTGGTTGAGAGTTACCCTTCCCAGTTTGGCTCTCTACTCATTTGTTTGGTATTTTACCTTCTAAGTTCGCTACTAGGAAAGGAGAATGTTAAGTGGAAGTTTGACATTCATGTCGGAAAGCAAGTCCACAAGTATTTTGAATGTATGGGAGATAAGGCAGGTGCATGCAAAATGTATTTCTCACCTTGTAGATGAATCTATGCTCTGATGTGATAGTATCCAGCCAGTTTGAGGAGGGTTCCTCCTCCGGTAAGAAGTTAGAAGTTGTTATTGGTGCTTCCTCTCCAGAACCAAAAAGGAGGAAAGTTGATACAGAAGATGTCATCACTATCTCAGAAGAAAATGAGAATGAAGAAGAGTCTCTACCTGGATATGATATTGTCGATCTAGATGATATTCGGTCAGTGTTAGATGAAGGTGATATGAAGAAGGTTGGTGAATTGTGGTGTTCCAACTCTCCAATAAGAATGCTTAAAATTAATGATGCTTTGGTTGAATATCTACTCAAAAATATTATTACTGTTTTAGATGTTTCTAACTCATTACCAGATGATTTAGTAGAAGTTGTTGAAGAAAGGATGTTTTTGGAAGGACCTGAACCTGACATAAGTTCAAAGCTATGATTGAGAGAAGATGTGTCAAAGCTAAACAAGATTTATCTAAATACATCTGTGAGACAAGAGAATGCATCAAGCAGATGTCTGACATCTACAAGTATTATCTTCGGTGACTTGTTGCTGTTGATAATTTTAGAAGCATAATTGAAGCTATTGAATTTGAGATGAATAACATTGGAAATGCTTTTGATTTCTTCAAAGAAAAAGATGGAGAACAATGGATCAAATTTGGTGAGTTGCAAGCGGAGTTATTGATTGTTCAAAGATAGAAGGGAGACTTGGTTAGAACTTTCTAGTTGGTAAAGGAAATTGTTGAGGTCTGGTTGGATCATCTCTCTAGGATACTCTCTGAAGCAGAAGATTGTGAATGACAGTACGTATCTCAGGACCGATAATCCTCATTCATGTTGTTGACTATGTTGGATAGTATGAGTGCAAGAATGGTTTCTGCAGTGCTAGCTTGGAAAAGAAATCTTCCAATTATGAGAGAAAGGTACAAGATAAATTTTCATGTGAAAAGTGTTATTTTTACTTGAGCTCCCGAATGTTTTAATTTTGGCCCTTTTCCTTTGATGGAAGAAAGGGGGAGAAAAATGAAGAGAAAAATAAAAAACAAAAGAGGTATTGAATTGCTAGACAAAGGGGAAGTTCTTGGAGTTTTGTTGAAGTTTGTGGTTTTGGAGTTGGTGTCTTAAAGTTTTGTATTTTTCAGTTTTTGTTGTTTTTCCATCAATGCCAAAGGGGGAGATTGTTGAGAAGTTTTTGAAGATAATTTATCATTGTTGTCATTGATGTCAGAAACCTAGATTTGGAAGGTTATGCTTTGGATGTTGTATAGACTTAGTCTATCCCATCTAGTGATATGGTGGTACGTAGTATGGATATTATCCTTGATTCAGATATGGAATTACTTCTTTTTGGGACATTTGTTGAATTTAGTTGATACAGTATAATGAATACTAATCTTTTGATGATTGTTGTTGTGCTCAAAGCTTACTCCGGGTAACCTTGCTATCTTGAACTTCATGTAGCATGTTGCAAGATTTTGTATATCAAATTGTGGTTCTTCGGTCAACACTAAAATTTATGATAATCAAGATTTGGTCTTGGTTGTCTGGTCGAGAATAATTTGTAATCTGTTATTTTGTATTTGGGCAGTGAGCCCATCGACAGTGAGCCACCCTACAATGAGCAACTTGGGAGTGAGCCCTTGTAAAATTCACCTTAATGGATATCACCTTAACCGGTGCAAGTTATAATTGAGAATTAGCATTCTTCATGGTTTTTCCCTTCTTGGGTTTCCACATAAATTTTGGTGTTCATTGTGCATGGTGTTGATTTGTGATTTCATATTCATTTCTATTAGTGGATTATTTGATTGATCTTGTTTGCTTCAAATTAATTAAAGTTAATAAAATTATTTTGGGATAACTGATTCACCCCCCCTCTCAGTTATCTAGGTTGTTCAACAATCCTAATAGGATGTCTTAGGGGGTCCTAATACGACATCTTAAGGGGATCAAATAAGTTCTCAAAATTTGGTGAAGTTGCCCAAGGAAACCAAATTTAACAATAATATACATGATATTTAGTGATTATAAAACCAAATTCAAAGTTTTAGAGTAGGAAAAAATGCACATTTAACAAACAAAATATATAGAATATTGACTTTGATACATAAAAGTGTAGAGTATAATTGTGTATGTACATGTATACAAATTTGTACAAAATGTGTAATTGTGTAATTATGTATGTACATATATGTTAACTCAAAACAATGTTTACAAAATTTGGCTATGCCATCTCAAGAAAATATGAAACTTGTGCCCAAAATGTAGTAGGTCTTCATGCCACTTGATATCAAAATGATACAAGCAATATCAATGAAATATTCAAAGCATGTATTTTAATTTATATAAAACTATCTATCTTTACACAACTTGTACTTGTATTTAAATATAATTTAACTAAATAATTACTTGTTTTCGTATTAGGTATTTTTGTAGCCAAGTTCCAAAAACCACCACCGATCCTATTGGATAACATGATAGCCATCATCAAAGAAGTTCTCAAAATTTGCTTAAGGGGATCTAAGAAGTTCTCAAAATTTTCTTAAGGGGATCAAAAAATTGTTATCAAAATTTGCTTAAGGGGATGTCTTAAGGGGATCACCATACTATTCAATAATGATAGCCATCATCATCTTCTTGAGGTGCTATTAACTTATGTTTAGTCTCCACACAATGAGCCAACCAATATTCCATTTCCTCTTCATTCTCCTCAAGTGCAACAATAACATACACATGTCCTGCAAACAAAATTTGATTTTAACTTGCACATGTCCATATAATTTGACCAATCTACATACATCCATTCATATGTATATAAATAAATAAAAGTATTAAAAAATAGTAATAAAGTGAAATAAAATTAAATAAATTGAATTAAATTACCTTCTTGTACAAGGTTTGAAACACAGTCATAGTCGTTTGATGCAAACACTTGATCATTGTCTTCAATTGTTGTTTCATATTGATCATGTGCTTGTGCAGGTGTCAATGATCTTTGCTTCCACTCTTCAACCCATTATGTATTTTCACATGCTTCCCAATCTCCTGAAATACAAACTAACAAAAACATGCAAGCTCCCTTGTCGAGATAGTCCATATTCTTGTATTTGAACTCTTAAATGAATTCCATTTAGTAATCCATTGATTGTATCGCAATAAGTCTAGGTAGAATATTCTCTTCTTCCAACCAAAATAATTGATGAATTATAGAGTACTCGCTTGGAGTAGGTGTAGATAATCTTGTATTGCACCAATCCAAAATCCCACATGCATGTTTAAATTTTCCTACATCCTCAAATTTCAATTGTTCTCTAGCAATAATTCTTTTAACACACACACCAGCTCCATCATGTTCTCCTTTACCATGCCAGCTTCAAAAAAATTCCACATATGTTGAACATTATGTTCCTTTTGAACCCTACTTAACCAATAGAACATTTAAGCATTCTTGAATTGTCTCGTATAGTTATCTGACCATATGAGATGTTTTCTCATTTGGATTCCTCTTTCTCTTAAATTTGTATTAAATATATTGAAATAGTATTAAACAAACTCTAATAAGTGTAATCAGTTGTCACTCAAATAGAAATGATACTCCCTCAAAAAACTTCTATCATCCTATGTGCTATCATTTGCATATCTACAAACAATATGAACAAACATAGCCACTTGCACTGAATTGTAATATTGTGATTGGATTTCCTCTTGCGGAGCTAGAGTACACTTTTCTGCAAAATCAACCACTAATAGTATAGTACCAACTAGAAATATGTTTCCACATGCATGAAATTGGCCATCAAGACATTGAGCATGTTGAGAGTGTGTGACATAATTTGGTACAATATTATTCTCAAATTCTGATATGAATTCATGTACACTAACTTGTTTAGTAACTAAATCACAATGCTTTCCAATTTTTCCATCTTTTAAAGAATAGTCAACATTCTTAAATATCTTAACATCCACTAATTGTTGTCCAAAATCATTATCAACACTTTCATGCATACAAACTAGCTTAAGAATGAAATATTGCCACAACTTGTGCATTGTCCAAAAATACAAGAACTTAAATAAAATAATTTCCCATTAGATCTTTCACAAAACAAACTTGATATAAACTCCCTTTTTATTTTAGGTGGCATATTAATACTGCATTCTTGCATAATCATGTTAGTATGCAAAGTACAATGTATATATTGAAAAACATCATAAAAATAATGAAATTGAACATGTGTTTTACAACAACAAGATATTCATTTCTTATTAATTCTTACATACCAAGGTTTACATTTTTCAAAAGACCTTTGAATTATTTTAATATTATTAGGTAACATTAAATAACCATAAAATTTTCTATAAAATTTAGTTTGTGTTGTATCTAATAGGTGTTTTGGATGAGGATCATGAACTTTGGACCCCACTCTTAATTTTAAAACATCTCTAACATTAGATGATACCCTAGTATTATCATGTCAATATTTTTCAATCAAAGATTTGATTTCAATATTTAATTTCATGTGAGACCTCAGGAGTTGACCACTAAAACTCCAACATTGGTTGATTGGATCATTTTCTATACTTTCTCTTCTTTTTTGTCGCTCTTAGCAATGTTTTAGGATGCATTTTTAGAATTTCACTAATATTGCTTACTATTCTTTTATTCAAATTTTCTTTATTAACTATAACAGTTGTTATAGCTCTTCTTGTTGCATTCTTATCTCTAGATCGACTATTTTTTCCAATAGAATCAATGGCACTAGCAACAATAGACATAGCATGTTTTAGTGATTAATCTTTTCTTCTTGGTTTAACAAAAATGCCTAAATTTTTCATCACTTTTATCATTTACCACATTCTCATCAATTGCATCATTAGTTGACATTGAAATAAAATTTATTTATGATAAAAGAATTATTTGTATAATCTGTTTGCATGCATTCTTATTTGTCTCCAAGAAATCTTACCAAGAAGATTATCCAAAACAACACTTTCAATTTTTTTTAAAAAAAAAAATTATTTTCAACATCACATCCTAGATTTTCATTTTCATTTTCAACTTCAAAACAATTTTCATTTTCATCAACAAAACGGTTTTCATTTTCATTTTCAATAAAAGGATTTTAATTTTCATTTTCAATAAAAGGATTTTCATTTTCATTTTCAATAAAAGGATTTTCATTTTCATTTTCAACAAAAAAATGGTTTTCATTTTCATTTTCATTTTCAACAACAAAACTATTTTTATCTTCATTTTCAACAACAAATTGATTTTATTTTCATTTTCAACAATAATTTGACTCAAATCTTGATCTCTATAACTATTATTGATGTCAACATTGCTATATCCAACTTCTTTTAAATCTCCCATTTCTATTTCATTCAAAGGTGTATTTGAAGACGTACCTAGGTTTGTGCCTATTGAAACATTCTCCATAGCATTGAAAGGGATATTTGAAGACATACCAAGGGTAGTTTGTATAATTGTATTAGTTTCCACATTCACCACTTGCAAATTTGCATCATCTACATCCATGGTATCCTCAATGTTTTACCTTCAATAGCTGTGGAATTGGATGCTTCAACATCATTCATTGATCGAATCCTCATTCTTCTATCTCTTTGTATTTTTTCCTCCTCTTTCTTTGCTTGAATTTCTTCAGGGGACAATACCTTCCTATCTTTCCTCTTATTTCGACATTGTGATCCCATGATTAAAAAATTCTAAAGTATGTACAAATGAATGTCAAAAACTTGAAAGTCTCTCTTCTTTGTTCCTCCTTCAAACTAGTAGCAATTGAAAAAAAATTCCTCTTTCTCCTTCAAACAAGTAGCACTTGAACAAAATTCCTCTTCCTCCTTCAAACAAGTAGCAATTGAACACAATTCCTTTTTATCCTTCAAAAAAATAGCAATTGAACAAAATTCCTCTTCCTCCTTCAAACAAGTAGCAATTGAACAAAATTCCTCTTCCTCCTTCAAACAAGTAGCTATTGAACAAAATTTCTCTTCCTCCTTCAAACAAGTAGCAATTGAACAAAATTCCTCTCTAACAATGTCCCAATGATGCCTCCTTTCAATTTTTTTTAAAAAATCCCAAGTTTAAGATCCTCTACAAGATAAAAGTTGATAGAAAATAGGGAATATGTCGCTATCAGCCATATAGAGCATGTTGTAGACCTAAAATGTACTTGAACTTGACAGTAAAATTTAAAAAAGGTCAAAAATAACTTAGGATCTTGTTTAATAAACATGATCCCACTTTATAAATCAGGATCCTATTTAGTAAATTGGATCCTGTTTATTAAATGAGATCCCAATCCCTTTTCAATGGATGAATGGGAAACAGGGTTATGTTTAGTAAGCAAGATCTTGTTTTGTGAAATTTGAATTATTTGTCAGGTTTTTTCTTTGTTAATAGGTTCAGGAAAATGTTTGGGGACTCAAATCTAGGCCCTAGACCTGGTTTGACCTGCAAGTTCAAGGTCCTAGTGCAATGTCACAAGAAAGTAGTGACTTTGGGCATATGTCTGAAGACTTTTTTTGCAGAATTTTTTGACAAAATTAAAACCCATTATAGATGAGATAGTGTAGATTCCAAATATGTAATTCTTTTACAATTGGACTATTTTTCCTATTTTTCAATTAATTTATGATGAAACAGGTCCATAAACTTGAATTATTAGGCTTTTTTAGTATTTTAATAACTTTTTATTAACATATTTTTTTGAAAAATAAATTGTACGAAAGCATACTTGAGACAATTCATTTAAATTTGAAAAAAAATAAAAAAATGATAAATTTAGGTCATCTTATGCATGATGTACACGATGATTTTTTAAAACACCAAATATGGCCACTAAAAAATTAACGAAAAAATATTCAATAAAAAATTACAAAAAAATGTGATTATTTAGGTCAAAATATGGATGACGTACACATGCATGGTATGGTAAAAAAAAGAGACTTTTAAATAGTGGTTTTTAGAAACACCTATTGAAAATCAATCTGTATAATCTAGGTATTGACATAAATTACACATTTGGAAACTAGACTCTGAGTACTACATTTTATGATCAGTGAATTTTTTCAAGATTCCATCTCTATGTGCTTCAAATCTTAAGGTCAAATGTGTTGAATTCTGAAAATCAAGGAAAACACTTCCACTTTTTGGCCAAAAAGTGGACTTACCTTCTTGCCAACACCCTTCATGCAGATCAGATAAAGGGAAAATCTTGTGCACCTATTATTAAATGTTGTTTCCAAAAGTTATTTGAGGACTCATTTTCCATATGGCGAATGGGTCCTTTGTAAGGATTTTCAAAATTAATTTCTAGGTCCTTGCTCCTATGTCTGCACTTCTAGATTCCCAAATTTCACAATCAAATAGTCAGAAATAAATTTGGGATCTAAGTTTCCATGAGATGAAATTTTTTGCAACTTTGACAACTTCTTCAATTTTTCTCTTTAAAAGATCTTCAAGATTTCTTCCACCTAAATCTACAGTAACAAATCAACAGGGATTTTTTTTTGTTTTTGGTGAATGGGGATTTTCCTTGGTCAAACCCCATTTTGGTAATTAAACCTTGAAATGAAATTAAACATGAAAGAGGGAATGGAGAATGAAAAAATATATGTTACCACTCAAAAAACCCTTGAATAAACCTTGGAATATAGATCTGCAACTTGCATGAAATGGCTTCAATGGATGTGGATCTTGTCACTTCAATCTTCCTTGAAATAATGATTTGGAATGTTTGAATGAATCATGAAACCTACATCATCATATTAGCTCCAAAAACATGCATGATGCAAGAAGACTTTGACATGACAAGTGGATCTTGATTGCTGCAATAAATCTACCTTTGAATGGATTTGACACTTGTGAAATGCTCTTGAAATTTCTAGGATTCTCTCTTGAAAATATTCTAGGTGAAACATAGTGGAATAACATTATATTTTTGGGTATGTATCCTTAATTTCCCGAAATTCAAATATCACAAGCTGACATTGAAATATAGATTTGAATATGTTAAAATACCACCAAAAACATAATTTAAATTTAGGTCTTAGGTCTAAGGGAGGACCCATTTTCCCATGGGTGAATGGGTCGTAGGTCCCTAAACCTAGGACACATATTGCTCAATGAGAATTTTAATGTTAAGGCATTAATGAATGCCAGGTTTCCTCTTTAGAAAATGCAATAAAATAGGCTTGATAAATGAATTAAAGGGCCAATTAAGGATAATTAATCTCAATTAATTAAAGGATCCTTAAATAAGTGTGAAAGTGTAAAGGGGTACACTTTACAACACTAAATAAGGCACAATTAAGTCCAAATTAACTAGGAGGGCCCAAACAAGTCTGAAAATGTAAAGGGATACATTTTTCTACACTACAAAAGCATAGAAAAATAGAAGAGACATTGATATATGTGGGGAAAACCCTTCCAATAAAAATACTTCACTCCAAATCATGGGCCAATGTATTATTTAAAAATATATAATAATTACAATACACTTCCATGATCTTGCATTAACAAGGAGAATATCATCTTTCTCCTTTGAAGGAAATACAACAATATAACTTGCAATGGAAACTCCACAATGTCTCTATCTTAAGTCCTCAATATATAAAATCAATAAGGCCCAAAAATGTACTAAAAGGAATTAGCATAGCCCCAAACAAGGTCCAAAAAACCATGGAAATAATTATTATGACCTATACTACTTTTGACTTATTATTTATCATTTACTTCTATTAAAAATATGCTCTATGATGCATCATAAGTCAATCATAGAATGTGTCATTACTAACTCTCACATATTGCAATGTTATAATGATATTAGATGATCTTACAACTTCTTATACACATGTCATACAAAGTCATACACATTAAATAATATCCAAGTCATATGTGGGACACCCCATTTCTAAAATGAGGGAAAAACAATAAATAAATATTTTAAACATTATTGGACTTGCAATGTGTGTTAGGACTCAATCTTGCAATGTAAAATTTTCTCTTGAGTCACTTCCCTTTGTGTGTCTTGACCCTATTTAGCGCAAAATTAATAATTGATTTGATAAATATTTGTGTGTGTCTTGAGTTGTTAAATATGCCTAAGCATGGTATTTTGGCATTCCCCACATGCTTATAATGCATTGCAATTTCCAAAATTTCAAAAATTATTCTAAAAATTTAGGTTGAGGTCAAATTGTCTAAGTCTATGAAAATTGTCAAAGTTTTCAGAGTTTTCTTACTAGGCATGACTTTCTACTCGCCTCCACTTCCCTTTGTTCCTTGTTAGTCCTTTGAACTTGTTCATCTAGTCATAAGTTTTCCTTGATGCTTAAAGGTCTTATTCTCCTTTATTTTTGTCAAGCTTCAAACCCCCCTCTCTCATCAAGTCACCTACCTAAAGTTTGAATTTTCCTTTATAGCTATCAACCTATCAGAATTTACATGCTTGAGTAACCTTTCCTTGATCCTCACGATCTCAAATCCCAACCATTTACAGTAGGACTACATCTATCAAAGTTGGGCCTTTTCCCTTCCCTTTCTTTGGGTATTTGTCATAAGATACTTTCAAATCTTGATCCCTGACACTTTGATATACATAACCTTTTTGGATTGCTTGTTTGGACTTCTCCCATTCCACATAACTTAATGGTATAAGTTCCTTACCACCTCCAGTCCTTAACACCCTAACCAAAGGTATATCATATGAGCTATCCTCGGTCTCCAATAAGTTTGAAACTCCTACATTTTTCATTTTTTAACTTGACCTACCTTCTCGTACACCTAAAATACCATTTTTTGACTAGGTTTGATGTCTTGACACTCTAGATTAGGGTTTCTCTCACCTAAAAACCACTATTCATCAAAAGTGGCATGGATTTGCATGTTGATTGTAGAAACAAAGGAAGAGATGACCTAGAAATAAAAAAAATGTACTTGATGGGTCTCTAACACCATAATATTGAATCATATAATACATGAAATTCATTTTTTAAGTTCACAAGTGTAGATTTGAAAGGAATAAAATATCTTAACTAAATTGTGTTGTATTTATTATAGAAATTAGGTTTTTCTCAATCTATCTTCTTCACGCCCTTCCTTGGGGACATCTACAATAGATTCCTCAACTTCTCCATATCATTTCACTCTAAATCTATAGGAATCATAATGTAGTAGTGATTTTCAATTTTGCACAAATTTTATCAATGATTCCTACATGGATTTTGCCTCATTCTTGGTAGTTTTCATGCAATTTGAATGCAATTTAAGGCATTTGGATGATAGTAGGTAGGAGAAGATAGTTTTCATATGCCATTTGAGTTTTTTTCATCTTAAGGCTTCCTTGAGAAGGTTGGGTACTAGAATGAAATATCTACATATACCAATGAGTTATTCATGCAAAGTTTTGGTTGTCAAACCATTTTTAGAGTATGGTAAACCTTGCAACTTATTTGAGGGAATGAAACTTTGAATGTGTATCTATGAATAAAAATATATGTTTGTAATACTATAGGAATGGTTTGATACTACACACATATTTAGTAATGAATGTTATCATGGTTGTTTGGAGCAATGTAGGAGAATATTGCAATCACAATTATGTATTTACTCTTCACATTTTCTAGCATGAATGGGACAGGGTTTGGTGTGTGTGTGACATCATCTAGTGTATTGTTTTTTTTGTAATAACCATTATTTTATTCCATATGGGGTATTCTAGTTTTCATTATAGATTTTTTAAGTATGATCATTGCTAAAATGTAATATTTGGTTACCATATGACTATAAACCTAGTTTTGTTGATGCTCTTCTAAGTGAATTTTATTTACTCTTTTCTATTAATACTTTTTGGTTCAAAACCAAACACTCTTATTCAAGCAACATCTATGTTCTAGTTAGTCATATGTTTATATTAGGTTTTATGCATGTTATTAAGTATTTATTTTTACAAAATGAGGGTAAATATTAAGTGGAATCTATCTATATGTTAGTGTGCAAACCATTACATTTGATTTTATCTCTTAACATGATCAAAACAGTCTTGTTCCATATGTTGCCAAAAATATCCCATGTTGATTAAATTTTGAACTAACGATCTTCCCCCAAAATGCCCCCCACAAGCACCATTATGAGCTTCCTCAAGGGCTATAGGGATCTTTGATTGTTTAAGGAATCCAAGAAAGAGACCATCAAAGGATCATCTATACAAGACATCAAATAATATTATGTATCTCGTAGCAAGTTTTCGAATACGAGCTCTAGTGTTTTTAGTGATTGGCTCGAGAAAGGTACCTTCTTTTTAAGTAATTGAATATCGTTGTGTACCATTCACTTGAGACATCAATATTGGTCACTAACACTTCTTTTATATTTTCATCTATCGGCGCTTTTGTGATTTTGTGAACTAAAAATGTGAAGTCGATAGAAGAATCTTCAAGAGACACAAGGGAAGAAACACTTGCCAATGCATTTGCAGGCCAATTATCCTTTCATGGAATATTATCAATGGTATACAATCCAAATTGTTCTAGTGATGTAATTATAAGGTCTTTATATCGATATAACTTATCATGTTTTTCTTGATATGATCTATTTATTTGTTTAATGACCAATTGAGAATCGCCAAATATATGAATGTATTGAATACCTAAGGATAAGGCCACACATATTCTGACAAGCAGGGCCTCATATTTTGTAGTGTTATTCGTGCATAATAATTTCAAATGGTAAGATAATGGAATAGGATTTCCTAAAGGAGGAATTAATATAACCCCCGCTCCAGAGCTAGTTCGACACTCAGAACCATCAAAATACAATTCCCATGTGTCCTTTTTAGTTGTCAACACACTTTCATTAGGGAATGAGTCATGATTAGGTGATGTTAATGGTGAAGGGGTGTTAGCTAAATGGTCAGTCAAGGCTTTCCTTTTATTTCCTTTTGAGGAATAAATTTAAGATCAAACTCGGTTAACAACATTATTAAGCTAAATGTCTTGAAAAAATTGTTTTAGCAATAAGGTGTTTCAAAGGATCAAACTTTGTAACAACATGCACTTTTACATTTAATAAATAGTGTCTCAATTTACTAGTAGCAAACACAAGAGCCAAACATTATTTTTCTATTGTGGTATACCGAGTTTCATAGACAATTAAAGTACACTAGTAGAATTTGGCAAATAAATGACTACGTGACTAAAATTTTTAGTCACGTGACTAAATTCTACTAATTTTTTGCAATCACAGCTATAAATGACTAAATAAATGACTAATTTGATCATGGGGTGAAAAACCCAACTAAATAATTAGTCACACAAATATAAATGACTAAATAAATGACTAATTTGATCATGGGTTAAAAAACACAACTAAATAATTAGTCACTCAAATAAAAATGACTAAATAATTAGTCACACAAATAATTCGGTCCTACAATCATGTCAGATAACATATAATTCTACCAGTGATTCAATAAGAGTTATGGTACACGTAATACATATAAATTATCAATTATTTCAATCCATTTGAATATATCATTTAAGGAATAAAGAATCAATAGTCCTATTCCCATTGTCCGCCATGATGGGGTTAGAGAGGAAACGTTTTAGGGAGCCTTAACTTCACCACATCTAAACCCAAGACCCTAAAGTATGTTGGGGAGCCCTAATCTAGATTTGTCTAAATTTATTTCATTCCATTATTTAGCATTTATTATTAATTTTTTAAGCTAGCTGCATGCAACTAGAATTTGTAGCACATGCATGCACAAAAACACTCTCTAACATATTAACAAACATATAGTTTTCTATCAGCCCAATCCTTGAACCTCCTTTAGGTGCAAGTGTTAGTATATATTCCTCTCTATATATAGAATTGTCTCCCCCTCTATCTCTCTTTCTTTTTCCTAATCTCTCTAAAGATCAATTAAACTATCATATTATTTATATATTAATTTATTTTTTTCTATATAAGAATATATTAATTATTAATTATGATAATTTTATATTTATATTTAATATTTTTTTATTATAGAATACAATATATATATAATATATTAATTATATTTTATATTTACGCCAAGATGTATCCTATTTGAAAATGACCAACCTGAATTCTACTATCAACGGTTAAGAAATAACTAGAAATAATGCAAGACAAAAAAAATAAAATAAAAAAATAATGCAAGACGGTTCAGTTAATCTGTCCCGTTGAATTGTCTCTTGCCCTTTTTTAACCTTTGTCATTTTCCGACAGTTCTAATTTTCTACTTTTATCAATCCTTTCCCGTTGCCATGAAATTTCTTAATAAGTGAACGGCCGTAGAGACAAAATTAGTTTTAAATTTTTTATAATTCACAAAATTACTTTTATGGGGTTAAATAATTCCGCATGTGAAATTTGAAAGAAATGGTAAGAGATTTTTCGGTAATAATTTTAGTAGATGTCCAGGATAATAATTATGGTGATATATAATTAATTATTATTAAGATATTTTAAATATATATTTCAAAGAAATATATTTTTGATGATAATATTAATTAGATATTTTAAATATATTTATTTAAAAGATATTTGTAGTGTTTATATTATTTTTTATTTAATATAAATTAGATTTTAATAAGATTAAAAAATATAAAATTATGTTTTATTCATGAAGAGTTATTTTATTTATTACATATTTTTTTTAAAATCGTGTTTTACTTTTAATGAAATTATTTTATTTGATACATATTTAAAATCTTTGGTGTATGTTATTATAGAACCATTTTATTTACTTATGAATTCAAGAATATTAATATCTTTAAAAACAAAACAAAAAGAAATTAGAGAGATGAAATTTGATTATGTAATGGTTTGTATTTTATTGAAAATTTTAAATTTACATTAAATTTATAAAATTTTAATATTTAATTAAAAATATAATAATTTATATTAATAAATTAATTATCAACTTAAATATCTTTCTTTAAAAAAATAAATTAGATAGAAATGAAATTTGATCATGTAATAGTTTGTATTTTATTGAAATATTTAAATTACAATCAATTTATATTTTTTAATATTTAATTAAAAATACAATAATTTATAGTAACAAATTAATTATCAACATAAATATCTTTCTTTTTAAAAAAAATTATATTAAAAATATAATAATTTATATTAACAAGTTCATTATCAACATAAATATAATAATTTATATTAACAAATTAATTAGCAACTTAAATATCTCTTTAAAAAAATAAATTAGAGAAAAATGAAATTTGGTCATGCAATAGTTTGTATTTTATTGAAATATTTAAATTTACAATAAATTTATATTTGTTTAATATTTAATTAAAAATATAATAATTTATAGTAACATGTTAATTATCAACATAAATATCTTAATATCTTTCTTGTAAAATTAAAATTAGAGCGAAATGAAATTTGGTCATGTGATAATTTGCATTTTATTGAAATTTTACACGTGGTGGTATGTCTCACAACAAAATACTTTAGCCAATCTAGTTAGGCCCCCGGCTTGTATTTTATTGAAATATTTAAATTTACATTAAATTTATATTTTTTTAGTATTTAATTTAAAATATAATCATTTATATTAACAAGTTAATTACCAACTTTTTAATTCAAAATATTATTTTATTTAAACCAAAATTTAAAATAAATAAATAATGTTTAGTTTTATCAAAAAATCATCTTTAAGGTTACAATAAATATATTTATTTTATTATTAAAAAATAATAATTTATAAGGTTATAAAACACTTATTATACATTATCTTATAAGCTAGGCGTAAGGGAGTCATACCCCATAAATGAAGAACAAATAGGGGTGCAATGGAATAACTATTGCCACTGGGACCTTGGAAGCCCATTCTAACATGGACACAAAGGAAATTTACATTGTAATATTTCCCCCCTTCATGGATGAAGGGGAACACATCAACCCTTGGGTGGGCAAGCAATATTCATTTCTTCACAAACTTTCTTTTTTGTTGACGACCTTAGCGACATTTGGTGCTTTATCATTGTTGGAGACCTCTTCCTCTTAACTTATGTCCACTTGATCTAATATGTTGAATGCATTCAAAAAGTTGTAAAGAATTTGATTTGGAATTGTCTTCACAACCTTCACCAACATCAATCTCAACTGTCACGGGAGAAGTTGGTGCCTCCATAGAATCATTGCCAATTTTTATGGTTGCTTTCTCCAATTATGGTGAGGGGACTACACAAGAGCCACTAACATTGACCTCATGTGAGATCCTAAGAGGGAGATCTTGCCCAATGGGAAGAGACAGAATTTGGATTTGAAATGACCTCTTGAGGAACCTGAGGAGAAGTCAATTCGTTTTGGGTTCCAGGAGAGATAACATAATGATGGGAATCTACCCCAATCCAACAAGAGGGCCTTCCCCTTGTCTCCTGATTGCTGACTTCATGAGATTGCATCTTTTGTCATTAATGGGTAAAGTGATCAGTTGAAAAGCATTTCTAGCATCTGAAAGCAATTTTTTGGTAGTCTACTAGTTGTCTCCAGCATCTGTTACCCACTTTCAAAGAGATCTCAATAGGTAGTCCAATGGATAGATCCATTTATACACATATGTGTGCATAAGTAAAACTCCTATAGTTGATTATTTAATTGGAAGTGTAATGATACTTACCCAAATCATTTCCTATGGCACACAAATAATCTAACTCCTGGAACTAAAGGGGAAGGTATGGTAATCTCATCACCCAAAGGAATACAAATGTATTTAGGTCTCGATTCAAGGATTGAAGGAAGCAAACCAAGGCTTCATGCAGATGAATTCTCCCTAAAACATCCAAGGACTAGCTATCAACAACAAATCCATATCCTTAGTGGAGTCAAATTCCAAGATTCAAAAACCTCGAGCACATGGATAGATAAAAATTTCCTCTTCCATGTGCTCCTTCCAATTCTATGTGATCCAAGAATGTAATTTGCTAAAGCTAGGCCATGATTTCATCAATCTGCAAATGAGAGCATGGTTCTACAAATAGTCATCTCTATCACAAGCAAAATTGCCTAGGCTAACCCCAAGAATGTCCTTTTTGAGCTAAATACCTAGGTAGAGGACAAACCTTGTTGCTATTCCCACCTAGAGGGTTAACACCATTTGGAAAGATTTGTAGAGGGAAATGTTGGGGCATTCTACCCCTGCGACCAAAGTTGTGGTGTCCCTAGGCTGAACAATCCATAAAATTGCACCCATTATCCTTATCCAACACTCTGTAGACCTTGGTTTCCCATGAATTATGCCTTTGTTGTAGATCAGGGGGTGGTTCTGGTGGTTTCTAAAGACATGCCTCTTCACCCCAAGCAACAAATTTTCTAGACTATCATCCATCCTTGGAAAAGTGTTCAGAGCTAAGGTTTTGGTAGTATATAGGGGACACCACCGAGTGTGCACAAACCCTAGCACCCATTCGTAGAGAGGCCTTGAATTCCAAACATGGTGAATGCAATCCCAAATCTTCATGTCTAACTGTGCAAATGTCTCTCTCCCTATCCCTCTTCCTATACCTCTATATCTGTATCTCTTTTCCTCTTAATCTCTCTCTATATTTCTTCCATCTCCCCCTCTATCTCTATCTCATTATATCTCCCTCTCTCTACCTCTCTCTATATAGCACTTCCTATCTCTATCTTTATCTTTCTA